>OY856187.1:47379526-47979526 GCA_963693315.1 Diogma glabrata | reverse complement strand
TCCCATAATACACAGCTTATCATTAAGCTATTATCCAAACACTTGACGGCGAATCAAACCGTCGACTCTTGGACGAGTAGCCGTAGGTTGCACGAATAGTCGAGTGGGTCAACACACTCAACTATTTGAAAAGAAAAAAGTACAAAATAAAATGCCGGAGAGCAGCTGTAAATAAATATATAATATAAATAAAATATTTAGTAAAATAGATGTCGAAATATATATAACTATATATTAAATAAATATTTATTTATTTATTGAATAATATATTCACAAAAATTTACAATAAAAATTTATATCAAAAGTGCAAAATTATAATAAAAATAAAAATTTACAATAAAAATAAAATTTACAGATTTACAATATGTAAGAAATAAGAATTTCACTTAAAATTTAAATTTTTGAGAACAATAAATAGAAAAGCAATTGTGTTTGTAATTTGAAAAATAAATCTACTACAGTCAAAACAATTTGATTAATACAATCGTAAAGTATCGAATAATAATAATTTTTTATAGGAACATTTTCATAACGCAATAGGTTAAGTTCATTATTCAATAGGTTAGAAAACAATACAATAATGCATACTATTATTATGGAAAAAATTTATTAAAAACTTACTTAACCATAAATTTTGTATTCTGTTTATTTGACGTCATTAACAAAGCACAGTAAATAAAAAGAAACGCTTACCTGAAAAGAGCAAAATGGACAATTGTTAGTAAAAAAATTATGAACCACTTAGACATAAACTTAGGAATTATGAACCACTTTATTAACACTAGTTTTACTTCTTCCACATCTTAAGCAAATTAGAAAGAAATTTTGTGAAATTAAAAAAATTTTGTAGTTTTAATCAGAGATGGAAATCAAAGATTTTTTTCATTTGGTTCGGTTTTGGTTTAATAACAAATTTTTATTATGGTTTTTGGTTTGGTTTCGGTTTCTTGATATTTCAAAACATGGTTTTGGTTTGGTTTTGGTTTAAAGACTGTATAATTTTTTGGTTTTGGTTTGGGTTTGGTTCGGTTTTGGTTCAGATTCAGAATTTAGATTTACATTTTTATTTTTAATTAATTCTCGATATTCATATAAAAACAGCTTTATTCTACTATAATAAGTCGCATTAAGGAGACCGTGGTGGGCACACTTGTCTTATAACACGTAGGCAAAGGATTCTAATTCTGTTCCGATTATCGATAAACCACGATCCTACAAACTCACTTGGTGTAGTTTCAACATGTAGTAGTTTCAAAAAGAAAATATGGTGGGGCTGAAATCTCACAGCTCTGAGATATTAAGACTTCGGTCTGGGTTAAGGATTTTGATATAGTTTTCGGCAAACAACTTTTATGAGGACATAGTTTTTAGTTTTGGTCAGCAATGTATATCAAACATAACTCTTTGTTAAAGTACATATTTTTTTATCTCTGTTTAGAAATTTATTACAAAACTAACACGAAACATCAATACGTTGCCGGAAAATTATAACAGATCATAAATTAACATAATTTAGTGAAAAGATGAAACACTCAGCAAACTACTCAAAAACCTCTTCATTTAACGTTTCGAGAAAATATTACAAAATCACAAAATATCACAAAATTCCAAAAATATTGCAAAAATTAAATAAAATAAATTTTTTTTCAAAATTCTAAAAAAATTCCAAAAATTATTACAAAATCAAAGATTAAAATTTTTTTCAAAAATTCTAAAAATATTGCAAAAATTATAACAAAATCAAATATTGAAACTTTTTCAAAATTCCAAAAATATTCCAAAAATTAGAATAAAATAAAATATTTAAACTTTTTCTAATTCCAATAATATCCCAAACATTCTTAAAAATTCAAACTTTTTTCAAAATTCCAAAAATTATAATAAAATAAAAAATTTAAAATTTTTCCAAATTCTAAAAATATTCCAAAAATTCTTACAAAATCAAAAATTGAAACTTTTTGTGAAAAAAGTGCAAAATTCAGACCGTTTCGACACTGATTAACAGAAAATTTGTAAAAACTCACAGAGTTAGGAAGTTTAGTAAATTTTGAATGAAAATTATAGCGAAGTCTCAAATAATTATATTCCTGGGTGTTTAGGGGACGGGGGTGGAGAGGGTAACAAAAATCTTTTTTGAACCAAGCGAGTGGGGTCATTTGAAAGAGCACCTAATTTAGAAATCATTGCGACTTTTTTAGAATTTTGCGGTGTACAGTAAAAAAAAAGTACAACTTTCAGCCCGTTCCGCCCCTACGTTTTGACGGTGATTGACAGAAAAATTTGTAAAAATTCACAGAGACAGGAAGATTGGTAAATTTTGAATGAAAATCATAGCGAAGACTCAAATAATTATATTTCTGTATGTTTAGAGGATGGGTGTGGGGAGAGTCAAAAAAAAACATTTTTGACCCAAATTAGTGGGGTGTCATATGAAGGAGCACTTAATTTAAGAAAGATTATAATTTTTTTTAGAATTATGCGATGCACAGTTTTGTGTTATAGTAAAAAAAATATTTTTAGTATGTAGCTTCTCCACCTCCCTAAATTTCGACACTTGATTGACCGATAAAAAAATCAAATTTAAACCTTTTAAATGGTTTAAACAATTACCGCTGGTCTAATTGAATCTTTCTTGAGTTACCATAAACAGCTATGGATAAGATTTAACCTGAAGCAACATTTTTGGTGTGATTTTCGATCAGTGTATATATGTGATAGTAATTAACTATTGACATTTACGATTAAACATTTATTTTGTTATGCGTCTATGGTCTGGCAATATAAAAAAATTACAACATAACTTTTTGTCAATTATTTTTAATATTGTGTTCTTTTACATTCATGGAACCCTTGGCGAGCGAATTTTGTTCGCACTTGTCTGACTTTTTTTTATATGAAAACGTAGAAGTTATTATGGTCAATAAGGATCGTAAAGCACATAATTCTGGGAGCAATTATGAATACTTGTAGATAGAGCGTTGGCTAAGGCTGTTAACGACGAGTATTATGATTCGTATTACATGCAATATTTTATTTATTTGTTGATTTATTAATTCATTCATAAAAAGATTACAAAAAGCTTTTTAACTGCTTTCGTAACTCATAATGAGCTTAATTTTAGTTAAATAATATATTTGTATTTTTAATTAGGCGGCATTTGCAACGATATTTTTATTGAAAGAACAAGACGCACGACAGTAAAAATTTAGAAATCAAGCCCAGTACAAGAGCTTAAATCAACTGCAAAAGTACACCAGGTCCAAAATCTCAGGAAAGTTTGGCTTAAAAATTTAATATCTTTTTAATTTAATATCAATCAGGGCCTGATCCGATTATCTCAATAAGATTATCCCTTATCTCCCCTGAAATAGAAAATATTAAACAATGTGTAATAACTATTTTATAAAAAATGATATAATTTAATTTTCAGTTAGTATGTAACGACATAGTACAACCTAAATTCAAAAATTATAGCCCGCCTTTCAACTGTAGATTTAAAAATTAATTGCGTTTGATTATCATGACCTCCTAAAGATTATAAAAAACCGCGATATATGTATATGGATTCACAATTTCAATTATCTCCAAAAACTACCAAACAATAAAAATTTGTAATTTATCATAAAGACAATGAATGAAATCGGTTTCTAAAAAATTTAATTCAATTAAATTTTTTTACATCTTATCTTAATTAGAATTATTACTAAAATTACTTATATGAAAATGAAATGTAGAACAACAAAATGTTGTAATACAAATAACCTAATTATTATATCAGTTTTTTTCTTAGTTGTCTTTAAGAGTAATTCTATAAAGGTTGTCTTTTAGTAAGATTATAAATCATTTTTTTGTACAAGATGTTAGATAAAATTAATATATACTTTCACGTCTCCCGTTAAACTAACTTTATTCTTAACAATAACAAGAAAATTTTAAAAATTTATGTTCAACAGACATTGAAGACATGTAATTTTTTTTTATAAACAGCAACCTCATGTTCAAGTTTTAAATCGAAAAATGACCTTACACTTGTTTACACGCCAAATAAAATGAAAGCTTTAATTCACAATCTTTAACGTTGTAATGAAAATTATTATTTGGAAATTTATTGAGAAGTTTTCCAACTGGTTAAAATTTATGTGCCTTTTAAATAAGTTTAGGTTTAAGTTTTATCCACAATCCTTAGTAGGTTCATGCACTCCATGTGTTAAGGTAACCACAATTATTATAATAAACTTTCACATAACACCTAACTGATAAAACCATTATGAATTCAAATTCAATAGCATCATTTTAGAGTTATAATTATTCATTATTAATTTAAATATATTATCGATAACTATATTATAAAAATCAAATCCCTTCTACATATCCGAAAACCATTTCGTTTATTTACAAACAAAAATTTATATTCTTATATTGTTCGAAAGTCACCTTAACAAGGCTGTTCATGTAATTAACATTTTTTTATGTTACTTAATTTTTTTTTCTATTTGATTTTTTTGTTATTGCAATTTATTGAATTAAAAAATTAAAATAAAATCAAGAAATTCATAGTTCAGCTTAAATTATAATTTTTTTTATTTATATAAATAAATAGAAAACCAGATTTCAAATATTGAATTAGCAACACAATATATTCAAGATTTGTTTAAAGTAATGTTAAAACATATATTATTGTTGTCCTAATTTTACTTGTTTAAACCGTTGGAAGATGAAAATTATTGTTTCAATATAATAGCAATAATTTAATCATGGGAATAGTATAATCACATATGTACATAATATTTTAATATTCAGTTAGATTTCTTATTTCTCTATAACTAAATTTATCGGCGAAATCGGTATATCAAAACGATTAATTATGATATTTAAAAAATAATTACTACATTTCTGAAGCAAAACCTTTGTAGTGAAAGAGTGATACAATGTTATATGTTATAAGATAATTTTTTTCATAATTATTATTATAGGTTTCGATTTTAGGTAACGGTAACCGAAGGTAAATATTTAGCGCAGAATTAAAGGTGAAACTACAAATGTTAAAGGGAGTGAGACGAATGGATTTAAAATATGTTTTACACATTATACAGCAAGCAAGGATAGCAATCTTTCACTTTTAGAATTTTTTCTTCAAGTCTATATTGAGTATTTTCCTTAAAATATATGACAGATAAAACGACATAGCAGTAGGCCATACTAGATAAATTTTTTTAAATAATCTTTTAATTAAAAATCAGCTAATTTAATAATTTTTATCATTAGTTATTTTTATATACATATTTACAATTGTTTTGCGCATTAAAAAGCCTTTTTAGAAAAAGAAAATAAGCCGTAGGCCCATAAAACAACAACAACAAAACTGCAATTAAGTCAAAAGGTCAATTGTTCAATTGAAAATTGATGAAAACCTCAGATTATAAAAAATTCACATAAACACTTATTAGAAATATATTAAATCTCCCAGTTATTTACCACGATGTAATGTGTTTTTGGCTATGTTCACTAGGGTGTCCCACAAAAAATGCTATATTTAAATTTTCCTAACCTTGAACCGGAATTAGGTTGTTTATGGTCTAAAAGTAATCCGTGAATTTTTTCAGAATTTAAAAAAAACACACGGAGGGGCTGAAATCTCAACAAAGCTTTGAGATATCAAGACTTCGATCTGGGTTAAGGATTTTGATATAGTTTTCGGCAAAAAACTTTTATGAGGACATTATTTTTATCTTTTAGTTTTGGTCAGCGTTGTATATATAGCGTTTCGAGAAAATATCACAAAATCACAAATTCATATTTCTTTCAAAATCCCAAAATCCAAAATTCAAACTTTTTCCAAAATTCTAAAAATACATATCGCAAAAATTACAACAATATCAAAAATTGAAACTTTTTTCAAAATTCCAAAAATTATAATAAAACCATAAATTAAAAATTTTTCAAAATTCTAAACATATTTTAAAAATTCTTACAAATTCAAAAATTGAAACTTTTTTCAAAATTCTAAAAATATATATGTATATCAAAAATTCAATAATTCTATTTTTTTCCCAAATTCTAAAAATATTGCAAAACTTATTACAAAATCAAATATTAAAACTTTTTGCATAATTCTAAAAATTTTGCAAAAATTATTACAAAATCAAAAATACAAACTATTTCAAAATTAAAAAAATATTTCAAAAACTCTAACAAATTCAAAAATTTCCGTGTTCAATTAAATTTACGTAATATTCCAAAAATTAGAATAAAATCAAATTTTTAAACTTTTTAAAGATTCTAATAATATTCCAAAAGTTCTTAAAACTTCCTAAATTCAAACTTTTTTCAAAATTCTAAAAATATTGCAAAAATTATAACAATATCAAAAATTGAAACTTTTTTCAAAATTCCAAAACTTATAATAAAATCAAAAATTTTAAATTTTTCAAAATTCTAAAAATATTCAAAAAATTATTACAAAATCAAAAATTTAAACATTTTTAAAAATTCTAAAAATACTATTTTATAAATTCTATTTTTTTTTAAATTCTAAAATATTGCAAAAATTATAACAAAATCAAATATCGAAACTTTTTCCAAAATTCTAAAAATATTGCAAAAACAGTAACATTTTTAAAATTCTAAAAATTTTCAAAAAAATTGGCTAAACAAATAAATGAAATCATTTTATGACACACTTGACATTATTTTTTTGACAAACTTATAATGCCATAATTCTCTATATTAATAATAAAATTTCATGTCATATAAATAATTAATTTAACTTTTTTCCAAAAAATTGGCTTTTTTACCCAAAAATAAAAATCTTTCTTTTGACACTTGACAACATTTTTTTGACAAACTTATAATGCAATAATCTAGTTTTTGATCTCACATACCAATCCCTACCATCAAGATTTCTCCAAATTCAATGTTCCTACTAGTAATCACTTGAAATGTTTTTAAAGCCAAAAATATGAAAATTTGCTATTTTTGACACACTTAATGATTTTTTGACACACTTCCGGTACAGTTGTCGAACATAGCGTCCTTTCGGACCTGTCCTTTGAGTATACCTATTTTTAGAAAAAAATTTTTTGAAATCCCTCCAGCGGTTTTCTAGATTTCGTAGGTAATGACGGACGGCCGGCCGGCCGACAGACATACATTTTTTTTTGCTTTTTTAGAATCAGTAGGTCCTAAAACGTCGAGAAATGCCAAAAAGTTGGCGGTAAGAATTTCACTTTTGGCTCATGAATGTAACTTATGTCTTTCAGACCGAAGTAATTTACCACTCGCTATTTTATTTTTTCTGTTCAAGGAGCAAAAAACATTAGATACAATCAGTTTTTCGCCTATAATTATTTCAGTTTTGATTTTACAATAGTATATTGTTTATTAAGAGCAGAGAGTACTACATTGCTGCTCGTGCATGAAAATTGCTGGTTGAGACGCAGCCGAAACCAGCAATCATGCCAGAGCAGCAATGTTCCTTTCTGCTCAAAGTAATCATACTATTTTTTTAACGACTGCCGACAAATACGATTAAAGTTGCCACGGAGGCATTTATTTGTTGTTTAAAAAACGTATCGGACTTCAAGTTACAATTTAAATTAATAAAATTAAAATTTATACAGAGCTTTTATCTATTTTTAAATAAAAATAATTTAAAATGAGCAGTAGTGATGAATAGTATATTACATATCTAGAGTTGTAAATAGCATTTTACATGCGAGGGAAAATTTTGCGCACGAGACGCGTAGCGTCGAGTGCAGTATCTTCACGAGCATGGAAAATGCTTTACAACTCGAGATTTGTTATATACTTTTTCTACGACTTCGTTTTAATGCCCAAACGCATATAATTACTTGAAAAAATGAACTACTAATTATAAATTAAATGCAAATAGTTTACAAATTGTGGTAGGCTTTGCATTATTCTGTGTCAAAATGAATTGAAATATTTAATTTTTAAAAATCAAATTTTTCTTTAAATAAAAATTTTTTTCTCCGATAGACAGCAAATATAAATTTTGCAGACTTATTTCAGTCAGCAAAGTGGCACTTTTCCTGCCTAGGCAGCAAAGCAAGTACTTTGCTGCCTAGGCAGCAAAATAATTAGACTTCATAGAAATAAACAGATATTGCGATTAAAAAACAAATTTTTTTAATCGATTTCTTTTTTCATTTTTAAAATTTTGCTTTATTTTTAAAGTAATAATTATTAAATTACATATCATTGTAATTAATCGGAGAAAAAATTATATGTTCAACTCGGCAGCAAGGTAGATTGACTGCCTTGGCTGAATTCCTAGCCTCGCTCGCTCGGCTATGAACTATCAGCCGCGGCAGTCAATCTACTACTTTGCTGCCTAGTTAAACAAATAACTATTCTTTTTATTGTTACGTTTTTCTAACCTTCCTTCGAACTGGCCTAACTCACAATTCGATAAACGCAATTCCCAATCTCTTTCTGAGTTCGATCACTGATTAGTAAGCACAAACACCAGGTTTTATTAAGTATTCGACACCTTAATTGTTTCACAACAATAGGAAAACAATACAGCAAACAATATTCCTATCTAGAATATTCTCTCAACAGCTTCAGAAACTCCAACGGTTTATTGTAGAAATTTCCAGTAACTCAACGTTCAAAATAATACACAAATTATTTCTATTCAATAACACTTATAACTTTATTCACTAATTTAAAGATAACTTTTATAATTTTAACTTCACAATCGCAGGTTTAAAATAAACTAATTCAAAACTACAAAAGGTATTTTCCTTATATACCTTCTAGATAATTCGACATCAATTTTCCAGAAACCTTGAGAAAATATTAGAATATTCGATTATTTTACGTTATGTTGATTTGATTCATAAAATCGTTTATGTTGACCCTATTTCTAAGAAGAGACATTCATTTCATTAACTTGTTTGTTGATTTTATTTTCCTGGAAGTGACCGTAATCGTTTAGATCTTTCTGTAATCGTCTAGATTTTTCTGCACTCGTAACATTACCCTCCACTTAAGCCTGTTCGTCCCGAACAGGATCTAGCTCTCTCCTCCAATTATTGAATCCAAAACATTTTTTTTTTCTTTTCCTATTTCCCAGGCTGTTTAGAATTACTTCCGGTTCCTTTCTAAGTACTGGGCCATTACTTTGTTTTATGTCAGCCCACCGTGATGAGTAGGGATTCTCGTTATTTCTAAAGTGCTTCTTATCATTTCCCTTTGGGAGTTTCACAATGCCATGTCTCCGAACCATTCTCATTTTCAGCTGCGATTCATCCCCGTTTGCAGCTATTTGAACCACCTCTTTTACATCGCTCACTTCGTTATGGGCTTGGACCTGTTTCCTTTTTAACTTTCGGCATTTGTTTAATCGTCTGCGTCGGTTGACGTTTCTCTCCCTCATCTGTTTGGATGGTGCTGGATTTTCCTCTGCACTGCGTAGTTCCTCATCGCTGCCAATAACTGTTGGCTCTGCCTCATTCACAAGTAGTGGCATTTCAACATTATTAACCTTTAGGATTCCACATCCAAAGTCGAAGACTAATCCCTTCGCCTTCATGAAGTCCATCCCCAAAATGACTTCATCCATAATGTCTGCCACTAGCACCTCTTGTTGATAGCAGTTATTTCCCAATATTATTTCAGCGATTCTTTTACCTTCTATTTCAGCACATTCTCCAGTTACTGTTTGGAGTTTCAATCCATCTGATGGTTCCAAAACACCGTCAATTAAACCTTTGCGAACGAATGTTCGAGCTGAACCTGTATCCAGTGTCATGAAGCAACCTTTACCTTCAAGTTGTCCGTTGATACCCAAGCTTTCACCATTTACCGCAATTCTTGAAATTGGAATATAGGCTGCATTCTCCTCACTTTTTGGCTTTACAGTTGCACCTTCAACAGGCTTCCGTTGAATAGGAGACGAAGATCTATCACGCTTCCTGTTCCAGCAGTCCTGTGAGATATGGCCCGATTTCCTACATATCCAGCACAGGAGTTTTCTACTGCTGTTCCTGAACCCTACGTGCTCCATTTCTTCGGCTCCTCTGTTTTTCACAGAAGACGACAATCTGTCTGCTTCCCCGTTTTTCTTGCACTCCCGTGCCATGTGACCCTCTTCATCACATACCCAGCATCTGATGTCGCTTCTATCTCTGTGTGCCAAAACTTCCCCTTTGATGTTCCCCTCTACATTCCTTTTTCTGCATCCACCAGATGGCATACACATCCTCTGTACCATCTCATATTGCATTGCGTATGCGACAGTTTCATGGAACGTCGCCTTAGGTGTAGTCATTACTTTGATCCTGGTTTCTGATTCTCGGAAACCATCAATGAAGGCCTCGATCTTCATCTTCTCCATAAAATATGGTGGAGTGTTCGCGTGTGCCAAATGAACAAGCCGTTCTACCGCCGAAGAATAGTCCTGAAGGCTTTCTCCATTCCGTTGCAAGCGACCTTTTAACTCGATCCGGTATAGCTCCTTTTTGTGGTCGCTGCCATATTTACGTTCCAATGCATTCATCACCTCTGCATAACTTTTCCGATCCAATGCTTCAGCTGCTTCCCCCTTAAGAGCAACTATTAATGCAGCAAGACGATTTTCGGCGTTCCAAACATTTTGATCTGCTGCAGTCTCGAACTGGAACTTGAAAATACCGAAGGATGTGGTACCGTCATATGATGGTGGTTTCAATTTAATATTTGCTATCTGTTGTACCGCCTGTGAAGTAACTTTAGCTGTTTCAACATCCTGCAACCGTTTCTCGAAATCATCTACTTTTGCAAGTACCTTTTTGTTTTCATCAAGTACTTTCTGCTCTAGCTCTTTCACCTCTTGATGAACTCTGCCTACCTCCTCCCGTAACGTAGTAGATATTTCGAGAAGTTTCTCGTCTATTATTTGCTTGACGTTCAAACTGATCTCTTCCTTGGTTGTAGCCATGTTATTGTTGACTATTTCCAGCTGTTGATTGATGTTGCTACTGATTTCTTCCTTAGTAGCAGCCATTTGTTGATTGATGTTACAACTAATTTCTTCCTTGTTGGTAACCATATTAGCATTCATCTGAATCATATTGGCATTAATTTCTTGTTTTGTCTGGCTTATATTTAAATTCATTTGTTGTATAATTGCCATTAATTGCGTAAAATCGAAATTTACGGATGGCAATGAAGTTGTTTCCGCAACAAAACTTTTGTCTTCATCAGCTACAGTTGAATCAGTATTTGTTGTAACTACCCCAAACTGGTAACTTTCCACTTCCGTTCCATTGGCTTCCATACCTTGTCGAAGCCGTAGCATTAATTCAGTTTTGTTTCCACTTGTTGACAATCCACGTTGTTCTAGTTCTTTCTTTAACTCAAGAACCTTCAAATCACCTAATAAAACCATTATTAATAGCTAACTAATCCGCCGATGTCACCAATGTTACGTTTTTCTAACCTTCCTTCGAATTGGCCTAACTCACAATTCGATAAACGCAATTCCCAATCTCTTTCTGAGTTCGATCACTGATTAGTAAGCACAAACACCAGGTCTTATTAAGTATTCGACACCTTAATTGTTTTACAACAATAGGAAAACAATACAGCAAACAATATTCCTATCTAGAATATTCTCTCAACAGCTTCAGAAACTCCAACGGTTTATTGTAGAAATTTCCAGTAACTCAACGTTCAAAATAATACACAAATTATTTCTATTCAATAACACTTATAACTTTATTCACTAATTTAAAGATCACTTTTATAATTTTAACTTCACAATCGCAGGTTTAAAATAAACTAATTCAAAACTACAAAAGGTATTTTCCTTATATACCTTCTGCAATACTTCTAGATAATTCGACATCACTTTCCAGAAACCTTGAGAAAATATTAGAATATTCGATTATTTTACGTTATGTTGATTTGATTCATAAAATCGTTTATGTTGACCCTATTTCTAAGAAGAGACAACAACAACAATATTCATTTCATTAACTTGTTTGTTGATTTTATTTTCCTGGAAGTGACCGTAATCGTTTAGATCTTTCTGTAATCGTCTAGATTTTTCTGCACTCGTAACATTATTAAAAGCGTGCGGCAATATATATATGAAAATCCATTACCGCACGCTTTTTTTACTTACCGCACGCTATTTGAAATAATCAATTTACATGTCATGGATAATGTGATGTAATTTATAATTTACTGTGATAAGAGTAGAAAAAATCTTTTACAGTCGAATTTTACAGAAATAAAATTAACGTTCGTTTTTCGCCTATAACTATTTCAGTTTTGATTTAAAAAAAAAGTTGTTCAAGTAAAAGTTGTAGATAATGAAAAAATACACCGACTGTTGTGTTAAGGCAAAACAAATTTCTTAAGCTGAGTCAATATGAGCAGATTACTTTTCATAAATCCGATTTCGATAACCGAATTAAGTTTGTGATTGGAAATATATTTGGTGAATTGTTGGAGCACTAGACTGATCGCAGAAAAGTTTGAGTTTTTGACATCCACAACATCCCTCCCACCTTAAAAAATTAGAGAATGTGCTTGAGACCGCACGGCAGCAGTGAAAACTTCATTGGCAATCGCAATCAATTGATATCGTATTAGTAGTATTTGGATCATATTAGTAGAATAAATGAAAAACAAGTCAGAACGATAAACCGCTAACTACACACACTAACCTCACAATGTAAACCAAATAATTGTCAAAATAGCACTCATATGCCAATAGCAGGGACTAAAGTACGCGTGGTTGTCACACCCATAGATCAACAAGTTTAAATTTTACAAATCTTCCTGCGGAAAGCTAAGCAAATTCATTGGTATTAATGCGCATTGTTGCCGTTTGCAAATCACTATCGGCTAAGTGCCACCATTTTTAATTATTTTATTTATCATGATTGCCATCCATGTTTAATCACACATAAGCTATGCTTCTTTGTATAGAATTTATGCGATTTCCGTCTCGTAATTGTGAGCTTTAAATCGATATAATCGATTTTATCAAGTATCAAGTTACAAGTATTAAGTCTTCGCTTAATTTTAGAAATATGTATTACATACAATTCCAAACCGACAACATATTTAGTGAAGATGATAAAATTCCAATACATATAATTTTGATATACAAATGTAATTGTTTCAGGTTATACTATCTTTCTTACGTTATTTTTAATTTTATAAAGATTATGTTCAATAAAAAAACATTGATCAAAGCAAACTACCGTTTAAAACGATAGTTAAATAAAAAGCAAATTAAGTGTACACAACAACTTCCCAAATTTTCATGATGATTAATGTATTAATGCATAAAGGACAAACAGACATACTTTCAATTTTATATATATTCAATATTTATTTAGAATGATGACTCGAATGCAAATTGCAAGAGACAGTAGCAATATAACTTTAAAAAACTGCGTTATAAATCAATTTTTTAAAATTCGTATAAAGCAATTTTTATTATTTTTATGAATTCACAAATAAAAAAAAACACTTTTGATGGTATTTAATAAAAATTAAAAAACAAACAATAAAAAAATATGTACCGCATCAGGGATTGAACTTACTACCTACAAGCACATCAGTCGAGCACGATATCCACAACGCAATTTGAAACGTTAAGAAATGATAGATAGATTATTATTTTTAGTCTTTTACCTCAGAGCGTCACGGATCAGCCTAACTTACTACCTACGGAAAAATCTGTGTGTGGTGCGCCTAAAGAAGTTTTCACTTCAATAAATAGATAGAAGAGGGAGCGGTCTGAAAGTTATACTTTTTTGACAATAACTCAAAAACTGTGCACCGTAAAATTCTAAAAAAAATTGCAATGTCTCTTAAATTAGGTGCTCTTTCAAATGACACCCAGCTTTACCAGTAAATGGTGTTTTTGCCCCTTCTCAGTTCCACCCTCTTAATAAATATAATTATGAGTATATGACACTTTATATATTTTGCATTCAAAATTTACTAATTTTCCTATCATTACAAATTTGTAGATTCTCGATCAGTTAGGTTCGAAAGCTAATCGAGCTAATCGAGGTAAGAAAACATGAAGAAAACGTTATTATTCAAAATTATACAAACAATTCCAAATTCCATAGGAGAAAAATGCGTTTTAAGTTTTTATAGCATAATTTTTTAAACACTTTTAAATTAATTTTTAATGAAATATAGTAAGTGTTTATTTGACAATAAATACACAGCAATTGTTCCGGTCTGTACTATACAGATATACACATATATTATTCACACATATATAAGACGTATACAGTGAACCAAGACACAGCTGTTGCGACAAGCACACCTATACATCCCGACTAGCATTTTGTTCGGGCATGCCCTACTATGATCCGAGCTGGATCAGGGTGTAGTAAGGTAAGCCCTAATAAGGCATTTGCATTCGGCCCTTATCAGAAATCATAACTGATTTCCCTAATAGGGTACAACCTATTTGTCCTGATCCGGCTCGGACCGCGACGACCTATCCCATCCTTTGTAGTAAATGCCGGACCAGGACCCGATCAGAATCATATATATGATTTTACAATTAAGGTGCCCTATTTGTCCTGATCCGACCCCTATTTCATTTGAACAAATTTCATTTTGTTAAAATTCACTAGAATATTATCCATTTTAGATATATGTACATAGTTTGCGAAATTTCACATATGCTTTAGTTATCACTTCTCTGCGTTATGACTACGTGTAGGTAAGTATATTTAAGGTATATTTAAGTAAGTATATTTTTCAAACGAATTTTTTGAACATTAGGAAAATGATGTATTTACAAAAATTGTGCTAAATTGTAGTACTATTTGAACTGATTCGGTCCTGCAGCCAAATTCTGTAACTGAAGTAGTGAAGTGAAAATTTCATCAATTCTTTTCATTTCGATTTTATCACCAAATTTTTATCATTTTAACATTTTTTCCGATTCTATATGCAATTTATGTGATGTAAGTGTTGAAAAATCTTATAGTAGGCGACTCACGAAATATCAAACGTCAATGCATACAATTTTCATTGATTGTTTTATTTAATAAAATTATTATAAAATATCCTTTATTTATCATTTTTTTGTGAACAAAACATAATTGTTGAGTGAAATTAATTTTAAGTTGGATTAAATAAAAAATTTTTTCAATTAATTTATGCCGTCAGTTATGCAAAGGCATATTTATGAGAGCCGCTGAAATCAACGAGATGTGAAGTATATTGCTATTTTTTGCAGATAAGACTTATTTTGACGCTACTGGGGTCATAATTAAGGGTCTAACAAAAAGGAATTTGTTCTCTATTGTGCATTTTGAAAGAATTCTATAATATCTCATTAGAAGTATGTTATATTTATTATATTACCGTTCTAGATAAAAAGTAATATTAGGTAAATTTCCATCACGACTATAATAGCAGACGTCGATTTTTTTAAAAATATTCTGAACACACTTCTGCATAATTGGTGAGATAGGGACAGATAACGTCTTCAATGGTAACAAAACATATACAGGGTGAGTTTTTTAAAAAATGCCAGGCTTGTATCTCGAGAACGATGCTAGATGGGACAAAATAACCCAAGGTAATATTTGTTAAGGGTCGAGGGGGACGTCTAGTGGTAATATTGAATGACCTTGAAACTCATACGTATCGGAATTATATGCCAAAGTAGGGTTTTTTTAAATTAGAACCTATACATATAAGGTTTTTTTTTTAATTAAGTAAATCAAACTGCACACTTTTTGCTTACAAAATTTTTTTGTAAAGTGTACGATTTAGTAGATATGATTAACATTGATTTGCACTAAAGCAAACGTGTCTTCGCTAAGGTCTTCAGAAAAAAAAATAAAATTTCGATAAATTAAAAAAAAAGTCGGGTCAAGTGCGAATACAGTAAAAGCCCGATTATCCGACATTCAATTAACCGAATATTCAGTTCACCGGAATTTAAGATTTTTGAATTGTTTCCTCTTTCACAAGAAAAAATTTTTTTTTGGTTGGCAATTGCAAGAAAAATTTTCAAATATTCTTATTATTTACTTGTTTTTGTATTTGTATAAAATATTATTTGCAATCAATGTTATGAACAACTTGAAATACACATACAAAAATAGGTTTCTAGTATTTTTTTTGAAAATATATTGACGAGAATCCTACTAAAATATTTATATGGAGAATAACATGAAATCGTCATAATATTTCATTTAAATTCAATTATCCAGAATTTTCGATTATCCGGCATGCTTCAATCCCCGAGCATTCCGGATATTTGGGCTTTTACTGTATAACTCGCTCGCCGAGGGTTCCGTGTATATAATAATATGAAAAAAGTCGGGTCAAGTGCGAATATAACTCGCTCGCCGAGGGTTCCGTGTATATAATAATATGAAAAAACAGTATTTGCTAATGCAGTTATACGTTGGGTTGAATTTTACCCACAACTGTGGCATAATGGTGGCAACATTTTTGAATTTAATTCGTTTATTAGTCAAACATAAATACAGTTTTTCTCGAAATCATTGAGAATTAATGGAATGCGTATACCGATAACAAACGGTTACAATTCTTGGACCATGAAGATTACTAGATTGCAATGGTCAGCCCGAATAATGTTTTTAATGCCGAGTTCATCTGACTAACCATAATCTATTCAATATTATTTTAGAACCCTAATATTGTAAAATATTTTCTGAATTGATCCTCAAAAAATTGATCAAAGAATTCAAAATTCTACGTGAAATTCTTCACAAAAACACAATTTTAAATCGAAAATGGTGACTTTGAAAATTTCGGAAAACGGTTTTAGACTAGAAACAAAATAACCTTTCATATAACACCCCACGTCAAGGTCAAAAATAACTTTTTTCGAAATTTCTTCTCTCAACCCCCCTCTAAGGAACATTTGAAATAATGAGATAACCGCTATAGTTTTCGTTCAATCTTTACAAAATTACCTATGACTGTGAATTTTTTCAATTTTTCGCTTTTGTAATGTTCGATGATAAAGGGTGGGACAGAATCAAATTTTCACATTTTTATAAATAAGTCCAAAACCGTGTTCTCGAAAATTACAAAAAAAATATTTTGAACTACAAAAAAGATCACCTTTCATATGACACCCCACTTGTCCAGGTCTAAAATATTTTTTTTTCAAAATTTCTACTCACAACCCCCTCCAAAGAACAATTGAAATTATAACGACCAAAAAAAATTTTCCATTTTTTTTGCCAAGTTCCTACAACCGTGAATTTTTTTAAATTTTTTCTTTTGTAATGTTCGAAGATAAGTGGGGGGGACAAAACTAAAATTTCACTTTTTCCAAAATAAGTCAAAAACTGTGCTTTCGAAAATTACAAAAAAAATTGTTTTAGACTAGAAAAAAAATAACCTTTCATATGATACCCCATTTGACATGACCAAAAATATTTTGTTTTCGTAATTTTCACTCTCAACCCCCTCCAATGAACATTTGAAATTATAACAACCAAAACAAAAAAACGGATTTTTGTATGCAAATTTCCTACAACAATTTTTTCAATTTTTTGCTTTATAATGTTCGAGGTTAAGGTAGAGGACAAAAAAATAAACACACGTTTTTGGAAATAACTTAAAAACCAAGCAATCGATAATTCATTGAAAGGACTTTTTGAAATATTTGATTTTTTTTTGATTTTTTTAAACCAAACTCGATTCCTTAAAACAAACTTTTGTTTTACTATCTCCTTATCAAGGTCCATAAAATATTGATAAAAACAAATATTCATAATTTTCTTGTTGTCAGTAGGCGTGGACAAATACATTGTATAACTGTAAAAAATTTCAAGTTGATAGCACTTATAATTTTTGAGAAAGTCAATTATGTAGAAATTCGGACGGACACCGAAGTCTCACCAATAGGCTACCGTTTTTACTTTTTCAAAGTACGGAACCCTAAAAACAATAAAAATCATTCATTAATTTAAATATTATTGCATCGCGGTCTACTGCGTGAAATTGATTTTCGTTGTTTTTTTTTAGTTTATTGAAATTTTATTGTTTTACTGAAGAACTTAGCGAAGACACGTTTGCTTTAGTGCAAATCAATTTTCATCATATCTACTAAATCGTACACTTTACAAAAATACTTTGTAAGCAAAAAGTGTGTAGTTTGATTTACTTAATCAAAAAAAAAACCTTTTATGTATAGGTTCTAATTTAAAAAAACCCTACTTTGGCATATAATTCCGATACGTATGAGTTTCAAGGTCATTCAATATTACCACTAGACGTCCCCCTCGACTCTTAACAAATATTAGTTATATTTGTTATATTATAACAAATATTATAGTCCCATCTAGCATGGTACTCGAGATAAAAGCCTGGCATTTTTTAATAAACTCACCCTGTATAGTTCAAGAAAACATTACATAAACCTACGACAAAAAAGAGCGTTTTGATACTTGAAATGTAAATCTAGTTGACTGTATATACGCATATAGATATAGATATTACTTCGGTCTGAAAGACCTAAGTTTTACATGCATGAGCCAAAAGTGAAATTCTTACCCCCACTTTTTTTGGCATTTCTCGACGTTTTAGGACCTACTGATTCTAAAAAGCAAAAAAACAATGTATGTCTGTCTGCCGGCCGGCCGTCCGTCCGTCATTATCTACGCTGCAGGGGAAACCGCTGGAGGGATTCTAAAAATAGGTGTACTCAAGGGACAGGTCCGAAAGGACGCTGTGTTCGATAACTGTACCGGAAGTGTGTCAAAAATCATTATGTGCGTCAAAAATAGCAAATTTTCACATTTTTTGCTTAAAAAACGTTCATTTTAAGTGATTACGAGTAGGAACATTAAATTTGGAGAAGTCCTAATGGTAGGGATTGGTATGTGAGATCAAAAACTAGATTATTGCATTATAAGTTTGTCGAAAAAATGTTGTCAAGTGTGTCAAAATAAAGATTTTTATTTATTTTTTTACCCAATTTTTGGAAAAAAATAACATTAATTTTTTGTTTGAAATGAAATTTTATTGTTATTGAGAGTTATGGCATTATAAGTTTGTCAAAAAAATAATGTCAAGGGTGTCAAAAAATGATTTCATTCATTTTTTAGCCAATTTTTTGGGGAAAAAAATGTAGCTGTTTTTATGACGTATATGTAATTGCAAATGAAATTGGACATGGAAATTTTTGAATTTGTTATAGTTTTTGAAATATTTTTGGAATTTTGAAAAAAGTTTGTATTTTTGATTTTGTAATAATTTTTGCAATATTTTTGGAATTTTGGAAAAAGTTTCAATTTTTGATTTTGTAAGAATTTTTGGAATATTTTTAGAATTTTGAAAAATTTTAAATTTTTGATTTTATTATAATTTTTGCAATTTTGAAAAATAAATTCCAATTTTTGATTTTGTAATAATTTTTGCAATATTTTTAGAATTTTGGAAAAAGTTTGAATTTTGAAGAATTTTTGGAATATTATTGGAATTTAGAAAAAGTTTAAATATTTGATTTCATTCTAATTTTTGGAATATTTTTGGAATTTTGAGAAAAGTTTGATTTTATTTAATTTTTACAATATTTTTGGAATTTTGAAAGAAATATGAATTTGTGATTTTGTAATATTTTTTTCGAAACACTAAATGGAGAGGTTTTAGAGTAGTTTGCTGATTGTATCATCTTTTCACTAAATTATGTTAATTTATGATCTGTTAAAATTTTCCGACATCGTATTGATGTTTCATGTTAGTTTTGTAATAAATTTCTAAACAGAGATAAAAAAATACTTGTACTTTAACAAAGAGTTATGTTTGATATACATCGCTGCCAAAACTAAAAACCATGTCCTCATAAAAGTTTTTTGCCGAAAACTATATCAAAATTCTTAACCCAGACCGAAGTCTTGATATCTCAGAGCTGTGAGATTTCAGCCCCTCCATATTTTTAATGTCGAACTACGGTCTAAAACACACATAATTACCAATCATTTTTAATTACACAATTTAAACATAGATTTAAAATTTAACTTTATTTAAATAATTTCGAAGTTAAATTTGAAAAAAAAACTCTTAAGGCTATTTAGAAATCTGAAATAACAAATCACATTGATGAAATTCTGTTTTTTGACATAATGGTGATAAAAAATTTATTTAACAAAAAATCAATTTTATTTTATCACTAACCAAAATTCGGTGTTAACTTTTAGTTTTAACACTTCACTCATTTAGATTGGAAATCGTTTTTTTCCGGTGAAGTGATAAAAAAATTATCACTTCACCGCTTCACAGTTACAGAATTTGGCTGCTGGTCCGGTTGTAGTAGGGCTGCCTGATCCGGTTTAGATAGTTTGAGACGTTACATTAGTCAGGACCTGCTCAGAGTACCTCATCCGGGTTTAAGTTCGGTTTTGCTAGACAATTTTTTTCGACAGATTTGTGTCATCCCCAATAAAATTTTAATCAAAACATCTGTCGCGTTATTTAATTCTGTAACAGGATTTTTTAAGGGTTTCGGATAATGAATTGTAACTTTGACTCATTCCTGTTGGGCTTCAATAACTGCTAAAATTATTTTACTTCATATTATTAACTCCAATCCACCATTCATGATTTTTATATTCGTATAGTATTGTTGTCAAGATTTGGCGTAATTATTTTTCCATATTGGTTATTTTAGATGGTTATTCGATAGTTCCTTAGGGTGGGATCATTCAGTAATTCTTTTGTAACATTGTTTGTGAACGCCTTAACGGCGTAATCGATAGCGTGTCTGCCCAAGGATTCGAGCCGGGCACTGACGAGGATAGGTTCGAATCCGATCCGAAACACGAAAAATGTGAATTGGAGTTTTTTTCTGAAAAACTTCAAACCATACTTTTGAATTGAAAAAATTCCAATTACTTCTTTAGTTACTTGAGTTTAATTGATCTCAAAAATCTAAAATTGTTTGTGAAGTTTTTCCTTATGTTAGAACATAATAACCAAGCTTAAAGAATCTGTTCAATACTGGTGCACAAGTTTCCAAATAAAAGTAAATTACTTAAAATGAATAGAACTTTTTTCTAAGGTTTTTTTTAAGGGCAAATTCGTTAAAGATTTCACACTGTAAGTGAGATGTCCTGGTTACCATATTAACAGCCAGTTGATAACCCTTAGGAGAATAACCAAGAAATAACAAATAAAAAAAAATAAATTGAATTTATGACATGTTTGCTTAACTCATTATTTTTATTTAAACAAATGCATATTTGTTCCCAAATCTATTTACAATTTTACAGTAACCAACAAAACAAAACATTAATTCATTAAAATATTAAAAAAAAATGTTTTGAATTATTAATATACTGTTAAGCTAAGTATTGAATTAAACAATAAAACATTTGAAAAAATAACGAAAAAATTTCAACATTGGTTATTTAACTATTCAAATAACAGTTAGTAATATAAATAATAGTTTTAAGTTATGGCTTTACCCTAAATATGAAAACCATATTTATTATGACTTTTTCACAATTATTGATTATTTTTAATAAAAATATGATTCGTTAGATTAATTGACTTAACGTGTCCGTGTAATTCAATACAGTTGTCTAAAACATAAATAATCTGAATATTCGATCATTAATGAGTGTCATTCAAATCAACGGAAATATAGATTCTGCTATTTATGAATTTTTAATGGACCCTCGTATATTGTTCAAGTACCTAGTATAATCATCTTAAAAGAAAGCAAAACAATGTTTATTTTTTAATCTTCAATTTTTTTACAGATAATATGCGTGATTAGAATTTAAACAATTATAATTTAATGCATATAAATTCGCGAATAATGGTCTTGTTATTGAAGCACGTGCATCGCCGAAGAAAAGTAAACAAATTCATAAGATATATATATTAAATCTTATGAATTTCTTTACTTTTCTTCGGCGATGCACGTGCTTCAATAACAAGACTATTATACATTTTTCTTGATATTATGAAGTTATGAATGTTGTTGGTTGATTGATTGATCAAAAGTAAAGATAAAATCGCAGAGAGAGTTTTATGAAAATTTAATTGTTATCAGTTGTTATGTTATGTGATACAAGATAATTTACGATATCACTGAGTTTTTGTAAATATGTAAATATTACATGAATTTCTTTTAATAAAAATAGATTAGTATTAGGAAGGGATTTTAATATATGACATAAAATCATGAAAAAATATTTTAAGATCTATGCAATGATACTACAACACATCACGGGGATTCATTTGTGCCTTAAAGTAGGAATAGAGTAGAGAGATACTCTTTTTTGGATCAAACGGCTCGATATATAAATGTGTAAAATGCTTTTCCTGAAAACTTTAAAAACCTACTTTATCATCAGAAAGTCATTCACGAACAAATCTTGTTATTGGGTTACAATAACGCATTAGACATTTAAGATAACAAAATTTGTATATGGAAAGATCAGTTCTTATTAATTTGTATTTTTTTTAAGTTCTGATCTATGGCGTGACCAACCCGCGTACATTTGATCTATGGGGTGACAAACCCGCATACCTATTGCAGTTCCTGCAATTAACCTTTAAGTTTACGTGAGATATCAGAAACCACTTCTAAAAGCAGTGATATATCATTAACCAAGGTTTTCATCTCAGGAGTGCTGGATGAACTCTGTTCAGTCATCGTTTACACTCGCAATCTTAGTTATGGAATATTCGTTGATGATGTCACGATATTGCTTTCTCGAAGAAACGAGTTTTTAATGAATAACTTTATATCTTGGTTTTAGCATTGAGGAAAAGAGTGCGTCACATGATCAAGAAATATGCCACTAGATTTTATCTCTTTTTTTGTGTTTATTGCCAAAATAATATAGGCGCATTCGATTTGACTGAAGTAACTCAATTACCTAAACTTACACAACAGCTTTACGTTGGTAAGAGTGTATTTTTTAAAAAATCTGCATCTATTCATTGTGTTTGTGGATCGGTCGTTCATTTTAAATCGGTCTTTTTTTGACGGATCGTTCGTTTTAAAAAGTTTTCTTTCTTCTTTTGTTTGATTTATTTTTTGTTTTATTTTGTATGTGAAGGTTTTTCAATTCCATTTAGCATAAATGTTTTTTTTAGAAATGATTGACGGTGTGAGTTGCTTTTTCAGTAAAGTGTAAGAAAACTGTTACATAGATACATTTTAAGGAACACTAATTTGTGCAAACTTATTGAATTAAATGAAATAAAAAATGTAAAAGAAGAGCATTATGCTTAAAATAGATGTGCAGAATTTTTATATATTTGACGTGTAGAATTTTCGTAACAATGACATTTCGTGTTCTTACATTATGAAATAGTTTTCTATAATTGAAAGTTGTCGCAATTTAAAGAAAGATAGAAGAAAATAATTTAATAGTTGCCTTTGCCTATAAACAAGTTTATGTTTAATGATAAATTTCTCTAAATTAAATTTTAAGATCAAAATGCATACTTTTTCCGATAATCCTTTCCCAAAAATTTATTTATTAACAATATTAGTTTTAATTATTTTATGATTTGAATTATTTAAAATATTTGAATATCTGTATGAACAAATAACCATTTCAAAAATAATTTCATTTTCAAAAAAAATATCATCCATTTTTATCTGTTAAAAAATAATTAATTTTCAAAAAAATGTCAAAATCATCCAGTTTTATCTGAGTTTTCAAGTAGTTTTTTTTATTGGCGCTGCGCAGCGAAATCAGAGATATGTTGCAGAATTTACATGTAATGGCTCTCATATAAAAACACATATTCTAATTTTGATGCATGTAGAATTCTGCACATGTATTTCTAGCAGTACACACGTAAATTTTACTGATTTCTGTTATCCGTTACTTAACATGGGTCGTACACGACCAACACATCACCAGATTGAATTGTTAAAATAAAATTACAATCGTGAGGAAATTTTTAGATATTTCTAAATGAAACTAAAATTTTTAGATGTTTTTAAAAGAACTGAAATGTTTCGGCTAAAGAAGTTTGACACTTAACAGTCTACATGTCAGTTCATGAAAGTACATGACCTGCATTAAAAAAGGAAGGCAGTCTTGAAGACTCTCAACAGAAGTAAAACTGCAGTGAAATAGCTCTGTTTTTATCGTCTAAATACTTACTTTATCATACTTGCACACTGTTATTAACTGAGAAAAACATTCAGAAAATTCAATAAAAAAGAATATTGCGACGCTGATGCATAGGCTGACTTCACCACAGCTCTGAATGTTCTAGATATACGATGAGCTAATATCTATCAAATACTTTAATTAAAAGCTAACCAATGTTATAGACCTCGTAGTTCTAATTATAAAAATATTAAAGAAAGCAGTAGTATCCCAACAAACATAAATTCTGTTGTACGAGAAAAAGTTAAAAAAAAATTTAACCGGAAGTGACAAACCGGAAGTTAGGATGCAGAACTGTTGTGAACCGTACTAAATGTTTATGTACCAAGATTCATCCAATTCGATAATCAGGTACCGATGTTATTGAGCTTCCATAATAACAGGTACTCGGAGGACATACTACCACTTTGTTTACTATCGCTAAAATAACTAATCAGTTCCTTTTCATACACATTTCCATCTTTTTGCGATGTTTCATCAAAACTACTTAACGAACGAATGTTTTTTGCTTCCAACAAACATTGAAACAATAAACAGGTGTTCGGGAGGCCCCGCACCACTTATCCCAATATTGTCTGAAAACTAATCAGTTCTTTGTCATTTAAGTTTTCATCTTTTTCCAAAGTGTCATTAAAATAAATTAATGAATGAAGTCTGTATGCTCCCAACAAACTTTAAAAACAAAGTGTGAAAAGTCAGAAGTTGTATGGTAGACCCCCGCCACTTTGATCAATGTGTCCCAAAGGAGGATAATTATCTTCTCACACTAACTGGAATTTTTTCCATAAGTTTCATCATAATCACTTCATTATTGAAGGCTGTAGTGTGAATAAACACACTGAAAAAAATTGAAGATTTACAAAAAAATTTTTTACCGGAAGTGAAAAACCGGAAGTTGAGATGCAGAACTGTTGTGAACCGTACTAAATGCTCATGTACTAAGTTTCATCCAATTCGATTATCAGGTACAGATTTTATTGAGCTTTCAAAAAAAAACGGTGTATGAGACACCCCCACCACTTTGTTCACTATCGCTTAAAAACTGATCAGTTCCTTGCCATAAATGTTTGCATCTTTTTCCAAAGTGTCATCAAAATTCGTTCACGAACGAATGCTGTGTGCTCCCAACAAACATTGGAAAAATGGTGACACAGTAAACAGGTGTTCGGGAGGACCCCCACCACTTATTCCAATATTGTCCGAAAACTAATCAGTTCTTTGTTATTTAAGTCTCCATCTGTTTTCAAAGTGTCATTAAAATAAATTAATGAATGAAGTCTGTATGCTCCCAACAAACTTTAAAAACAAAGTGTGAAAAGTCAGCATTTGTATGGTAAACCCCTGCCACTTTGATCAATGATGATAATTATCTTCTCACACTAATTGGAACCTTTTTCATAGGTTTTATCATAATCACTTCATTATTGTAGACTGTAGTGTGTATAAAGAAACTGAAAAAACTTCAAAAAAGTAAAAAAAAAAATTTACCGGAAGTGAAAAACCGGAAGTTGGGATGCAAAACTATTGTGAACCGTACTAAATACTCATGTACCAAGTTTCATTCAATTCGATTATCAGGAACAGATGTTATAGAGCTTTCAAAAAACAGGTGATCCAGGAACTCCCCACCATTTTGTTCACTATCGCTCAAAAACTGATCAGTTCCTTGTCAAACATGTTTGCATCTTTTTCCAAAGTGTCATCAAAATTCATTCACGAACGAATGTTTTATGCTCCCAACAAACATAAAAACATTGTGGAAAAAACCACCTGTTGTATGGTGGATCCCCAAACCCTTTATCCAATGTACTCCAAAAGCTGATAAAATCTTTTTCATGCTACTTGAAAGCTTTTACCAACGTTTCATGAAAATGGATCGGTAATTGTAGGCTACAGTAGGGATAAACACCTGAAAAAAAAACCTTTTTAACCGGAAGTAACAAACCGGAAGTTGGTATGCAGAAATATTGGAAACTATACTAAAACCTTATATACTAAGTTTCAGTAAGATCAAAGTCCGGGATTAGAAGTTATTCAAGATTTAAACTTAGAGGGGTTCGGGAGACCCCCCGCCATTTTATCCAAATTTGAAATGAATACAGATCGTCTATTTTCAAGTGAATCTGTATCATTTGCCAAAGTTTCAACAAGATCCTATGCAGAAAGACACCAACCAACCCACCCACCCACCCACACACAGACGTACACCAAAACTTTTATTGGCTATTCAGATAGAGGATGGTCCAAAACAAAAGAAAAAACAAAATTTGGGGTATGTAAGATTTTTTTTTTCACGATAGATTGCATTACTTCACACAATTTAAAATTGTGGTGAAGTAATAAAACCAAAATATGAATCAAGAGAACGAGAATAAAATTATTTATAATATATTATATTTATTAATGATTATTTATTAATGATAATATATTTATTATCATTAATTCCAACAATACTAAGGTTATTCTATCAATTGCGTTTTCTTTATTAAAAAGTATAAAGAAAAACACAAAAATCAAATACGACAAAAACAATTTTTTTTATTTTACTTAAACATACAACAAAATCTTTACTTAATATACCACCAATATTTTATTTTTTAGAAAAAGTAGATAGGATACAATTCAAAGCTCTGCGAATTGCTCTCGGATGCATGACATCAACACCAAAACATACAATAAATTCTGCAGCGAATGAACCTAATCTGGAATGTCGTCGTCGGTTTATTGGAGGTAAATTTTATCTTAAAAGAATAGCCCACAATCGACATTTACTACACAAAAAAAATTGAGAAACTAGATATACCCAAGCAACAAAATAAGTCGAAAATTGGTAACATTGTAATTAAAATTCGACTTTAAGGTTATAAAACCTTAATAATGAGATGTAAAATTACATCGAATCGACATCGAATCGACCAATGTGGGGAAAAATTCGACGTCGATTCGACGTAATTTTAGGGGTAAAATATTCTATTTAGGTATTTTTCTTCCTACTTTTTCTACCTATTTAAGTAAATTTCTCCTTAATTTAGGAAGATTCCACGTCAAATCGACGTCGATTTAGGTTGCTTTGCACCTATTTTCAACCTAATTAGTTGTAAGTTACCAACTAGGTAATATTATAAGCAATTTTATCTTCTCCTTTACCAATTATAAAATAATATGTATTTGGGCATCACATGTCAAATTCGAAAAAGATGAAAAAAGGTAATTTTCACTTAATATATAATTTATAATAAATTTTAATTTTATATTTCGCAATAAAATGGTTTAAAAATGAATTTTTATAACGAAAAAAATATTATTGATAAACTTTAGGATTGTACTTCTAAAAATATTAATGGGCTTCAAAAAAAATAAATAATATGAAAATATATTTTTTTCATTTCTTTGAAAATAATTTTCTTTTACCAAAAATCTCACTTAGATAACAATATGGCGAAGTAATACTTTCAACAAAAATAAGTTTGAATATGGCGGACTAAGCAAAATCTACTTTAAAGTAAATTTCACATAATTTTTCGACTTTAAAGAAAATTTTTCTTAATTTTAAGTTGACAATAACCTAAATTAGGTCGCAATCTTTTATTTAAGAAATTTCTACTTAAACTGGTAACATTCTACCAAATTGGTTGCATTTGAATTTCTACGCGTTCTATTTTGGTGAATTTCTACCTATTGGTACACCAGCATCGTATTGTATAAAAATTTAAGTATTGTTGCTGCTAATTGCACAAGTATAATGGCATATTCAATTAAACTTTTTTATGGAGATTTAATTTTCCATTGTCTATTGAATTTCTTTCTAAAACCCAATATGTGTTTCATTATAGAAAAATAAATATAACCCAAATATATATGAAAATCTTATAATTATTTAATCTTTAGTCGATAATTTTATTAAGGGTACAAATATTGAATAATTACTTAGTTTCATTATTTACTAAATAACTTTGGTTTAATTTGTTAATAATTAATAATAGTTCTATCTAATATGTAAAATCAAATTAAATTTACAAAAATTACATCAAACAAAATTGTACATCATTGTTCAAAAAAATGTTTTTCCTAATTTTTGTAATTACAGCAATAAGATATTACGTATAATTTTTTTTTGTTAAATTACATCCTTTAAATAGGTAACATATTTCTTATTTAAGTAAATTTTTACTAATTTTCGAAGATGAGGTCGACAATAAAATAGTATTTTTGGTATAATCGACTTATAGATTAGTTTTTAAGTTATTTTCTACCAAATATTTGATTATAAATTACCTTACAAGACTTAAGCTTACTATGAAGTGGAAAATTAGGTAAAATTAGGTGTAATTTTCCTTGTTTTTCAACTTAGAAAAAATGTTATTTGAGGTTGAAAATAGGTGAAAAATGTGGTAAAACTCTCCTCATTTTGCGACTAAATTACGTGTTCAAAATAAAATTGACTTTGAGGTTGATTTTAGGTAAAAATTAGGTATAGGTATGTGCTAGTTTTGACTTAAATTCTACTATTATTTTTATATAATTTTTTTGGGCAAAAAATACGTATAATCAACCTAATTAACTACCTATAAGTAAAATTCATTTGAAAGTCAAGAAAACTGGTTGAATCGACGTAATTTTTACATAATTAGGTAAATTTACACCAAACTGTAGTTGAAAATCACCTATTGTGTTGCTTGGGTACTAATAGAAGAAACTACTTGCTGGTCTTTTAAAAAAATAACCCTACACTAATACAGAGCTACCCTACAATGAAGAATTTTAAATTAGAAAAATAGTATATTTTCCTACAAGAGATGAAAACATTGTTTTTTCGCAAGTAAACATTTGATCACGAGACGCGCTAGCGTCGAGTAAAAGATGTTTACGAACGAAAAACGTTTTTATCTCGCGTAGGAAATGCAATTTTTTCTATGATAGTATATATGTTATCGATATTTACTTTAAATTATAAAATAATTTTTTGACAACATCTCATTAAAAATTCATATTCTATTTTTTCATGGTTGCTTTGTTTAAAAAACTTTGTAAAATTATATGAAAAACCATAGCAACTACAATCTGTTATTTTTTTTACACTGTAGTTGAAAAAGAACCCATTTTCACAAGAAATTAAGCGTGATGAAGCTATCATAGAAAAAATGATGTATCACTTGTTACAAGCGGATTCAACGGATTCAATTATTAACAAATCTAGCTATGCATATATATGAAGAATCAACACAAAATATCATAAAAGGAAGGCTGCCAAAAATTACAACATCATTTTTTGCTTAATTGACTGCTATAAAAATCACTCTTCAACACATATATAACAAAATGCAATTTAAGGAAAGAATTTTGATAATCACTGACTCAAAAAGATCACTCGAGTTTATTTAAAACAATACTTTTCACTATAATAATTTTGAGCTTATAAGTTATAACAACATTGAAGGAAATATTTTTAAATCTAAAAAAGAAAGAAATAGAAATAATATTTCTTGGGATCCCTGGACATCATGGAATCTGTGGCAATGAAATTGCTGATAGAGCAGCAAGACAAGCGCTTGACATAAGCTCTGATAATATTACCATACCCTATCGAGATGAAATAAAGGAAAACCAGCGCAATGCATTCTCAAGTTATTTCCCCTAGGAAGAGTGAGGCATATGGAAAAGGCTATAAGGAAATCTAAGCATTACCACAAAACAAGCTATGGTTCAAAACTATTGAAAGCAGGAAAAAAAACCACATTGATACGGTTAAGAACAACGCACTGTAAAAATCACCTTATCACCTACATAAAATAAAAATATTAAATGATGACCGATGTGAATGTGGTGCGATTGGATCACTGAACTGATACTGAACTGTCAAAATAGAGAACAGCAAATCAAGCAGTTATACATGGATCTTCAGAAAGTAATAGGCATCGGCCCTATTAACATTAAAAGCATTGTGGCAGAACCCACCTCTATGGCTTCGAATATCCTTTTTGAATATACAATAATAAATGAAATATCCATATAATTAATAAAATAGTTATAAAGATATAATGTGTGTATATAAAAAATATAATAAAGAAACTCTGGTCAGAGGTAACCACCTCAAGCAAAAAAAAATATTTATTTAGCGTGACGATGACTCGAATATACAGATTTTCTCCCATATACACCTTTTAAATCCTCTCATAACAACATCCCGACTAGAAATTAGTTCAGGGAACCCGGATTATGATCAGATCCGGATCAGATTTTCCGTAATACGGCCATCTGATCAGTTCCTGATGAGCGTATAGTACCGTTTCCCTTGATCCGGCCATCTGATCAGTTCCTGATCAGCGTACAGTACCGTTTCCCTTGATCCGGCTATCTGATCAGTTACTGATCAGCGTGCAGTACTTTATCCGTTGATCAGGCTTACTGATCAGTTACTGATCAGCGTGCAGTGCTTTATTCGTTGATCTAGTCTTACGATCAGTGTCTGATCGAAAAAACTCATCTTTTCCGATGTCCTACTGGATAATAATACAAAATTTAGTTTTTTACCTGATCCATTCTGTATATAATATTGCTCATTAAACAATAAATTCATTATATATGGTATAACTTACTGTTTAAATATATAAGCATTTGAAGTGTACTTGAAATTACCCGAGCAGAAATTATTTAGGGAAAACCTGAATACAGTCAGGGCGTGATCAGGGCCTGGCCAGTCCTACAAGGGCAATCCCTATTAGGGCAATCTGATGTGGGCCTGTTCCGGGCCTGATTTAGAATACCCTTTTAGGGTTAGAATACCCTTTTAGAGTATTATCCATTTTAGAAATATATAGCTAAAATCGTTTCATGTATATTTTAGTTGTAGCTTCTCAGCTGAACGACTATAATAATATTCATTAAGGTGGTATGTATGTTTTAATTTTTTCCATTGTAATGTTTTTATTTTAATTTGATTAATTTATGTATATAATATATAAATATATATCAGCGTATGGTCAGGATATCCCAATCTGGGCCTGATCCGATTATCCCAATCAGGGTCTGATCCGGTAATCCCAATCAGGACCTGATAGGGCAAAAGCGTTACACTCATGATCAGGGCCCAATTAGGCAGCCCTACCAATGCCTGATCCGGGTTAGGGCAAACCTGATCAGGGTCTTACTTGAGCCCTAACAAATTTCTGCTCGGGTATGAATAAAATTAAGGAAAAATGGTAATATTTTTTTCATTAATTTAATGTCAAATTAATATTTAAGAACAAAATTAATTCTAAACCTTTGAACGGATCTGGTATGGATCTCTTGACCAGACCGGACATGAAACTGTTGAATGGATCCGGCATGGATCTTTAAGATTAATCCGGAATAGATCTTTGAAATGGATCCGGAATGGATCTTTGAAATGGATTCGGAATGGATCTTTGAAATGGATCCGGCATGGATCATTTAAACGGATCCTGTACGGATCATATATGGCGTGACGATTTTTAATCATGTCCGGATCAGGAGGCCTGATTCATCCCTGATCAGTTTTCAGGCAATCCTGATCCGGATCGGACCCTATACTGATCTAATTTCTAGTCGGGATGCGCACTGAGTGGTAGATAAATGTTTTTTTAAACCTTTAGGAGCCAAACTACCCGACAAATCATTCCAAAAAACCCTACCGGTTTTGTCGTTTTAATTTAAAATAATTTACAAACATGGAAAAAATTACGGTTAAACGATTACTTAAGTTTATAGCGATACCCTTACCTAATTAACATAATATACGGTTCACTGATTAATTTTAAAGAATCTGTTATCAACTTCAATTTTAATGTATTGCATTATTATTTCCGTAATATAATTTAATATTTATTGTGCGTTTTGTGTAAAAATTATGTCACTTTTTTAATTTGTTTTAAAATATTTTTTTACAAATAAACCTTTAACTGAAATTATAGTTATCATATCATATATTCAGTAAAAAAAAATTAAATTATTTTGAAATAATGAATATTTAAAACTTTTGATACGAGGGAATGCTAAACGATATTTTCCACTTTAATCTTATTCAAATATTTCAATAGATTATTCTTCAACCAACTTTCGTTGTCAACCATATGATCTGTTGTGGACAGAAAAAATACTACAAACTGTGAAATTTGACCATAAATGCGTTAAATAAGAACAATTTTACACAAATTTTTAATATGATTATCGTTAAATTGCGTAACGATTAAGTTTTAAATATAATTTCATTACTATCTAATTTAATCCGTTTCTAAAGTGTAAACTATCTGTATAGATTATTTTTTTAAATTGATTAGTTTTAAGAAATCATGAGACATTTTGTATTACTTCGGTCTGAAAGACCTAAGTATTACATTCATGAGCCAAAAGTGAAATTCTTACCCCCACTTTTTTTGGCATTTCTCGACGTTTTAGGACCTACTGATTCTAAAAAGGCAAAAAAAAATGTATGTCTGTCTGCCGTCCGTCCGTCATTACCTACGCTGCAGGGAAAACCGCTGGAGGAATTTCAAAAAATTTTTTTTCTAAAAATAGTTATACTCAAGGGACAGGTCCGAAAAGACGCTGTGTTCGATAACTGTACCGGAAGTGTGTCGAAAAAATCATTATGTGTGTCAAAAATAGCAAATTTTCATAGTTTTGGCTTAAAAAACTTTCATTTTAAGTGATTACGAGTAGAAACATTAAATTTGGAGAAATCTTGATGGTAGGGATTGATATGTGAGATCAAAAACTAGATTATTGCATTATAAGTTTGTCAAAAAAATGTTGTCAAGTGTGTCATAAGAAAGATTTTTATTTATTTTTCAACACAATTTTTTGGAAAAAAAATAAAATTAATTGTTTGTTTGAAATAAAATTTTATTATTATTATAGAGAATTATGGCATTATGAGTTTGTCAAAAAAATAATGTCAAGTGTGTCAAAAAATGATTTCATTTATTTTTTTAGCCAATTTTTTGGCAAAAAAAATGTAGCTGTTTTTATGACGTAAATGCGTAATTTAAAATGAATGTCCAATGGACATTTTTGAATTTGTTATAGTTTTTGAAATATTTTTGGAATTTTGAAAAAAGTTTGTATTTTTGATTTTGTAATAATTTTTGCAATAGTTTTAGAATTTCGGAAAAAGTTTTAATTTTTGATTTGTAAGAATTTTTGGAATATTTTTAAAATTTTGAAAAATTTTGAATTTAATTTTATTATAATTTTTGGAATTTTGAAAAAATTTTCAATTTTTGATTTTGTAATAATTTTTGCAATATTTTTAGAATTTTGGAAAAAGTTTGAATTTTTAAGAATTTTTGAAATATTATTGGAATATAGGAAAAGTTTAAATATTTGATTTTATTCTAATTTTTGGAAAAGTTTTGGAATATCGAAAAAGTTTGATTTATTTAATTTAACAAAATTTTTGGAATTTTGATTATAACTTTCCGGCAACGTATTGATGTTTCGTGTTAGTTTTGTAATAAATTTTTAAACAAGAGATAAAAAATACTTGTACTTTAACAAAGAGTTATGTTTGATATACATCACTGCTCAAAACTAAAAACCATGTCCTCATAAAAGTTTTTTGCCGAAAACTATATACAAATCCTTAACCCAGACCGAAGTCTTGATATCTCAGAGCTGTGAGATGTCAGCCCCTCCATATTTTAATTTTTAATTACATACATACCAATTTCAAATTAATGTGATATACGAGTGTGACAATTCAGGAGACTCTAGTTACTGCTCGATATATATAAGTTAACTTGAGATATCATATAGCACTCGGTAAGTGAGATCGATTTACCTTAGTTTGTTTACTAGAGGCGCTGAGACGCACTCTAATTAATAAACATAAATGCATACCCCCAATTAGAAAACATTCTTTGATGTTAATGTGCATTTCTCTCTTGGGTTTCTATATAACTATTTGTGGACTTTAGTCATTGAGATAAGGTGGGTTGCGTGTTTAAGGACTATTTTACATTGGCTGGATTATTAACAATCCCAGTGTTTTTACAATTTTTTAAAATTTTTATTTATTTAACGTCTTAGTTTGTTTTTATCTCTCATATATCATCATATTTTTTTTTGTGGCGTTCATGCTCCATGTAGGAGCGTTGCCAAACTAAGCAGCTTCGAATATTCACCACGGCCATTCGCCACAGCGACATAATTACCATGGCAACCGATTTTTTTAAGGTCGTTTATTACGTCAGTCTCTCATTGCAGTCGTGGTTTACCTCGCGGTAGCCCACTCCCTGGTGGACTACGTACGTTTTTTTAATCATTCCAGACTGTGAATCGGCTCGTAAAACATGCCCAAACCAAGCAATCCTATTGGAACGGATACAACCTGTTATATCTGGACCCTCAAGAATGTTTCTGATCTCAAAGTTATATCGCGTTCTGTACTCTCAATCGTCTGTCTTTAGAGGACCAAGAATGTAGCGTAGGATCTTACGCTCAAATACAGATAAATATGATTCGTCATTTTGTGTAAGGGTTCATGTTTGTAACCCATACATCACAAACGATCTAATCAACGTCTTGTATAACTTGAGTTTGGTGTTAGTGGATACATACGGGTAGCGATTTTGTACCATTATATCTCCTGTTATTTCTCAACTGTTGAGAATTATCTCTCCTGGGGAAAACTAAAAAAAAAAGTCTGCATACCCACACTCAAATTTCTCCTTAAGATAAATTCAAACACAATACAAATCGAACCAATCACGACGTAACATTTATGGACACGTGACATATTTCAAATTTAAATGAATCAATCAAAGACAATTGTATATATTACCATTTTTCTCTCCTTTTATTTCTCTAGGAGAGATAATGGTACAAAATCGCTACCAAGGTGATCCAAGGAGAGGCTTAATTGAGTAGACAGTTCGATTACCTGCAGCGATTCGAGCTTTTATATTTGTAAGTATGCTGTTGTTTGAGTCAAGCATTGATCCCAAATATTTAAAGGATTCAACTCTCTCAATTCGTTCATCGCCGCACATCAAATCTTTTTTCTCAACCTCTCTTGAAACATTCATATGTTTGGTTTTATTGTAGTTAATTTTAAGACCAAACTTTCTAGCACCACTCTCTCGCGACTTGAAAGTCTCACTCATAACAGCTTAACTTCGGCCGAGAATGACAACATCATCAGCGTAAGCGATCATCTGTACTGAGTTTATTGACAAGATATTGTTGTTAGTCGGTAGTTTCTTTTGACGGCACACATATTCCAAGGCTAAAATATGAAGGGGCTGAAATCTCACAGCTCTGAGATATCAAGACCTCAGTCTGGGTTAAGGATTTTGATATAGTAGTAGTTTTCGGCAAAAAACTTTTATGAGGACATGGTTTTTAGTTTTGGGCAGCGATGTATATCAAACATAACTCTTTGTTAAAGTACAAGTATTTTTTATCTTTGTTTAAAAATTGTTTACAAAACTAACACGAAACATCAATACGTTGCCGGAAAAGTATGATCAAAATTCCAAAAATATTGTTAAATTAAATAAAATCAAACTTTTTCAAAATTCCAAAAATATTCCAAATATTAGAATAAAATCAAATATTTAAACTTTTTCTAAATTCCGATAATATTCCAAAAATTCTTAAACATTTAAACTTTTCCAAAATTCTAAAAATATTGCAAAAATTATTACAAAATCAAAACTTAAATCTTTTTTCAAAATTCCAAAAATCATAATAAAATTAAAAAATTAAAATTTTTCAAAATTCTAACAATATTCCACAAATTCTTACAAAATCAAAACATGAAACTTTTTTCAAAACTCTAAATATATATATGTGTATATATAAAATTCAAAAGTTCTATTTTTTTTAAAATTCTAAAAATATTGCAAAAATTCTTACAAAATCAAAAATTGAAACTTTTTTCAAAATTCCATAAATATTCCAAAAATTAGAATGAAATCAAATATTTAAACTTTTTCTATATTCCAATAATAATTCAAAAATTCTTAAAATTCAAACTTTTTCCAAAATTCTAAAAATATTGCAAAAATTCTTACAAAATCAAAGATTAAAACTTTTTCCGAAATTCTAAAAATATTGCAAAAATTATTACAAAATCAAAAATTGAAAAATTTTTCAAAATTCTAAAAATATTCAAAAAATTCTTACAAATCAAAGGTTAAAACTTTTTCCGAAATTCTAAAAATATTGCAAAAATTATTACAAAATCAAAAATACAAACTTTTTCAAAATTCCAAAAATATTTCAAAAACTATAACAAATTCAAAAATGTTCATGTCCAATTTCATTTTCAATTACATTTACGTCATAAAAACAGCGTAAAAACCTTGCTTTTGACACACTTGACAATATTTTTTTGACAAACTTATAATGCCATAAATCTCAATAATAATAATAAAATTTCATTTCAAACAAACAATTAATTTTATTTTTTTTTTAAAAATTGGGTAAAAAATAAATAAAAATCTTTCTTTTGACACACTTGACAACATTTTTTTGACAAACTTATAATGCAATAATCTAGTTTTTAATCTCACATACCAATCCCGACCATCAAGATTTCTCCAAATTTAATGTTCCTACTAAAATGAACGTATTTTAAGCCAAAAATATGAAAATTTGCTATTTTTGACACACATAATGATTTTTTTGACAAACTTCTGGTACAGTTATCGAACACAGCGTCCTTTCGGACCTGTCCCTTGAGTATAGCTATTTTTAGAAAAAAAATTTTGAAATCCCTTCAGCGGTTTTCCCTGTAGCGTAGGTAATGACGGACGGCCGGCCGGCCTTTTTTTTTTTTGCTTTTTTAGAATCAGTAGGTCCTAAAACGTCGAGAAATGCCAAAAAAGTGGGGGTAAGAATTTCACTTTTGGCTCATGAATGTAATACTTAGGTCTTTTAGACCTAATCTTTTGTATTGAATAGCGTTAAGACATGCTTGATCCATCCATGGCTTCTGGGAGTGGTTTAATGGTCGTCCAAGTATTCCCTCAGCAACGCTTGAAACAGTAACTTTGATCAAATGCCATGACTTATCGACGTCTTCCTTAATGGTTTCTGATTTCTCCAATGTTTCAGCAATATGGTTTTGATATCTCTCTTCTGTTTCAGCAATCTTTAGCGATGAGATGTTAAAATGTTTCCGTTGATTGAATTTTGCAATGCCTGGATTTGGCAAGTGGAACCTTATTAAAGTACATACAAGGCAGTGATCACTTCCAATGCATGCACCTCTAAAGAATCGCACATCCCGAACACTATAAAAGAAACATGCTGTTACTAGCACGTGATCAATTTGATTTCGAGTGCTTCCATTCGGTGAGATCCAAGTCTGCTTATGAATCCTGTTCCGCTTATGCGGAAAGAAAGTACTGGCAATTCTCAAATTATTTGATAATGCAAACTCAGTCATTCTCTTACCATTATCATTCGAATTCAAATGCGGGCTGTTGGGACCCACCACATTTCCATAAGGGATATCTCTTCCAACCTGCCCATTAAAGTCACCAAGAACCCAGTGCTATGTAGAAATTATCCTTCTCGTCGACGATCTTAGCTTCAGTAGGTGCATGCACGGCAATAAGAGAAATATTGTTGTATGTACCGCGTACACGTAGGTAACAGATCCTCTCATTGACTGGGATGAATTTCATCACGGCTTTTTGTATGCGTGCACCAAGAAAACCAGTACCAAATTCTCTTCGAGAAGGATGACCACTACAGTATAAAGAGTGGCTATCTAGATCTTGTTTCCCGATTATTGGCTGTCTAATTTCTTGCAGAGCTATGATATTCATCCTATACCTCTCAGTCTCTGTTTCTAGACTTATTAGAGCATCAGGAGCGCTCAGACTGCGCATGTTCCACGTTCCGATTCGGTAGTTTGGTCCTTTTTCACGTCCCGGTAAATTTTTTTTGTTTTGTCCGGGTCTGTTTTTCTCTTTCTGATAACCAAATTTAACATATTAGTTTTTTTCCGTGGTTTGGGTGTTATCCTTAGGCCCAACCCAAATTGTCGTGAATGTGTCCGTTCTGCATATTAAGGTCACCAGAAACAACCTTTTTACACGTTTATATAGCGAGCCGCTTGATTCAAGACAGACGCCCGCTCCAAGCCGCCTCTGACATGGAGAACACACGCTTGAGTCGCATTGGTTTTAAGGCACCAATTCGCCGTGATGTATTTTCTATTTAATTCTATTTAAGTTTTTTTTGCTAATTGTTTTTTGTTAACTTTTTGATAGTTGAGAAAATTTTGAGTTAGTGGGACAAGTGGGACAACAAGTTAAGTGGGAAAACAATTTAAGTTGGGTCTGGGCAGGTGGGGTTTTAGCAGTTAAGATGACAATGACTTAGAGTCGTAGAGCATAAGCCATTTTAAAATAATGAAAATAAAAATTTGTGTCTAATTGTGATTTAAATTTATTTGTGGTATATCGAATTTAAATATGAATCAAAAAAGGATTAATGGAAGTAAAAATTGTGATATCATGTTAATTTAGTTAGATTATATCAAATATAACGACGAATTTAATTTCTTTTATAAAAGTGATTTGGTATAACTTTAATTGCAACGACAGTAAACCTGTTATACAGTTTAGAATTGCTAATCATTTTGAGTAATTTCGGAACGAATTAGGGTAATAAGATAATTGTGGAGGTCCACACCAAAACACAACATTTCCATTTTCTTTAAAAAATAAATTGTGTATATATACTTAGATCGGCTCCAATTACTGAATTAGATCGAAAACTCGAAAATTTATCTATGCTTAAATTAGACTTGTTTTTCTCCTTTGTGAAAAATGGAATGTAATGATATATTCAAATTTTCTTAAACTGCGTTAGAAAAATGTAATAACGGAAATGTAGCGTTTTGGTGTGGACTGTGGACCTCCTCAATTTTATGTTGCATTAAAACTATTGTAATATGATTTGCTAACGTAAAGTGGGAGAGTTGTGGTGTGTTAGTTTACCTCTGCAGGACCTGGATGTATTAGTAAGTACACTAAGATGTTAATTAGATATTATGTATTACCAAAATTTTCTTGTGAGTAAAGGTTGGTCAATAGGATTCACGCTTGAAAGAGCTAGCGATGGATGAAGACTAGGTTTTGCGTGCACGACCAAGAAAAACACAATGTTTACATTGAAAGTACCTTTATTTTTGCATTATATGAAAGTTGAAGGTTTGCCATTTATGTTTTAAAAATAATATCATGTAAGTGACCACCTTTTGATGCTCTACAGATGGAGACTCTCTTGTCAAAATTTTCGATGACCTTTTCACACAATTCGGGCTGAATCTCGCCAATAACACGAATAATCTCCGCTTTTAATTCATCAATCGTCTGTGGGTTATTGCGGTAGACTTGTGATTTAACATAGCTCCAAAAAAAGAAGTCTAAAGGCGTCAGATCACAAGATCTTGGTGGCCATTCAACATGACCATTTCTAGAGATAACTCGTCCAGGAAACTTTTGCCTCAATAAGTCCATTGTTAGAGCTGCTGTATGACAAGTGGCTCCATCCTGTTGAAACCACATGTCATGCAGACCAATATTCACCAATTCACGCCACAAAAAATCACGAATTCTGCTTCTGTATCGTTTCCATTCACGGTAACTGTGTTGCCTTCATCATCATGAAAAAAGTAAGGTCCAATGACTCCACCGCTCCATAAACCGCATCAAACTATAACTTTTTTGAATACAAACCTTGCTGAAGGATTTCTATTGGTTTCTCTTCACTCCAAATGCGACAATTTTGCTTGTTTACATAGCCACGTAATTTACGAATAACATTTTTTACAGAACGCCCATTTTCATAATAAAGCTGAACGAATTTAACACGTTGTTCCATACTATACGATGACATTTTAACAAATGGCAAACCTTCCCCTTTCCAAATGTCAAATGGAGGTCAATATGGCTGAATTGACAGCTTTTAAAAAAAAATCCCTAATGGAACACCCGATATTAAAAGTTTTTTGCTTTGTTATCGACTTTACAGCAAAATAACAGAGTGGTAAGTTTTAAATAAAAATTCTTGCTTCCAAATACTGAACATACCATATTGGTGCCTTTAATAACTGAGCTTTATTCTAGGCATAATATGATTGACGAAATTTTGAGAGTTAATATTTTGGCAAAAGGTTAATACTTTCATATCGTGAAAATTGTATCCTTAAAATTAGCAGCAAGCACTAAAAATCAAAAAAACAATTAAAAATTATCAGAAAATTTTATATGAACGTGAAAAAGATTCGGACTTTTAGATCGTGGACGGTACTTGAGTACCGCTCTCAAGAGTGGCAAAGAAAGGAGATGGATAAATATGATATAATCGTCCAACGCAGGAAGACACGCAGGAAGAAAGAAATAGCTTAGTTAATTCAAATATTTCCATAGTCTAAAGTTGCGTTTGCGAAACAGCCACGCTAATCGCTTCATAAAAACTTGGATCTCGCTAAATCCGCAACCAAATATATATAGACAGCGACTATATAGATATTTTTATAGATAATAATACATTGCAGTTCGTCAGCCAAATACTCAAAAATGAACGAATACACCTCGCCCGACAAAACACTGCCAACAATGCGAACAAGAACCTAAAATACGTCGCATTGAAAATCAAATCAGGAAAAATAACTAAACTTGGAAATAAATAATAACAAACCTTTCTGATAAAAAAATATTCTGCTTACCTATTATCTTTCACTTTTTATGTTTCCCATTTCTATTTTATACAACAACGTTTATAACGACTTACTGTGATAATGAATTAATTAATTTAAGTATAAGAACGAACATGTAAGTATACAATAATAAAACAAAAAAAAAATGCATTATAATTATGATTGATAAATTAACGTAATATAGCTTAAACATTAAATTAAAAAAAACACAAAGAATATGTTTGAACATAAAAGTGAAAGCGTAATTTGAGAAGCAATTTAAAAATTATCATTACATTGTTGTGAATCTGTGATCGGTATAAGAAATCTAACCTTTGCAAAATGTGGAACTAAATGTTTTATGATTTCCTTTTAACTAAAACGGAAACTTTGCAAATATTTTTCATAACTATTTTAAAATGTTTATTTTAAAGTTATAGATTTTTACCAAGTCAGTAAAAATTTGATTTTTGACGAAATTCCAACGGATAGGTACATTTAAATGTAATGACTTCAAAATGATTGACTTTACAAAACAACCGGAAAAACGTTATAGAATTGTGTCAAACTTTTACTTTTCAAAAACTTTATTTAACACTAAACATGCTTAACTTAATTATAGAAAAAAATTCTTAGACAATAATTAGAAAGTAATTATATTACATTAAACAAATTACTTCGAATCATGCTGCTCAATTTTTGTGTGAAATGAAAATCTCAATCTTAAATTAAAAACAGTTGCATAATAACACCACATTGCATGGCATGCCAATACTGAGGTTTTTAGTTGGTATTTAGTATTTGGTATACAATAGTAGATTGCCGACACTTCGCCCGTCTGTCTAACCTACATATATACACATCATAAAACGCAAACAATTAGTGGCGAATAAAACATGTTTTTTTTCTCCAGCAGCAGAATCAAATTAACTTTCGATTCAGTAATTGTTTATAGGTTTATAACTATATAAGTTTATTACCATCATTTTGAAGAATTGTACATGATGAAATTTTCATCAATTTTCTTCTTTGTGAAATTAATTAATTTTTTGCTAAAACAATTATAAAAAGTTTAATAACTGAAGGGTACAGGGGAAAAACAACGTAAGTCCATTTTTTTCGAAATCGAGTTAGTGCTGCTATCTATTGAAGAAATACAAAAGCTTTCAGCTGGTATATTCAATTTTGATGAATATCAAACCCAGCCCATATTAATCAATTGAAAAGAATTCGCATAAAGGGGGAAAACAACAATTTACAGGGGAAAAACCACTTAATCCATAATTTTTTACCAAACAACGTAAAATGATAATTTCACTAAAAACACTTTTATGAACCATGTCTATTCATTGTTTAATCCGAGTTCACAAATTTTCTTGCATTTTAAAGACTTCAAACGCAAAAATTCAATTTTCTCGAAATTTGATTTTAAGGACTTACGTTGTTTTTCACCTGTACCCTTCAACTGTTAATAGTGCTGGCAGTGAAAGGAGTGTATATCATACCATATCACCTAAATTAACGATACAGATTATTCCTTCAAATTTTATGAACATTATAAGAACATTAAGAAGAAGTACATTGCAAGAACATTAAAACTCGTCTCACTATATTCATCGGCAACAACTGCCAGTGTTAGAACAATATTGTAAACGCTAAGCAGAAATGATAAACGCACTCGGTTCTGGGTCTGTCAGTTGATTTATAATAAATTTATTGGTGAGCCACTGATCAATTTAATTTAAAAAATAGACATCAGTAGATATTATACTGGTAATGTTGTTCAACTAAGTAATTAACTGAGAGCTAGTGAACCCTTTGGGTAACGGTCGTTCTTTAAGGCTAGAATTTTTTTTAGTGATAAGTCATGAAATGTGAAGTACGGTAACCACCACCTGGCAGGCATCAGCCCTATACGTCATCATCCCCTATATTTTTAAAAGTGTAAAAAAACTAGGTGACCAATGCAGAATGCAACTGATAAAAAGGAGCGAAGATATGTCCAATCCAAAAGATATGTCCGAAGATATGTCCGAAGATATGTTACAATCCAAAAGAACTACAAAATCGCTACAGTTTAATGTGTGGTAAATATTGCTGCATTGCAAGTTTGGTCATATTTTCAACCTGGACGTGTTTTTATTTGGTTCGTTCACCTTTTTTTCTTTGCCGTTTTGTTAACTCACTTTTTGTAGACAAAATTCACGATACGATCGATGTAGTCAGACATATCGGTTTCAAATCCGTTTAAAAAACCTACCTCCGGCATAGATTTAGTGGAAAATCAATAAAAAAAATTTTTAACGGATTTGAAACCGGTATGTCTGACTACAACGATCTTATCGTGAATTTTGTCTATAAAAAGTACTTTAACAGGACGGCAAAGAAAAAAAGGTGAGCGAACCAAATAAAAACTCGTCCAGGTTGAAAACATGATCAAACTTGTTCAATGTAGGTAAAAGTGTGTTATTAAATTTTTTTAAAACCATCTAATAACAAACTTTTATTTTCAGACTTTCAATATCACTACAGTTCAAAAAAAAATAAAAAAAAAAAAAAAATAAAAATATAAAAAAAAATAAAAACAAAAAATATAAATAAATAAAAAAAAAAAAACAAAAATACAAAAAAAAATTTAATAATTTGTTTAAGTATTGTGAAAAGATGATAATTTTCCCATTGAAAGTCCATGGGAACCGTTTTTCGGTGATTATTCCTCCGTGGTATGTTTAATTTTCAATATTTTTGTAAACCATCTATGGTTAGATGTCGTCTTACATGCAAAATTTCATTTCGATATCTTTAATAGTTTGGGAGGAGTAAATGGACAATGGAAATGCCGAATCGGGGGAAAATGGAGATTCGCTCCAATTAAAAAAAACCTTCTTCCTGTTAGCTTGAAAATTTTATACGATTTAGCTCATTTACTGTAGAGTACAAAAAAAAATTGACAGGCGATTTTGATGAGCACAAGTATCTCCCAGGCGAATCGAAAGGTGTGTAGTATGTAAGTTACAACCTGCCGACCGACCGTCACAACTGACGAAATTTAGAAAACCGCTGAACAGGTTTCAAAATTTTTTTTCTTAAAATAGGTTTACTCAATGGGAAGAGCCGAAAGGACGATGTGTTCGATAACTATACCGGAACTGTGCTAAAAAAATCGTCAAGTGTGTCAAAACAAGGAAATTTTCATATCTTTTGCCTAAAAACGTTCCACTTAAGTGATTACGGATAGAAACATTAAATTTGAAGAAATCTTGATGGTCGGGATTGGTATGTGAGACCAAAAACTAGATTATTGCATTAGAAGTTTGTCAAAAAAGTGTTATCAAGTGTGTAAAAAGAAAGATTTTTATTTATTATTTTACTTGATTTTTTGGAAAAAAAATTAAATTAATTATTTGTATGGCATGAAAATTTATTATTATTATTGAGAATAAAAGAGAACCGCCTATCATTGTACCCACTTTCTTTAAAGCGCTTACTCAAACATATATATATATATATAAAATATGAAGGGACTGAAATCTCAAGCTCTGAGATATCAAGCCTTCGGTTTTGGTTAAGGATTTTGATATAGTTTTTGACTTAAATCTTTTATGAGGACATTGTTTTTAGTTTTGGGCAGCGATGTATATCAAACATAACTCTTTATTAAAGTGCATGTATTTTTTTATCTCTGTTTAGACATTTATTACAAAACTAACACGGAACATCAATACGTTGCCGAAAAATCATAGCAGATCATAAATTAACATAATTTAGTGAAAAGATGATACAATCAGCAAACTACTCAAAAACCTCCCCATTTAGCGTTTCGAGAAAATATTACACAATCAAAATTCATATTTCTTTAAAAATTCCAAAAATATTGCAAAAATTATAACAAAACCAAAAATTGAAACTTTTTCCAAAATTCTAAAAATATTGCAAAAATTATTACAAAATCAAAAATACAAACTTTATTCAAAATTCCAAAAATATTTCAAAAACTATAACAAGTTCAAAAATTTCCATGCCACATTTACGTCATACAAACAGCTAATTTTTTGACATACTTGACAATATTTGATTTTACTAAGGTTTACATATATGTATGAAGATTTATATTTTTAATTTTTTAGCTGTTTTTTAGTTTAGTAAAATTTAAAATTTTCTTTTTGTTATTTTTCTTTAATTAATGTATTAGTCATTTACAATCATTAGGGATATAGTATCCTGTAGATTTGTTTTCAAATAAATAAATAAATAAATAAATAAATATATTTTGGATTTTTTGAGATCAATTAAACTCAAGTAAGTAAAGAAGTAATTGGAATATTTTCAATTCAAAGGTATGGTTTGAAGTTTCTCAGAAAAAAACTACAATTCACATTTTACGTGTTTCGGATCGGATTCGAACCTACCCTCGTCAGTGCCCGGCTCGAATCTTTGGGCAGACACGCTATCGATTAAGTGTCAGCCATTGATTTCACATTGATTGGAAACAATCAATAATGACTTTACAATCGTGACTTAGGATGTTAATTAGAATAGAAATGTTCCCCATTCTATGAATTCACACAAAGTATTGTCTAGAAATTTAATGCAAAAAATCCCATATAAATAAATATATTTTTGATAAACTTATAATGCAATAAAATGCTCAATAATAATAAAATCATGTTCATTACATTTCATTTTATACAAATAACTAATTTTATTATTTTCTAAAAAAAGAAATGAAAATCTTTCTGTTGACACACTTGACAACATTTTTTTTGATAAACTTATAATGCCATAATTCTCAATAATAATCATATAATTGCATGCCATACAAATAATTAATTTTATTTTTTTCCAAAAAATTAGGTAAAATAATATATAAAAATCTTTCTTCTGCACACTTGACAACACTTTTTTGACAAACTTATAATGCAATAATCTATTTTTTGGTCTCACATACTAGTCCCGACCATCAATATTTCTTCAAATTTAATGTTTCTATCCGTAATCACTTCAAATGAACGTTTTTTAAGCAAAAAATATGAAAATTTCCTTGTTTTGACACACTTGACGATTTTTATGACACACTTCCGCTTCAGTTATCGAACACATCGCCCTTTCGACTCTTCCCATTGAGTAAACCTATTATAAGAAAAAAAATTTTTGAAATCTGTTCAGCGGTTTTCCTAGATTTCGTCGGTTGTGACGGCCCTTGCATATTACACACCTTTCCATTCGCCTGGTAGATATTTGTGCTCATCAAAATCGCCTGTGAGTTTTTTTTGTACTCTACAATAAATGAGCTAAATCATATGAAAATTTCAAGCTTACAGGAAGAAGTTTTGAAGTAAAACTTCTTTAGGCGCGTTTTAAGAATTTTGCAACGGAAGATCAAAAAACGAATATAATATTCGGCAAATATACGATACAATTCAATTATGACACACATATAAATGTCGACATATAAATGTCGACATATAAATGTCGGAAGTAGTCATATGAACAGATATATAACCATATATATTCATCTCTATCATACTACAGTTTAATTTTGAATTTTAAACATATACATGCACACAATTCCAAAAAAACTTAAGTAGAAATTTAAACACAATAAAATAAAAAAGAAACTAGAAGCAAAAAAGGCAAACGAATATTATGTTCGGCAAGTATGCGACAATTCGATTATGTGTATTGTATTTTGTATACGCTTATTCAGTATCGTATTAAACGTTAAATGACTTGGACGTGTCGATCTTAGATTTAAATATCTAATAATATAATATTCGTAATATTTTATTGAGTTTCGTAATTTTTTAAATTTATATTTTGAATTGTTTTAGTTTTTTGAAGTAAAACTTCTTTAGGGCTGGTTATAGTAGTCATTGTGGTCATGGTGGTCATGGTAGTCATGGTGGTAATAGTTGTCATGGTGGTAATAGTTGTCATGGTGGTCATAGTGGTAATGGTGATCACGGTGTTCACGGTGGTTATGGCGGTCATGGTGGTCACGGTGGTAATTGTGTTCATTGTGGTCATGGTGGTCATGGTGGTCATAGTGGTCATGGTGGCTATGGTGGTTATGGTGGTCACGATGGTCATGGTGGTTACGGTGGTCATGGTGGTCATGTTGGTTATGGTGGTCATGGTAGTTATAGTGGTTATGGTGGTCATGGTGGTAATGGTGGTTATGGTGGTCACGGTGGTCATGGTGGTTATGATGTTCATGTTGGTTATGGTGGTCACGGTGGTCATGGTGGTCACGGTGATCATGGTGGTCATAGTGGTCATGGTGGTTATGGTGGTCATGGTGGCTATGGTGGTTATGGTGGTCACGATGGTCATGGTGGTTACGGTGGTCATGGTGGTCATGTTGGTTATGGTGGTCATGGTGGTTATAGTGGTTTGGTGGTCATGGTGGTAATGGTGGTTACAGTGGTCATGGTGTTCATGTTGGTTATGGTGGTCACGGTGGTCATGGTGGTCACGGTGGTCATGGTGGTCATGGTGGTCATAGTGGTCATGGTGGTTATGGTGGTCATGGTGTTCACGGTGGTCATGATGATCATGGTGTTCACGCTGGTCATGATGGTCATATTGTTCATGGCGGTCATGGTGGTAATGGTGGTCACGGTGGTCATGGTGTTCATGGTGGTCATGATCGTCGTGGTGGTGTCACGGTGGTCATGGTGTTTAGAGTTTGCATCCCGGGCTTTCCCGGGCGGGAAAAAATATTTGTGTTGATTAAATTTGTTTTGTTAAATAGAAAAATGAGTGGTGTAATCTTTGCACGCGGCTGAAATAAATTTCTTTGGCTACTGTGGCAGGTATTAATAAAAAGATGAAATATAAAATAAATATGTCATATTGCAATTTAAAGTTGCATTTCATGATAATATAAGCAGCATGTGTAATAAAAAGTAATATTTACATAATGTGTTACAAAGTCAATTCAATTATTAACATAATTGAAATATTAAATTAGAGGTTTATGACAAATTTGCTAAATTTTTTGAAAAATGCATCAATTGTTGTACCAATTGTTAAATTAAGTTGACATGCATTCATCGTGAAATTTAATTTGTAATACGTTGTAAAACATGTAAATATGGCTTTTTATTACACATTGTTGCAAATTATATTATCAAGAATATTAGAAAGAAACTCTAAATTTCAATATGATATATCTATTTTATTTTATATTTAATATTTTTAGTAATACCTGCTGCAGTGGCCAAAAAAGTTTTACTTTAACAGCGTGTAAAGATTACGCACTTCATTTTTTTTTTTTTTAATTTTTTTCACACTTTCAAAAATATAGGGGATGATGACGTGCAGGGCTGATGCTTGCCAGGTGGTGGTTTCCGTACTTCACATTTCATAACTTATCACTAAAAAAAATCTTATCTTACAGAACGACCGTTACCCAAAGGGTTCACTAGCTCTTGGACTATAAAATATGTTTGTTGATGAAAAAATACTAAACTTGACATTTAAACTTTTAAATTATATAAGTTAAATTTGAAATTTGAATCTAATTTAAAGTAAATTAAACTTTAAAACAAACATTCAATAAATAAAATGAAATGATTACAAAAAAAAATTATAAAATATTAGCAGGTCAGTAAATATAATCATAATATTAATGAAATGTTAATTATGGAATTTAAATTCTTTTAATGTGACATTATAAATTCAGTTGCGATTTGCGGATGATTCATTTTCATGTTGCGCTTCGACTTGGTTTTCAACGACACGGAAACAAAGAAGGGTGGAAGTTCTCCGTGTTGACATTCGACGATATGTGCTCAGTTTAAATGATTCTATTTTAGCTAAGTTAATTTAAATGTACGCCAGAACAAAAATACCAAGTTCGAACAAATACAATTTTGGTTTGGTAAATGGAATACGTTAAAGAAATATTAAATTATTTTTGTGTAATATTTCTCAACAAAAAACTAAGCATGTCTTTGGACAAGAATGCTCTCAATCCTTCGGTTTTTTGAAATGCTAAATTAATGGCGCTATAGTCGTTAGTAGGTATACCTTAAAGATAGTGGTGGTGGAAGAACTTGTGATAAAATTATGTGTTATTTATTTGAGTATAAATTGTTTCACCATTGCAACAAAATTTTTTGTTAAAAATAGTAATTTGTGATTACTCCTACGCAATTAAATTTTCTGGTCGAAGCGGAGTCGAGGACGACCATATATGTGACTGTGTAAGTTGCTCAAGTTTAACTGCTCGTTTTTTTCTTTGCTGTAAGCTTTGGCTTTATTTAACGACGTGTAAGCTTTTTAAGCTTCGATGTTAGCTTTGTCGATGTAACGACGAACGTAAAATATATATATATATATATATATATATATATATATATATATATATATATATATATATATATATATATATATATATATATATATATATATATATATATATATATATATATATATATATATATATATATATATATATATATAGATATATATATATATATATATATATATATATATATATATATATATCGTCGCTTTAATAATGAAACAACGTATGCTATTTATACGTTGTTTTTATATAATAGGTGCGCTGCATTCCCCATAAGGGCATCTTTGAATTGGCGTTTTCACATTTTCGAATTATTTTATGACTAGGGGTAAGAATTAATAAATTATAAATTAACGTCCATGCAAATGTATGCGCACATCAAACTTTAAACTCAAATATCTCGAAACTATACTTTTGCGTATACGCCATTTCATTATTAAAGCGACGATATATATATATATATATATATATATATATATATATATATATATATATATATATATATATATATATATATATATATATATATATATATATATATATAATTCCAAATAAATTATTCAAAATTAAACTGTTTGTTATTTATTGTGGATTTGGAATTTCTGACTCAAGATTCGGAACAGTTGGTTGAATAATTTTTAGGGTTCCGTACTTTGAAAAAGTAAAAACGGTACAATATTGGTGAGACTTCGGTGTCCGTCCGAATTTCTACATAATCACAAACTCACAAACTATAAGTGCTATCAAGTTGAAATTTTCTACAGTTATTAAATGTGTTTTCCCACACTTGATGATAACAAAATAAATTCAAATATTTATTTTTATTTATATTTTATGGACATAGATAAGGAGATAGTAAAACAAAAGTTTTTTTTAAGAAATCGAGTTTGGACTAAAAATATCGAAAAAAATGGAAGTATTTCAAAAAAAAGTGTTTATTGAATTTTCGACTGCTTAGTTTTTGAGTTATTACCAAAAACGAGTGGTTTTTTTTGTTTCTCAAATATTATATACACGGAACCCTCAGCGAGCGAATTATATTCGCACTTGCCTGACTTTTTCTTTTCAAAGAAAATTTTATATGAATATACCATTTTAATGATTTATAATTTTAAAAAATATTAATTAAATTTTGTTTAACATACTAAACACCTAAACACTAAAGAAAGAAGAGAACACAAACAGAAGCTATCGAAAATACAGAAGCCACAATTACGAACATGTATACACGTAAATTGCGTATCTTACTGCCCGGGTCTACTAATTTAAGGTTACTAAAATTGATCGTATTTTAAAAAAAGTAATATTATACCTTGTTTTTTATTAAGTCATGAATAATACAGTAACCCGTGTTTTCTAATTGACAATAAATTGTTAATTGATCAAAATTTGCTACAAATCAAACAACAATTTAGATGTGCAATTATATGAAAGTGAAAGTGCGCCACGAAAGTGTGTCACATTTTGGATGCTTATAACTCATAAACTACTTTATACGAAATAGAAAATGTTTGACAAAATTTTAGAAATTCCACTCAGTAACAAATTACACAACAAAATACAAACCAAAATTGATTCAACCTCAGTTTATCATATTTCAATTATCTGTAGTGGACAATGCCACTTGCTTGAGGAGTTTTCCATAAAAATTGGAGAATTTATCACCGGTCTAGGGGAATTCGTTTAGAAATTTATTTGCCAGTTAATGATAATCAATCTAACTTTTGATTTCTTTATGTTTTTTTTATGTTTTATGCAAGATACACAGATTGTTTTTATTTATTATGGCCTGCTGTAAATACATTGAGGTGTCAAACAAAATTATGTAATATTATCGAAAATTGAAAATGTGCAAACAACCAAAAAAATATTGTAACGTTTCTTAGCCGAGTTACAATTATTTAGTTCGATCATTAAATCAGGAAATTAAAACACAATGGATTTTCTAAACGTTATAATTTTATTCGTTCAAGATTTTATTATAAAAATATTTCTTCTACTACTATTCCCCTTTATTGTTCTTGTACTAACAATAATTCACCACTTATAATTCTATTACAATTGTTCACAATATCACTTTTAACTGTTCACTTACGATAATCTTTTTCTTATAAAACTCTATTACACTTATAGTAATTTCTATCAATTATCTTACTCAAATTGTAACACTTAATTTTAACTCGCTTAAATCTCTGTTCAAAATTTATACTTTTTCTATCGCTGACAATTTTATACTGATCTTATCCTCTAACACAACCTCTTATATATACTACATCAAATAGCCTCGATATCTCTACAATATTCTAGAACACAAATCTTTTTTCCTTCCTTTATCAACATAAACATAATAACACGATCTTTAAATATTGACACATAGGGGTGAGATCTATTCTTTTCAATTTGTTTATTTACCTATTCTCTAATAGATTGCGTTTACATTCTTATAGGATAAACAAAAACTTCCTATTACGTGTTTACTTTGCTTACGTTATATTCTCTTTTATTGATTTTTGTATTTTTATATTTCTTTAGTGGAACTATTTTCTCGAAAGATGTTCTATAGTGTTGAATTTTGTCGTATTCCATAATCGTCAAAATATTATAAATGACAGATGCAATATCTTCACTATAAAAATTATTTTGCAGAAAAAGCTTGGATTCGTGAAGAATATTATTTAATTAGGAGCTAAAGTGCTACATTTTGGGTTGAGTTTATAGTTTGGCAATTGTAGACGAAACACAAAAAGTCACTATAGCTCCGTATTTTTTCGGCAAACGTTTAAATTTTTTATAACTATGAAATTAATACATCAAAAATTTTATAAATATGATTTATTACCGTCATAACTACGTCCAAAAAGTAAAAAAACATTTAAATTTGTATAAATATAGTACATTATGATGCAAGGACGTAAAGCTAAGGTTTTTGGACGTATGTTGAGTTTCCGAATCGAGGCGCCAGTCGCTATTTGCACCCACATGAAGTCCATAATGGCTTACGTCCGTGCATCATATACTATTTTTTATTCGCCGGAAGCAAAATATTTAAAAGAAATGATTTAATTTAAATCAAAATTAAAATTTTTATAAATTTCAAAATAAAACTATGTTGAACAAGTAGGCTTTGACTAATATATTTGTTATTTCTTTTCAAACAAATCGAATAACTATGGCGACAAAGAATAACAAATATTTTAATTAGGAAATTTGGTTCGAAAGGTTGCTTTGTTAAAAATTTCTATTTTTTATAAAATTTAAACAATATATAAATGTTTTTTGCTTTTTTGGACGTAACTATGACAACAAAATATATGGTTAAAAAGTGACACTTTAAGGCCGCAAATCACAGTAATAAAGTAACACTTTAATATGTAGGCGAATAAAATTTTTTTTTATAAAAGCAAGTCTAATTCAAAATTTCATAGTCCAATCAAATTATTTCTTTTTTTTGTTGTCATGGTTATACAATTCGTTTGACAAAATAACAAATAACAAAAGTTACTTTGCTGCCGCCGTAAAAAAAATAAAATTGGCGTTAATTTACAGCCGCTTTGATTATAAGCAAAAAAGTAAGACTTTAACTAATTCCCTAGCGGCAGTAAAGTTAAACTTTACAGCCGCTTGCCGAAAAATATTATTTTAAGACATTTATAAATAATTCTATTAATTCATATTTATGTAAAGAAATATAAAGTATAATTGTCCGTACTGATAATAAATGTCTTATTCCCATTATTATTGTAATTGAAATGTAGGTTAAATTGGATAGGTTAAATGATGGATGAGGTCATTATATTTTAGAAAATTTTTTATGGGTTAAAATCAAATCAAAATAAAACAAAAAATTATCAATAGTAATTTACCAAGGGAAGGGCGGTGATAATTCGAAAATGGTCGAGGAAAATTCGTTTGCAAACACAACTAAATAATTTTTTGGTTACTTAACTAAATAATGAAAACAATTATCTTTAATCTTTTAATTTTCAGTGAAAACTTGCTCCATTCCAAATAGTTTTCAGAGTAGCCCTTTTGTACTCAGTACCTTCTTTTCTCATATTTACTCTCCAGTCCTTTAAAATTAATTTTTATTGCGATTTGCATTTAGTTCATAGTTTCTGATGCGGTAAAATTCCGTAAATATTTTCTAATAACCTTTTTTGTTCGCCATCGTATTTTTGGGGGCATTTGCTTGAATTAGTTGGTTAGTTGACAAACTTTCAGAAGTAATTACTAAGGGCGGTGATAATCCGAAATTTTCGATAGCAAGTGCATTGTAATAGCCTGAGGCCATAGGCATCTGGCTATTATCGATGCCTCTTGCTTGAGGAATTTTCCGAAAAATTATGAGAATTTATCACCATTCACCTGTCAAGGGAAATCCGTTTAGAATTTTTTTTCCAACTTAACTAAATAATTGAAACGATTATCTTTTGACTAAAACTTTTAAGACATTTACTAATTTATAATTCTATTTTCTATTTTTTTGTCAAATTTATTTTAACCTGGTTATAACCAGAATTTTTTGATTGCAGTGTATTACATGTAATAACTTTTTGGCAGTAAACTTAGTCCTGGTTACAAGTTTACTCAACTGTCCAAACGGTTTTCCTATATGTAATTTGAAATTTACAAAAATTATTGTTGTTTAAAATGGCGAAACTATCAATAAATTTTTCCAACATAAGAGGATTGAATGTAATTATTATTACGAATGTTAATCTTCATTCAGTCCATCTTTATCTTGAGAAAACAAAACCGGATATTCTTTTCTTAACTGAAACGATTATTAGTGACCGAGCTACTCTTGATCGTAATAAATACCTTTGTCCTCAATATGAACTAGAATCCTCTTTTTATTTTAAGTATGGTGTTTGTGCGTATATTAGAAACACCATTCCATGTGTAAGAATTAAAAATTTAGAATTAAATTCAAAATACCACAACATGGTTTCGCTTAAGATTTGTTGCTCAAATCAAAGGTTGTTTGTTTTTGGTCTGTATCGCTCCCTTAATTCACCTGAGAACATCAAAACCTTTTTCATGACCTATCTGAAAAAATAGATAGGTTGTCTGAGTACCTTGAGTATATGCGGAAATTTATTCCCAATAGAATAACTGTTCCTAAGACTGACATATGGTTTTAAAAAAAATGCAAAAAGGCAATAAAAATTAAAAATAGGGGATTTTAAAAGTTTAATCAAAACAAAACTGATGAAAACCTTAAACAGTACCGAATTGAGAGAAATATATGTATACAGTTGAAAAAGTGACTGCAATATTTAAAGCAAGTCTTGCAATAGGAGCTATGCGTTGCAGGTTATTAGTGAATTGTAAAGTAAATGTTGCATTAAACCTAATTTCAATGCATTTCTATAAAATTTAAAACAACTCTTGTATCATAATTTATTTCTATCGAACTGCTAGAAGTTTTAATGCACCTTGCTACAATTTAATACATTAATGAAATTTTAAAATTCACTAGAGTATTATCCATTTTAGAAATATATAGTTGAAATCGTTTCATGTATGTTTTAGTTATCGCTTCTCAGCTGAAAGTCTATAATAATAGTGATTAAGGTGGTATGTATGTTTTAATTTTTTCCGTTGTAATTTTTTTATTTTAATTTGATTAATTTAGGCAGGTGCGCAATAATCAAAGTATCTCGAAATTATGATGTAATTTGCATTGACATTTTAATACTAAAAAAATGTTGCGCGTAATTTATTTAATGCAAATAACAGACATTTTTAAACAACAAGCTTTTTTCTTTTACTCCAAGTACTCTGTTAAGTATTGATGCAAAGAGCATTAGTTTAACTTTATATAGCAAGCTTTGTATTGTTTTGTAAAGGAAACTTCCGTAGGACCTATATGTGTAGCAATTTGCATTACATATTCAATTTTTTTTTAACTGTGATAGAAAACTAATAGATGGAGAAAAAAGTCTCTTTAATAGGAAAAAATCGTCTAAATTTGCTAAAAACTGGTTCACGAAATTTCTATAAAGCGGTTAAGGATGTCCAAGGTAATCTTTGTAAGTCTTCTCTACCTCCCCTAATTGATAGAGATGTCCCGGCCATAAACCCAAAAGAAAAAGCTGACCTTTTGGGAAATTATTTTTCTAAAAATCCTACACTAAAAGAAGAAATCCTACACCCAATTTCTTACCTAAGCCAATTCCTAGAGTGCCGCACATGATGCCCATAATTTTTCGTAAAAACATTGTTCGGAAAATGCTTTTACAAATTAATACTTACAAAGCATCTGGACCAGATCGTATAATTCCCCCAATTATTCTGAAAACCTTTGCTAGGGAGTTAGCACCAATCCTCACTAAAATCTTTTATTTGTCATATATGAAAGGAATTTTTCCCGAAATATGGAAAATAGCAAGCGTACAACCAGTTTCAAAAAAGGGTAGTGAGACTGATCCAACAAATTACAGACCCATTTCAATTTTATTGGTTGTTTGTAAAATTTTTGAGAAATATATTAATTTTAATATAATGAGATTCTTAGAGTCTTCCAAAATACTTTCGGTATTGCTCTTGATACATGCAAAGCATTTGATTAAGTTTGGCACAACAATCTTATTTGCAAATTAAGATGTTATGGTTTGGATGAGCAACTTATACCTTGGATACAAAACTTTATTTTCGAGCGGAAATTTCGGGTCAATGTTGATGGTGTTTCATCGGGTGTCTTTTCAGCTAATGCAGGAGTTCCTCAGGGTTCTGCTTTATCATCAACTCTCTTTCTTATTTATATTAATGATTTGTTAGATTTAACAATTAGTCCTATCCATACTTTTGCTGATGATAGCACGCTTCATGCGTCTCATGAAAACCCTAAATTATATTCACCGTTAGCGCTTAACAACTGTAGATCAAATTTGATAGATTCTTTAAACCATGACCTTAAAACTATTTTGGATTGGGGACTCACTAATAGTGTTGAATTCAATACGAGCAAAACACAGACTTGCCATTTTTCTAGATTATCCACACCTAATCCGTTTCCATTAAAGTTCGACTCTAAAGATCTTGTAGAGAAAGAATCTGCCAGACCTTTAGGAGTGGAAGTTGAAAATAATCTGAAATGGAATTCTCATATTTTTAACCTAGCTAAGAACGCTGTTCAAAAATTGGGCTCTTTGGGACGATGTCGTAAGTTTTCTAATAGTGAACAGCTTCTTTTAATTTACAAATCATTTATACGTTCCTGCATGGAGTACTGTTCTCACATATGAGGTGGAGCTTATTATAGTAGTTTGAAGTGCCTTCTGCTTATTATAGTAGTTTGAAGTGCATTCTGTTCAGCGCAGAGCTGTTAACCTGATTGACCACTCTACTCTTACTAATGAGCTTGATTCTTTACAGCACAGACGAAATGTTGCTGATTTGACAATTTTTTACAAATACATTATGGATGAACGAACTTCTGAAGAGATTAAATCAATTTTACCTCAACTAGCAATCCCATCGCGTAACACCAGAGCAAATGTTGTAGTCCATCCTTTTACGGTTCATATAAAAAGGTGCAGAACTGTTGCTTTTCAGAGTGATTTTTTCAACAGTCTCTAATCTCTGGAACGCCTTACCTTCATGGGTTTTTCCTGACAGCTTTAATCCTCAAAATTTTAAAATTAGCGTCCATGAATTTCTAAGACAAATTTAATTTATTCAAACTTAATCCCAATCCCTAGTTGGCATGGTATCTTCGGATATTCAGAGACGTTAATTAATACTTTATTATAATTAACACTAAACATGCCTAACTTAGAATAAAAAATAAATTCATATTTCTGTAAAAAATTACGAAATATTCGTAATAATTACCCTAGAGAGATTATCAGTGTAATTGAAATGTGATTGGTCAAATTCAATGATGTCATTATATTTTAGAGAATTTCATTAGGGTAAATTCATATTAAAAATAAAACAAAAACAATTCATTCTAATAAAACTAAAACCATTCTAATAAAACTAAAACCATTAAAACCAGTACTACATGCTAAAATAATTCTAAGAAAAAAGAATGATACAACAATAACAAATGAAATTCATGCAAAATAATTAGTCCATCATTATTTTTCTTTTAAAATATCATTCAAAAACTTCGCCTAGAAGTCTGGACATTGATTAAAATTGCATTTGAGCAATTCCCTTTGCAGAACGATAGACAGTTTTCCGCGAGAGTCGATAAAATTAAATGTAAATGGAGCGCTATATTGCATACATAAAATAGTGTAAATAACAAAAAAGTTAATTTTGACCGTCGATATACGTTTTATGTGTTAGAAAAATTTCGAAAACGCAGGGAATCTAGATAGTCTTTTGGTATAAGAGCCGTATGAAAATGAAAGATGTGGACTCTTTTCAAAATTCAACAAAGAATGAGCGTTTTTGCGTCTGCTGAACAAGAGCGAGGTAAGTCTGCCGTTTTTTGGAAAGTTGAAAATAATTCTACATATCAACTTACGGCTTGTTTTCAATAGTTCTGCATCCCAACAGTGGCGTAGCTAGCATGGGTGGCACCCGGGGCGGATATTGTGGTGTCACCCCAAAAATAAAAACTGTCAATAATAATAAAAAGCCAATAAACGTAATTTATAATTTTTTTTAATTAATACAAATGAGCATTATTATTATAAGCCCGCAAGTAATTTTTAACTAATTTTAATTTGCTGAAACTCCTCTCACACGAAGCCACTAATACGCAAATAGTCATAAATAACTTTAGTGCGACCGTAAGATTCGGAAAATTCTAAAAAAAAATCCCATTCTACGATGAATTTCAAAAAGTCTAGGTACACCCAGTTAGAAACTGTAACATTGGCCGCTTTTAAATCCCTCCTCACCCTTTGTATCTCTATGAGGAGTTCTGTTGCCAATACCGCATCATAAAAACCAGTAAATTTTGATACCGATAATTTTAACTCTTCACTGTTCGCCAAAAGCTAAGTGTTTGTCTGCACAACCTCGAACAATGAAGCTAAATCTTGAACTGACTTCAGTCTAGTTCGGAGTTCAACAATGAATCGGTCAAGACATTCCAACATGTCCTTTTTAAGTTGAGCTCTCAGTGTCAGTCCAACATCAGGTGCAAACTCACCACCCGTTCGTTTTTTGCGTTTTTATGACGAATTCGGCTTTCCATTGGAATGTCATAGTCCTCCGATTTTTTCGCAGCAAGATCTATTGCCTCTTCTACAGTGAGACTTCGTTATGAATTGACTCTATTTTTCTAGCTAATTGATCAATATTCAAGCCCTTGCTTTGCAATCCAATCTGAGCACAGATATTATTTTTCTTAGAATATCATTCCAAAACAAAAGAAAGCAAAGAAACGAAAAATCACATGCTGCATTGTTAAGGTTCTGTGCAGCGCCTCTAGTGTCTACATTTTCCTGTTGATCACTTAACTTCTCAATTTCAGCCACAATCCCATCAAAGTTTTCGGCCAATACTTTTACTACAGCATAATGAGCACTCCAATGCGCTGTTAAGAGTATTTTAACAGTTGCTTTGTTGTGTTTAGCAAGTACTTCCCAGCGGCTAGTCGAAGCAGAAAAACATGTAAAAATGGCTTCCACTGACGAGTGTTGGCCGTATAAATTAATTGAATGATCTTTGCAGCCCACAAAAATTGCTTTGTTATTTTTTGCTTTAATAATAGCTTGCACTTCTCCATGTATACTACTCATAACAGCTGCATTATCATAACCTTTGGGAGCGACAATTCATAACATCTATACCATCATTTTCAAGATTTTTACACTGAAAAAAACATGTCCTATTTCCAATCGAAATGCAGTTGTCTCAACCTCACCGTGCGGGCAGATATGGCGAATCAAAATACGAGATTGATTCAACAACCGTACAATGATAAGCCGATGCAGTTGAGACAATCAGATGAAATATTTATGTGGAAATAAAATATAGTTCAATTAATCTCAAATACTTAAATTTTAAAATGAAAAATTCATGATATAAGGCCAAAGAAATATGTTTTCATGGAAATAGTTATTAACTTTATTCAACTACTGTTATATTGGATAGCACTTTATATTTTAATTACACCTCATTCTGTTATCAGGAAAATGTTACTGAGTACTGAGTAGTTGTCCCAATCACGGTGAAATTGTTTGTAAATATCTTTTCTTTGCATGAATAATAAACTGCCATCTTCGAGATGAGGTTATCATTACTTCAATTTTTTTTTTCAGTGTAAGAATTTCATCGCTTAAATCAGCGGCTTTTTTCCACGTAAGAGAAAAAATCCAAGGAATACTTCCTTGATTTCCACTTTACTACCATCAATTTTCACATAACGAATCACTTCTGACATTTGATCAATATGTGAAATATCAGGTGTGCTATCAAACATAATTCCAAAATATTTAACCGATTTAATTTCGTTGACAAGCTTAAACTTTACGTGGATGGCTAAAACATTTATGAACTCATTTTGTATATCTGGTGACAAATATGATACTTTTGGTGATTTACCATGCTCCAAATTCAAAATGTGTTCTTTTAACACTACATCATACTTTGACAATAGTTTGCTTAGTTCTAAGAAATTGCCTTTATTTGAAGAACTTTGTCCTTCATCATGTCCATGAAATGCTGGGTTTTGTTTAGATAAAAACAAAGTTATATCCAATTATCTTGATAAAAGATGTTTCCACTTCTGTTTTTTATTATATATTAATTGCAAGGCTGCGTCTCGTATCGTTTTATGAATTTTCAACCTCATTTCCAAAGTTTTCCACTTTTCAAAATTCTGCAGATGTTCATTTGAAGTTTCATGCTCGGCCACCTTGGGTTTTAGTTTCCACCGCTTCTGATATCCAGTAGTAAATGTTGATTTTGTATTATTATTATTGGTGACAGCAAATACACGACAACAGAAGCAATACAGGACGCAAGTTATTATTTACAGGAGAATAAACAATCCATGGCCGTAGAATTTTTTCACCATTATTCATCATTTTATAAAACCATTCTTTAGAAAGATGGCGAATATCACCTTTTATGTCTAACCCGTGTCTAGATACAGTAACAAACGACCCTTCTCTATTTTGAAAATGTTCACTTTCTTTTTTTATGATTTCAATGTGAACATTACCAAAGACGAGTATATTCCAATGTGATACATCTCTTAAGTCCTGAAGTGATTCACCCATGCAAATACTGTCTTCGATAGTAGAAGCATTAGCGGCATTATCACTGTCATTTTCATTATTCCTTTCTAATTCGTCATCATAGGTTATCATTATTAATTCTGTATTGTTGCTGTTACTTTCCGAAGATGAGACAATATTCTCTGAAACATTCGTTGCATCAACGTGATAATCAGTTTCTTTTGATGAACCTTGGATATCATCGGGTTTCGTAACATATTTATAGATTTGGTCTTTCTCTGCTGGAACCAACTTTTTCTTTAAAATTATGAACTCCTCGTGGCATATTTATTTTTTGGGATATTTGCTAAATGAAATCTAAAAAAATATTTTTAATTATAGTATAGGTATCAGCAAAGCATTAATTCTAAATATATTTGTAGGATACATAATAGGTACATAGTTCATAATAAGTACACTGTGTTAACGACTAAATACACCGCCAAGAAAATTAATTTATTTAAATTTCCTTGTAACAACTTATATTAAATAATATTTGATAAAATGGAATATACAAATCATAGCCTAATATTATAAGGAACTATTTAAAAAAATATAAGTATGAAATCCTAAAAGATATTTTATATAAAGAATTGAAACCAAAATTAAATATCCAATTAGAATCATGCTCAATAATTTACAAAATTGAATGTGATTTTTGTGAAAAATTTTACATCGGGAAAACCGGAAAATGTTTTAAAGACTGATTTAAGGAATACCTGCCTAAGAAGAAAAATAAACAAAATTTAAAGTTTTTTTTTTGCAAACCATTTACATAGTTAATAACAATAGCTACACCACTTTTAAAAAAAAATTGAAGGCTTTACATTTATGTAGCCAAGGATCTTTAAAAGAATCACTTAATGAGTTTGAAATTTCCAAGGTATTTAAAACCCAACAAAATGTACTTTTAAATGATAAACTTTCATTTAATTCAAATATATAAATATATAAAACTGAAAACAAACAGTATGAGTATGTATCAACCTACAAAAATTTGCAAAACTGTAGTAATTGCATAACTGCCATTTTATTCCACAGTAATTATTTTTGTGTCCATTGAAAAACGATCTATTTCAATTTATTCTTTGAGTTTCAAGATAAAGGAAAAAAAATTATTTTGATATCATTTACAAACACGGTAATTTGATTGTTTGTTAGTTTCCTTAGGTGTTTGCAATTAATTTGTTTGAAATGTAAAACATATATTAGGTAGTAAGGTTAAGCGGATATTTTAGAAATAATTTTGGAATAGAGACATTGTAACTCAAGGGTGCCACCCTATCGACAAAGGGTGCCACATTATCGACGTAAACCACTTTTCCTATACATTATTCAGCATATGTGTTTTCAGACCTGGTCATTAAATAATCATGCTTGCATACTAAATAATATATCGTAAAAAACGGTCAATATGGTATCTATAGGAATATTCAAAGCTATTGAGTAATTGTGGTGATGGGATTCAATGCTCAACATGTTGATTCGATTAATATTGTTAAAATTTTATTTCACGTAATAACTCAAAAATTTTAAAAAGTAGAATAGATTCTTTTTGAACCAATAACACATTTATAGGACACATTTATAAGTTATCACAATTTATAAATTAAAATTATATGGATAACCTGGTTAAAATGGTTTCTAAGTGATTTATCGTTGAAAACATGTGGTTTGTTTAAGTTTTTTACGTTCGGGTGTCACCCCAAAACGGTTTCGAAGTGATTTATCATTGAAAACATTGTGATGGTTTGTTTAAGTTGTTTACGTTCGGGTGTCACCCCAAAACGGTTTCGAAGTGATTTATCGTTGAAAACATTGTGATGGTTTGTTTATGTTTTTTACGTTCGGGTGTCACCCCAAAACGGTTTCGAAGTGATTTATCATTGAAAACATTGTGATGGTTTGTTTAAGTTGTTTACGTTCGGGTGTCACCCCAAAACGGTTTCGAAGTGATTTATCGTTGAAAACATTGTGATGGTTTGTTTATGTTTTTTACGTTCGGGTATCACCCCAAAACGGTTTCGAAGTGATTTATCATTGAAAACATTGTGATGGTTTGTTTAAGTTGTTTACGTTCGGGTGTCACCCCAAAACGGTTTCGAAGTGATTTATCGTTGAAAACATTGTGATGGTTTGTTTAAGTTTTTTACGTTCGGGTGTCACCCCAAAACGGTTTCGAAGTGATTTATCATTGAAAACATTGTGATGGTTTGTTTAAGTTGTTTACGTTCGGGTGTCACCCCAAAACGGTTTCGAAGTGATTTATCGTTGAAAACATTGTGATGGTTTGTTTATGTTTTTTACGTTCGGGTGTCACCCCAAAACGGTTTCGAAGTGATTTATCATTGAAAACATTGTGATGGTTTGTTAAAGTTGTTTACGTTCGGGTGTCACCCCAAAACGGTTTCGAAGTGATTTATCGTTGAAAACATTGTGATGGTTTGTTTAAGTTTTTTACGTTCGGGTGTCACCCCAAAACGGGTGACACCCGGGGCGGACCGCCCCCCCCGCCCCCCCCTAGCTACGCCTCTGCATCCCAACATCCGGGTTCTCACATCCGGGTTATGAATTTGTTTACATTTTTTCTAGGCTTTTATTTACAGTATAACCTAAAGTTCTAAAACAATTTGATGAAACTTTTGTAAAAGATTTCAATAACTAAGAGAAGATGTTGATAAGGTTTTGAATCAAATTGGTCAAAATGACGGGACTGATTTTTTTTCATTTTCTTTTCGTTTTGTTTTGTTGTTAGCACACTGTAGCAGTCGTTCATGTATCAATTTTAACAAAACTTTGACGTAAGTTATGTATCTTTAAGGCACGACACTATTAGTTCTGGACGTTATTCAACAAAGTTAGAACCAAAACAATTCTACATCTCAATTACCGGTTTCTCACTTTCGGCAAGTTAAATTTTTTTCTTTTTGTATGTCACAACAAAAATTATATCTATTCGTCCGTATACACTACAGCAATTGTTCATGAAACAATTTTGATAAAATTTTGACACAAGGTGTGGAGTTGTATGTGAAGTATCTGATTAGTTTTTTACTATTAGTTATTACTCGATATCGTAGTTGTTGACAAGAATTTTATTTTAAAAAGTATTGTGTAGTATGATTTACAACATGTGTCATAAAAGGGCGACCTTTGGCAAATTACCTCTCGAGAATTTATTTAAATATTAGGGTTTGTCGCTGATGAAGACTTTCGTGAACTGTACAAGAACCTTAAGCGGAACTTCATATGGCAACACATATTAGAGAAAACAATATCGGCCCTCGGTGCAGGAGCACAGGAGCTGAAATATTTAAGATTTTCACCCTAGAAGTGATCTGTAACACCATCGATTTTTTGTAAGTCTGCGTCCCTTCAACTGCAGAATAATGCTCCTTAAGTGTCTAGAACTCACATGTTTAGATCAAACTATCTACGAATAGACGATTTCTGTAAAGTAGTTTGTTCAAAGATAATGACTAAAAACGTTTTTATGAGAAAGGATACATGAACCTCTTAATTTTAAAAATAATTATTATGGATCATAGTTTATCAAAAAAATGCTTACCTTTCTAAGAAGCATCTGATCGCTCACGCGTAATCCATAATCATATCCATTGTGACGCCATTTCGGATCAACAAAATCATCAAGTTCGTTTTTCAAAACATCAATATTGATTTTATTAACACTTCTACTCCATGCACTCCGTTTATTATTCTCAAATTTACTATTATACCTTCTCGTACCACAATCCCTATAATCATTTAAATAATCATGATAAAGATTACCATTATCATGTAGACGTGCTGAAATAGTATACGACTTTTGATTGTAAAAATTCGATTTTGTATCATTGTAATGTGGGAATAAATCTTCAAATTTCGGTTTTATATCAATAAAACTATTCTTTTTATTTACATTATTATACAATGATGATTTATCATCAATTTTCTCATCAACATAAATCGGATTTTTCTCATAACAATTACTATAACTATTCCCAAGTGGTCGTTTTCCATTAATTTCATCAGCAGAAAATTCACATATCTTACGTGAATTCTTTCGTATAATTTTAGGTTTTGTGTTATATTGTTGAACGTTTTCAAAGTTTTTTCGTAATTCTTGTACAATACTTTTACGATTCGTATTTGAACTACTATCACTATTGTTATTGTTATATAAATAGTTTCGATCGAATTCGTCTAAATTAAATGAATTTATTTTATTACACGATCTTGTTTTATTTAGATTCGAATTTATGGCATCAGATGAGTTTTCATTATTATTATTACTATTGTAACTATTGTCATAAATAGTTTTCGAATATGATGGTGATATTTCCTTTGTACTCTTGCATCGTTTTAGTGTAACCGTATTTTTTATACTAAAAAATGAATCACTTTTTTTAAGTTTTTTATTATTTATCGTATTACCATTGCATTCATCAAATTTTTTATCTAAATTTAAATTACTATTGTTAATATTTTGTACACTACTACTATTATTATTACTATAAATATTAGAAAAAAATAAATTTCTTTCACTACTGAACTTTTTTATTTTATTTGATAGAATTTTGTCAAAATCATTTTGATCAGACATAATATACAGTTTGATTCTATTCATTTTGTTTAATTTTTTTATAAATAATTCATTCAACTATAAAATAAAAATAATATAATTAATTTATGTACATAAAGGTAGAGAAATTAAAATAGTTTTATTTTGTATTTTGGCTCAATAAAATCACAATTAAAACTACTCGTAGTATTGTTGTTTATGGTTGATTGGCGGTTTTAATTTGACTGTAATTGTTGTAAATATATTTTTTGTTGTATTTGAAATTAGGTGAAAAAAAGTTATGTTGCATTCTATTGGATTTTTAATTATAATTGTTTTGATTAGTTTTGATTATTTTAATGATTGAGATTAAAAAAATACACTAAAATAATAATCCATTGTTTTGTGCAAGAAATCTAAAAGCTTATTTGGCAAACTATTCTTTAAAGTTGTGAAGAAAGTGCAGTTTTCAAATTAATAACAAGTAAATTAAAACGGGAAATTATTTGATGAGATCGTTAATGTATAAGAACTTTTATGTTTCTTTTCAAACAAAGTTCTAATAAACCAACCAGCTAAGAAAACTAAGTTATAATAGTTTCCAAAGTATATAATATTAAACCCAAGATTTATTTCGCTAAACTAATTCAATGTCCATCACTTAGACCCGCCAAAAGGAAACTTATGATGTTAAATCATGTCGAAATGCAACATAGGTTCATGTCAAGCAGCAAAGCTATTTGAAGATTTTGCTAAGTAAATCACGATGACCAGATTAATGACTTACACCAACTAGCAAGAATAAGCTAAAAAGTAGATTAACGTTGATCAGCAAATTTGGCTGATATCGCATTTAGTATAATATCTCGATAGCCGAGGATAGTTGTCAATCAACAAACTTGGTTGATACTGTTATACGCAATGTTCGTAGAGTGATATTATAATAAGTACATCCAGACCCTATCTATATTAGCGCGTTTCGTTCTGTTTCACCAATAATATGGTTATATGGTTAATTCTTGCAAAGCTGAATTTTGACGAATATTAATTTTTCCCTTAATTATAAAAATTAAATAATATCACAATAGGTAACAAAAATTGTGTGAACTGACTGCTCTTTCTCTTCGAAAATTTTGATCTCACCCCGACAATTTTTTAATCACTCTTCAGAGGGATAATAAGCCGAATTTATTAAAATATGTGTATGTACGCTGCAATGTAACCAACAAAAATAAACATAAAGGTTGTCACTTGCGACTACAAATTAACCTAAATTAAAATGGTTGGCGAAAAAACCCTCACTCGTTTCAATATTACCAACAAACGATTTTATATTGAAGATTTAAGATGGTTTAGCTAATAATGTAAAATTCAAACCAGTTCAATCAAATTTTTTTTTAACCTTTGGTGTATATTATCGATCTAAATACAGATATCGAAATGTAACACAGAATTGACAAATCAAGAACTTTCAACCATTTTTGACTGCATAATTGTTAAGAGTAATACAATCAAAACACCAGTCATCAGTGTAAAACCTTTTAAATGAAAGTGATACAAGTCATTCACAAAAGAGCTTCTCAAGATGGACGGGTATACGCCCCAGAAGTACTCGGAACGCAGTTCCAAACAAGGACCATCACAACAATCTCGACGAAAGGTGCAACTCCGTCGCTCCATTTTTTGGATAAAGAAGCAGCTGTCACTGGCCTCACTGCTTCAAACTCTCTTCGTCATGGCTGGTATTGAAAGAAATCCTGGACCAACTAAAACATGGCACTGTACAATATGCAAACATATTTTAAGGGCAAACACTACATCCTTACAATGTAACAGCTGTAAGGAATGGTGACATCTCAAGAACTGCTCAGGCCTTGCCATACATAAGCAATGGACCAAAAACTATATAGCGGCATGTTGTCAGACATCAGGTCAACAATCAAGCACGATTGCGCACCAGAACACAATGCGAATGAACACAAATCCGGAAACCCCAAGCGATGTGAAAGTAATGCAATTAAATTGCAATGGTCTCATAAACAAAATTAGTGACATAATGTGAGGGCACGCCGCATGATGCAGACCACCTATTTAATTGTCCAGGAAAACCAACCTAGCCTGACGAAAGAAGATTTGTGGTACCACCCAAGAGCAGTAGCAAAGTTACTGAATCTTGACATGGAGCCGGAAGAGCAGCACCGCTCCGTCGCTACAAGAACAACAACATTCACAAGAGATGTCTATCGAAAGAAGGTCCCTTTCTCCCCAAGGGACAATAAATCAAACAGATAAACAGAAATATTCTTTTGCTGAGAATTAAATAAAAAAAAACTATACACGGGCAGGTATCAATCCAAGTAAGGTTCAACAATTAAGCGAGTTAATTACTGAGTCAAAAATTCTTCCGGGAACAATGAAATTTAAGCATTCAAGCCGCCAAGGCAGTGCTTATCGCTTAGACAAACTGAATCAAATTTATTTCTACCTTACATAAAATAACGGCACAAAATCGCGAACCACGAATTAATCCTATCGAAACAGTGTTCACTGTATACTGAATGTATAAGATCTATACACAAAAAATTCTTCAATTCTTCAAAAAAAAAATATACATACAACACACAAAGTTTTTTGTAAAATTTACAAATTTTTCGTAACATCTACAATTTTTGTTCTGAAATGAAATTTTGTGATGTAAAGAAGAAGAATGAAACTTTATTCTTCACAAAATTTAATTTTCCATTTTTTTTCTTAACTGGACTGTACCATAACTTAACATAATGGAATATCATATGTATAAAGGTACACTGAAAAAAAAAATTGAAGTTCATGACAACCTCATCTCGAAGTTGGCACTTGATTATTCATGCAAAGAAAAATTATTTGCAAACAATTTCACTGTGATTGGGACAACTACACGATAACATTTTCCTAACAACAGAATGAGGTTTATTTAAAATATAAAGTGTTATATCCAATATAACAGTAGTTGTATAAAGATATTAAAGATATTTCCCTGAAAAAAAATTTCTTTGGCCTCATATCATGAATTTTTCATTTTAAAGTCTAAGTATTTGAGATTAATTGAACTATATTTTATTTTCACATAAATATTTCGTGTGATTGTCTCAACTTCATCGATTTATAATTGTAGAGTTGTTGAAGCAATTTCGTAGTTTGATTCGGCATATGTGACCGCACGGTGAGGTTGAGACAATTGCATTTCGATTAGAAATAGGACATGTTTTTTTCAGTGTATATAAAGACTATTTCGGCCAACGTCCACTTTTGACATTGCAGGATTGTCCACAATACACAGTACTCTAACAAACGGTTAGAGATTAAATATAAACACTTGTAAAGTAAACAAAACCTGTGCCACCCCAAACAAATTGCGAAGGCGAGATATTGGATCAATAAAATTCACTCACCGTAACACTAATTTAAAAAAGCAGAACCGTCAAAACGAAGACAGTAGCAACTGTTCGACTGAGTAACAGAAAAATGCATTGCACTGCATGAACGGGAATCATATTTTAAAACGCACTACCATTAGTTCGTCGGGAACAGGGAAGGTTTAGAGATATAGAGATAGCGTTTTTTAATTTCTTGAAAATATTTTATTTTAGTTTTCGTTGGCATTAAGAAATAAATTTCATTATTTGTTACAGTCAAACCCCGAAGAGTAGGAAATACGGATAGAATTATCGGAATTATTTTCACTCAACCCTTATTTTTTCAATATACAACTCAAGGTTACTGATAGGGTCACATACATCAACATTTAACAAGAATAAAAATAACGAAAACCCAAACCATAACAATTATAATAAGCCCTTTGTTATGACTTATGATAAATTATGAAACAACTACAAAATTATATAAAAAAATCATCACGGATATAAAATTTTAAAAATTAAATCGAAATTAAATGAATTAACCATTAGATACAAAAAATACTTGTTTTTTGTACATTATATTGTTGTCATCAACAACAAACAATCGTGCTCATCGTTCCATAAGATTATATTATTATGTGCTACAATATTTTGGCGAAAAACAACTAAAGTTTAGTGATGATTTTAAAAACGAAATTTAACTTCTAGTCTAATCAAATATTTAGTCTTCGGGTGTAACAACCCCACGTTTTAATGTCTATGCTATTTGACATATTAGTTGGCGTGAGATATCACAAACCACCGACAATAAATGTCATTCTTCACTAGCCAAGTTGATTTATTGACAAGGTCAGAAGATTAACCGAACCATTAAATACCGGATCAAAATTTCAATATTTGTTTTGTAGTATTGAATCGGACAAACCCGGCATTAATTTTGTTAAATTACAAACAGGTTTAATTATTGTTTCATTCAATTATGTCAATACCCGGGTAGGAGCTGCCAATATTAGACAACAAACCAAACTCAAGCTTTGGCTAGTTAATTTCGGCTTCAGTCTGGACCAGTTGTAAATTCCTAGACTGAATCAAGATTCAGTTTATTATATTACGCGTTATTCACTACTCTAATGCATTGTAAACAACATGTGCAAGTCATATTATGTTTATCTTTATTTTTATATATGTAACTCTTTCCACATATGGAGGTCGGGGAAAAAATTTGGTTTGGTAGACCTGGCCCAAGTCTTATTTGCCAGACTTGGCTCTAGGACATCAGTCCAAACTTGGTTCAAGCTTGAATCGTTTGAAAATGTAAAGTCTGGTCCAAACCCAAAAAAGCTGTGGCGTGATCTTGGTCCAGCTTTGGTCCCTTAGCACTTTCTTACCCTGGTATTGATTCATTTCTAAAGATATGTTATCTGTTTGTTATTCTCTAATTTTTAAAGCTTGAGGCAGAAATTAATTTTAGTTATTTTAATATTTAAAATGGTGCGAGCTAACATTGCATGTACTATAAATGAAGAAAATAGTAAAACAAAATTTAGCAATTCCTTTTCACAGCATTTGGTCATTCTGACTCGTATTACTAATATAATGGATTACGACAAAAATTTAATAAATAAACAGACAGTTCTAGAACAAAACAATTTGTTTTAAGTTTCACTAGACGAAACTATCATGTAGTCATTGTAGTCTAATCATGTTCTACATCCAACAACTTCAAAAAATTGTTAACAAATTTTAGATGATTCTGGATCGTGGTCAATCTGACTTGTGTTCCACATAAAACGGATTGCACTGGTCGTGATTGTACAAATAACATAATGAAAAGAAAAATCGATTGCTACGCAAATAAAACAAAAAACACCATAAGTCTTAAAAGGTTTTTATGTGTTGTTGTTGTGACACATATTGTAATTCCTACTACACAACACTTTTTATTAAAAAAAATATAACATTATAACACCTGATAACTATAACTATAACAGTATATCATAATACCGATATTGAATGCTCTATATGGAGCCCATTATTGCAATAGCATACCCAAAAATATGGTAACTAACAACAGCATGTTTCACATCTTAACAGTATTTGCTCGATTTTGCTATGCCACTTTTTCATGTCTTTAAGCGAATTTTAAGAAGAGTTTCATATCTGAGTTTAAATTAAATAACGTTGGTGTATGTACGCTTTGTCTACCAATCTATTTTTCTGAATTGTTGAAAATCATACTTAACCTATAAGATAGTTTTGTACATGATAGTATACTAAACTCCTTTTGGCCCACTACACTACCTTCAAAAGATTTAAGGCACGTACGAATGAATAAATTCTATCCGAAGAGAAGCTGCCGTAAGTATTAAAACGTAGTGATTATCACCGGAATGATTGAGCTTGTTAAAGGTATTTTCATTTATCTGTATTAGGAACAAAATCCCGAGGCGACAACCCGAAATTAGTTTGGGCAAACCCTATTAGGGAAAGCTGATGTGGGCCTGAATTAGAATCCCCTTATTTGAATATAAGCTCTGATTTAGTTTTTCGTATTTGACACCTAGTTGGGCAATCTGATCAGGATCTGATACGAAATGCCTTACTAGGATTTACCCTATTTAATTGTATACGGCGAACGTGATGAGGGAGGGCTTGATCTGACTATCCCAATCAGGATCTGATAGGTTAAAAGCATTACACTCATAATTAGAGCCAAGTTGACTTAGAGCAAAGCTGATCAGAGCTCTATTTGAGCCCTGACAAATTTCTATTTGAGTAGGTTAATGTTAAAACAACCGTTAATGTTAAAACGAATTACGCTGGAACGATCACATAATCTCAAAAGGGTATCTGAAAAGCTAAGCAACAGGTGCAACAATATCAATTATTCCACATAACAAGCTAAAACTTTTATCCTATATCAAGAATTGCGCAACAAAGCTGCATCAATACGAGTTTTTAAAAATATCACTTTTAAATGTGCTAAGGTGAAATTCGATTCATCATAACTGAAACGTATATTTATTGCTGGATAGTTAATACTGTAACGACTCTTCGTTGGTTCTTTTAGATTATTGAACAAACACGACAGTAAAAGACAGATCTTTAGTTAACAGAATCTCAAACTTTATTTGTCATCAAATTACAGCAGCTTCCGTTTTTCCTTACAATAAATTCCAGGGTCTCCAATTTATGTACACTAAACTTCACCGCTTTTCCACAATTTGAATCAATAATATTCGGAATGGTAAAATCTGTATTTACTATTCCACTAAGTTCAGATTCTTTCTCTATTAGTACCCAGGCTCAGATACCACCGATTATTCCTTAAACTTGCGAATATTTATAAACACTTTTAATTGCAAAAGTAAAACTGCCTCTCTGATATTTTTGTTTGCTTATTTATATCGAAAAATAAATAAATCGAAACTTCTATAATCCACTAGAAATCAATACTACGTAGTCCGTACATCTGAAATAGGCCACACCTGTTTTCATTCATACTTGCATTTGTATTAGCGAACTCAAATTTAATTTATGCAAAATGTATTAGGTAACTCCTTTTAATCCAGTAATGTAAACATTTGTATAACAAATTTAATTTACATTAATTTATGCAATACAATTTGCAATACAAGTAAAAGATTGAAAAAGGAGTTAACTTTTAATTAATGAATGAGTAAATAAAATTAACCCATTCTGGACGAAGTTTATTACATTGCCCTCCATTTAGTTTTGTTCGTCCCGAACAATATCAGAGATCGCATTGGTGCTGTTACCTTGGTACGGTGCCAACCTTTGCAGATGTATCACTTTCATCTTGGTACGGGGTCCCTTTTGTATGCGGTAGATGACATCATTAATTCGTTTGATTATTTTATATGGGCCTTCCCAATCTGGCTGCAGCTTGGGTGATCTTCCCTTAGTTCTTCTGGGGTTGTATAGCCATACCAATTCTCCTTCTTGAAAACCGCCACTATTTGCATTTATGTCGTACCTGGTTTTCATTTTGTCACTGGCAATCTTAATGTGGTCTCGAACCTGCTGATGGATTTTATTCATCTTCTCCCTTAGTTGTCCCACATAATCTGTTTTCGTGGATACCAGACCTCCAGGGATGCCAAACTCGATGTCACTAGGAAGATGAAGTTCTCTTCCGAACATGATATTCGCTGGCGTTTCACTTGTCGTATCGTGCACTGCGCTACGATAGGCCATCAAGAATAACGGAAGATCCTTGTCCCAATTTCTTTGGTTGGCTTCTACTACCTTTGACAAATGTTCTTCCATGGTTCGGTTGAATCGTTCTACCATGCCATCCGATTGTGGGTTCATAGGTGTAGTTCGTGTTTTTCTAATGCCGAGTGTTCTGCACAGCTCTTCCATCAGTTGAGATTCAAAATTCCTTCCCTGGTCGGTATGCAACTCGAGCGGTGTTCCATATCTGCAAACCCATTCATTGACTAATGTTTCCGCGACCGTAACTGCTTCCTGGTTCGGTATTGCATAAGCTTCCGGCCATTTTGTAAAGTAATCAATGACCACCATGATGTATTTGTTACCTTTTGTAGTTTCCGGAAATGGCCCCGCGATGTCTATAGCAATTCTCTCCATTGGGGCTCCCACATTGTATTGCTGCATCTCTCCTCGAGTTCTAGTCTTTGGTCCTTTGCTCGCCGCACAAGTATCACATCGCCGACACCATTGCTCTACGTCGGTTCGATACCTTACCCAATAAAACCTCTCCCTTACTTTAGCCAGGGTTTTATTGACTCCCAGGTGTCCTCCAGAAATACTTCCATGCAGCTTTCCCAGTACCTCTTCTACTCGACTGGATGGCAACACCAGTTGCTCTAACACTTTCTTTCCATCAGCGGACTCCCATTTTCTTTTTAGTATCCCGTTATCCATCAATAGCGAGTCCCATTGCGCCCAGTAGCATTTCACCTCCGTACTTAAAGGTGCTACCTCTTTCCACTCTGGTCGCCTTCCCTCAGTTTTCCATTTCAAAATTGGAGCCATAGCTGGATCTTCTAGCTGCTCTCTTTTCATTGCTTCGGTACACCAGTCTTCAGGAGTTTGGAACTTAATTTGCTTCACTGTCATTGCCTCTTTTCTTTCAGTCCTGCTACATGACTTGCGCTCTTCAACACAGGGTCTTCTTGAAAGATCTTCAGTGTTACAATGTATCCTTCTCTTTCGGTGTTCAACGCGGCAATCTTCTTCCTTTTTGACATTTGCCTCCTTTCTCTCAGTCCTGCTATATGACTTGCGCTCCTCAACACAGGGTCTTCTTGAAAGATCTTCAGCGTTACAATGTATCCTTCTCTTCCGGTGTTCGACGCGGCAATCTCCTTCCTTTTTGACATCCACTTGCTTGTTCGAAAGGTTCATCAACCGGCCTGAAACTATTCCTTCTTTTGCTGCTACTTGTGTTTTGCATTCTTGTCTGATGTGCCCTAACTGCCCACAATTCCAGCATCTTACTCTGTTAGATCTTCTTCGTTGACTTCGTTCAGGCTTATCTTCCAACTTTTTGACATGCATGATCACTTCATCAAGCGCTGCTTTTAGTGGCTCTTCAGAAACTTCCGTCTGACGTACTCTATCTGAGCCATACGCTCTTTTTCCAGCTTCCATTTGTAGAGCCAATGCTAAGACTTCCGCAGGTAGTTTCTTGCCGCTTAGGTACAGCTGATTTCTCATTTGCACATCTCGAAGAGCATTGATAAATGTATCAGCTGCCAGTTCGTCTCGATGTTCAGCGTTATAATTCGGATATGATAGATTTACCAGTCTCACAATGTCAGCCTCTAATTCTTGCAAAGTTTCGCTGACTCCTTGTTTTCGTGTTCTGAGCTGCATGCGATGGAGAGCTTGCATATGACTTTCCCCATATCTTACTTCTAAGGCCTCTATTAGCTTGCAGTAATCACGCTCTGTCGCTGATAGTGTCTGCAAGATTTCAGCAGCAGGTCCCTTCAATGCCAATATAAGCGCGTTTGCTTTTTGCTGGTGATCAACCCCAGTTGTTGCTATCTCAAATTGCATCTTAAATATCTGATACGATGTAGATCCATCAAATGCGGGTGTTTTTAATCTAGCTGGGGCTGAAGTAGTTGATGGATTGATCATGTTACCTGACTTCCCTTGTGCTATTTCTTGGCGTAATTCACTCGAAAGTTTGCGTAATTTCTCTTGTTCTTCGGTAACTGTCCGCAGCTCCCTTTCCATGTTGTTGATTTTCACCTCTGCACAGGATATACGTGACTCGATTACTTCACGTAGACTTTCTTGCTTCGCCATCATATCAGCAAATTGTTGTCGTTGCTCTACTTTTTGTTCTGCTGCCTGTTTCTCTTGTCGGGCCATCAGATCAGCAAGTTGTTGTTGTTGGTTGTTTCCTTGTTTGGCAATCATATCAGCAAATTGTTGTTGTTGCTCTACTTTTTGTTCTGCTGCCAGTTTTTCTTGTCGGGCCATCATATCAGCAAGTTGTTGTTGTTGCTCTACTTTTTGTTGTTGTTGCTGTGCCATCATTTCTTTCATCAACACCATCATCGGATCAATTGCGGGGGCATTCTGAACCAGAGCATCCTCCAGCTCTATTTCTATGACCTCTGTGCTTTCACCTGCTTCTTCTAAAATTTTACGCAGCCGGAATGCAAGTTCTGCCTTCGTTCCGTGGATTGGAGCATTCCTTTTCCTCAACTCGTCCTTTAGCTGGGTCTGGCTGAGATCACTAATATTTACTGTTTTGACCATTGTTTCAATAATCCCACTTCTGACACCACTGTAACGACTCTTCGTTGGTTCTTTTAGATTATTGAACAAACACGACAGTAAAAGACAGATCTTTAGTTAACAGAATCTCAAACTTTATTTGTCATCAAATTACAGCAGCTTCCGTTTTTCCTTACAATAAATTCCAGGGTCTCCAATTTATGTACACTAAACTTCACCGCTTTTCCACAATTTGAATCAATAATATTCGGAATGGTAAAATCTGTATTTACTATTCCACTAAGTTCAGATTCTTTCTCTATTAGTACCCAGGCTCAGATACCACCGATTATTCCTTAAACTTGCGAATATTTATAAACACTTTTAATTGCAAAAGTAAAACTGCCTCTCTGATATTTTTGTTTGCTTATTTATATCGAAAAATAAATAAATCGAAACTTCTATAATCCACTAGAAATCAATACTACGTAGTCCGTACATCTGAAATAGGCCACACCTGTTTTCATTCATACTTGCATTTGTATTAGCGAACTCAAATTTAATTTATGCAAAATGTATTAGGTAACTCCTTTTAATCCAGTAATGTAAACATTTGTATAACAAATTTAATTTACATTAATTTATGCAATACAATTTGCAATACAAGTAAAAGATTGAAAAAGGAGTTAACTTTTAATTAATGAATGAGTAAATAAAATTAACCCATTCTGGACGAAGTTTATTACAATACATATAGTCACACTATCAAACTGATTAATACATATAGTCACACTATCATACTTTCACACTGCCATACTTTCAAAACACAGAGACAATTCTTTGTCATAGCTGCATATAAGTGGAATAATTAGTCGGTTTCGATCTAACCGAGTTTTAAAAAAATGTTTTACAATCCAGCACATGCTGTTGCGGTATTTAAAACTCAAAATATTTCAGTATTGTTGTAACACATATTGTAATCTCTAATCCACCTCACTTTTTGTTAAAAAAAATTATCAATCAAACTAAAGTTTCATTCAATAAACTTAGAATCATAATTAAACGATAGCACAGATCTACTTATCAGTTTAAATAAAGATCATCACATAAATAGAATAAACATCAATTCCGGTTAATCCTACGTGATATGAATTAGACTAGAATCATGATAATCAAAACAAGAACAATAAAAAACTATGTCATCAAAGAAAATCTTATTTTAGTTACAATTATACAATGAAAAAACTAATTAAATAATTTTTATTAGTCATAAAATAAATGAAAATGCATTGTCATTTTGATATAATGCAACAAAAACAAACATTTAACAACCTTTAAAGAATTTCACTTGTTAATCATAAATAAATATGAATTTTTCTATTATAAAATTAACAATAAAAAAAACTATTAAAATTTATATAAAATATTTGTGAAAATAAAAAAAAACAAACAATTACAATCAACTAAAATTTTCGCTTTTCTTTTTATAAAATATAATAAATTAATAAATATTCATTTACGCTAATTATTTATATTAAATGAATAAATTCAATTTCAAATTCGCGCCAAAACAAAAAACACTATTTTAATCCATATTCAAATTTTTCGTTTAACATACATAAAACACAATTTGTAGTTTTTTTTAAAAATTAAAAAGTTTTTTTTCAATTCACAAAATTCACAAAAAACAAAATTTTTTTTTACATATTTGTAAAAATTTAAGCTTTTAAAACTTTTTCATAACACAAAAAAAAAAACAAACTTCACACACATGTTTTCAATACAGTAACCGAAAAGTAACTAAAAAAAAGTTTTTTAATGAAAATTCCACAAAGTAAAACTATAAACATTAAACAATTTTTTTTATTTAATTTTTTTTTTATTTTGTTATTAAATAGTTTATTTTGCGGATGGAGAGAATGGGAAGGTAGACAAAACTAAACTGTTAAATATAATAACAAATGATATTAAACTACTGCTGTTGATCGACGACTAAATCAAAAGCTTTAATTACTAATGTTGTGTGATTACCACATGAAAAGTTTTGTTGGTTATGGAGATCATTAGACATGGTGTTATTATTCAAAACATATGGTCTTCTTGGCAATTATAACGAAAAGAAATAGGAGGTGAAAATATTATTTAAATATAAAAAAAAATCGGAACAATAAACTAACACTTGCTTTTTTATTATCATAAGGCCAAGAAACAGTTGCAGAAAATTGGAATTTCCTTTTATCCAAACAAATTTTGGGTTTTTTTTTTTTGGAATTGTAGGTAAAAACAGTTTGTCCTGTTGGTTCTGAAATGTGCTAATTAAATAAAATAAATATGTCTAAGGACACACGAAAAGGGTTTGTTCATTCAAAATTTTAAGACCACTGTGGTAAATTTATAATCTAAATTATAGTTGGTAACCTGGTTAGCTGATCACATGAAAAAAATACTTAGAGAATAATACCCCGGTGTGAAGATTTTTTTATTAGCATTGAAGCAATAAAATACAAACGAGATGCATATCAGCCTTGGGATCACGAATAGGAGCCACATTGTTAGAAGGATGCCGTATGGCTCATTCAATTAAACTCATCAATCATAATGGTGAAATTTTGTAGTCCGTTACAATCAAAACGAAAACAAAAGAACTTTAAATTTTTGCTTTCATCTATTTTTATAGATGATAAGATAGATAGATAGAGATAGATGGATAAGGCGATAATAAAACAAAACCCTTTTTTAAGGAATCACGATTCGGAGTCGATCGGAGTCATATGAATTAAAAAAATCAAAATTTGTATTTTAACAAAAATTTATAGAAACCCGGTTAGGAGCTGCCAATGTTAAACAACGGACCAATCCTGGGTCAGTATTGCGAGCTAAGCCTTGGCTAGTTAGCTTTGAACCAAGTCTGGGCCAGCTGTAAATTCCTAGACTGGACCAAGGTTCAGTTTATTACATTACGCTTACGTTATTAACCAGTCTAATGCATTGTAAACATGTGCAGGCCATATTATGTTTATCTTTATTTTCATATATGTTACTCTTTCCACAACCTCTTTCCACACATTTAAAGAAGGTCTGAAAAAAAATTGGTTTGGTAGACCTGGCCTAAGTCTTATTTGCCAGACTTGGCCCAAGCTTGGGCTGTTTGAAAATGTTAAGCCGGGCGCAACCCTCAGTTTTAGGAAGAAAACTGATTTGGTGAAATTGATTTTAGTTTCGGTTTTGATTTCTAACCAAAAAAAAAAACAAAGTGCATAATAACAAATGATATAGAAAAATGTAATCAAAAATAAATTCATATAAATAATTAAAAAAAAATAATCTTCGCTTCTCCGTTTTAACCAACTTCGCCCACGAGCTTTCATAATTATAGAGAATCACACTAAAAGCTTATATATCGAGTTTCATCCAATTGCCGATTTGAAGTTAAAGTTATGGAAATTTCAAATAAATATTTGTTATTGGAAAAAATCGGAGGACCACTTTTACGCCGTTGTGCAAAAGTTTTCAGAACTATTGCCAATCATATTAAAAGTTTATGTCCCAAGTTTCAGCAAGAACGAATAAAGTTACAAATAAAGGCAGGCGACAGAAAAACATATTTTCGGTTATTTAGATTCCAATATGACCCAATACGTCTCGATACGAAAAATAAAGGGAATGTAAAATTATGACAAATTTCTCGTTAATCAAATATATCTTTCAAACGCCGAAGTAATTTTTAATGCATTATCGAGTATCGACTTAGTTTTTAACTTGCTATCAAAACCATGTCTTTTGTCTTTACCTCATCTTAACTGCTAAAACCCCATCTGCCCAGACCCAACTTAACTTGTTTTCCTACTTAACTTGTTGTCCCACTTGTCCCACTAACTCAAAATTTTCTCAACTATCAAAAAAGTAACAAAAAACAACAATTAGCAAAAAAAACTTAAATAGAAAATACATCACGGCGAATTAGTGCCTTAAAACCAATGCGACTCAAGCGTCTGTTCTCCATGTCAGGGGCGGCTTGGAGCGGGCGTCTGTCTTGAATCAAGCGGCTCGCTATATAAACGTGTAAAATGGTTGTTTTTGGTAACCTTAATATGCAGAACGAACCCAGTCACGACAACTTGGGTTGGGCCTAATGTTCACACCCTAACCCCGGAAAAAAACTACTTTGTTAAAATTGGAAATCAGAAGGAGTATATCAGACCCGGACAAAACAACAAAATTTTACCTGGACGTGAAAAAGGACCAAACTACCGAATCGGAACGTGGAACGTGCGCAGTCTGAGCGCTCCTGATGCTCTAATAAGTCTAGAAACAGAGACTGAGAGGTATAGGATAAATATCCTAGCTCTGCAAGAAATTAGACAGCCAACAATCGGAAAACATGATCTAGATAGCCACTCTTTATACTGTAGTGGTCATCCTTCTCGAAGAGAATTTGGTACTGGTTTTCTTGTTGGTGCACGCATACAAGAAGCCGTGATGAAATTCATCCCGGTCAATGAGAGGATCTGTTACCTACGTGTACGCGGTACATACAACAATATTTCTCTTATTGCCGTGCATGCACCTACTGAAGCTAAGACCGTCGACGAGAAGGATAATTTCTACATAGCTTGGGTTCTTGGTGACTTTAATGGCAGGTTGGAAGAGATATCCCTTATGGAAATGTGGTGAGTCCCAACAGCCCGCATTTGAATTCGAATGATAATGGTAAGAGAATGACTGAGTTTGCATTATCAAATAATATGAGAATTGCCAATACTTTCTTTCCGCCTCGATCGATTCATAAGCAGACTTGGGTCTCACCGAATGGAAGCACTCGAAATCAAATTGATCACGTGCTAGTAACAGCACGTTTCTTTTCTAGTGTTCTGGATGTGCGATTCTTTAGAAGTGCATACATTGGAAGTGATTACTTCCTTGTATGTACTAAAATAAGGTTCCGCTTTCCAAATCCAGGCATTGCAAAATTCAATCAACGGAAACATTTTAACGTCTCATCATTAAAGAATGCTGAAACAGAAGAGAGATATCAAAACCATATTGCTGAAACATTGGAGAAATCAGAAACCATTAAGGAAGACGTCGATAAGTCATGGTATTTGCTAAAAGATGCTGTCTTAAGCGCTGCTGAGAGAATACTTGGAGGACCACAAAACCACTCCCAGAAGACATGGATGGATCAAGCATGTCTTGACGCTATTCAATACAAAAGAGATTGCTATCTAAAATGTCTACAAGGACGCAACACCAGGCCCACGAAGGAAAACTATAAACAGGCAAGACAAGCAGTTACAAAGCTATGTATACGAACGAAGAGAGAATGGTGGAAGAGAAAGTGTGAGGAGATTGAAAGCTTCAATAAGGAACATCAAACGCGTACCTTCTTTAAAAAGGTTAAAACCATAAAGAAGGGACCTCAAACTAGATCGGCTGCTATTCAAAACGAAGATGGGGAGCTGAAAGTAGAGTACCTTAAAAATATTTTAGATACTTGGGCCGCTTATTTTGAGAATTTTCTCAACTTAAGTGACCAGCAACAAGTCGCAAGACGGGCAAAGCTTATTCGTGCGTCAAAAGTACATGTAGACGAACCCACCAAAGAGGAATTCGAAGCGGCGCTGCCAAAATTAAAATGCATTAAAGCACCTGGTATTGACGATATAACCTTAAGATTGTTTGAACTTGTTCAAATGATCTGGCGGACTGAAACCATGCCACAGGACTGGAACTCAGCTATGCTGATACCAATCCATAAAAAAGGTAATCGCTTTCCGGCAAGACCGAGATACCACCGATGCACTTTTCTCGATAAGGACGATAAGGACGATAAGGAGTGGAGAACGAAATATCAAAGGTCTTTAAAGTCGACTCAGGGTTAAAACAAGGTGATGCTATTTCTCCTATATTCTTTAATCTAGCCTTGGAATATGTGTGCCGTCAAAAGAAACTGCCGACTAACAACAATATCTTGTCAATAAACTCAGTACAGATGATCGCGTATATGCTGATGATGTTGTCATGCTCAGCCGAAGTGAAGCTGTTATGAGTGAGACTTTCAAGTCGCTTGAGAGTGGTGCAAGAAAAATTGCTCTTCAAATTAACTAAGTACGATAAAACCAAACGTATGAATGTCTCAAGAAAGGCTGAGAAGAAAGATTTGATGTGCGACGATAAGCGAATTGGGGGAGTTGAATCTTGTAAATATTTGGGATCAATGCTTGACTCAAACAACATCATACTTACAGATATAGAAGCTCGAATCGCTGCAGGTAAGCGAACTTTCTACTCAATTAAACCTCTCCTTGGATCACCGTATGTATCAACTAACACCAATCTCAAGTTATACAAGACGCTGATTAGACCGGTGGTGATATATGGATCACAAACATGGACCCTTACACAAAATGACGAATCACATTTATCTGTATTTGAGCGTAAGATCCTACGCTACATTTTTGGTTCACTAAAGACAGATGATGGCGAGTACAGAACGCGATATAACTTTGAGATCAGAGACCTTCTTGAGGGTCCAGATATAATAGGTTGTATCCGTCCCAACAATATTGCTTGGTTTGAGGATGTTCTACGAGCCGATTCACAGTCTGAAATGATTAAAAATATGTACGTTAGTACTCCAGGGAGTCGGTGACCGCGAGGTAGACCACGACTGCAATTGGAGACGGACGTAATAAAACCTTAAAAAATCGGCTGCCATGGTAATTATGTCGCTGTTGCGAATGACCGTGGTGAATATTCGAAGCTGATTATCTTGGCAATGCTCCTACATGGAGCATGAAAGCCACAAAAAAAAAAAATAGAATATAAAAATATACGAGACGGTTTTCCCGGAAGTGTCAGATAGTACATCTAAGAAATATTTTAAATAATTATGTTTTGGCAAACAAATGGGTTGAGAAGTTGTTGAAAAAATTATACATACATTTTCGAATAACGTTATAGCATATTACTATAGGTAAAGAGAATGCGAAATGGAAGTACGACTGACACAGAATATTTTGTGCATTATACATGATTGAGGCTGACACAAAAGTGTCGGTTTAGAATTTTTTGCAGACGAGAATAGGAAAACCAAGATCCTCCTAAGGGAAAGTTTAATCACGATGTCGCCCGTGAGGAAATTTTGAAACCATCGAGGCATGAATCATGATGACGAAGAATGACGTGGTAGTCAGAGACTTATAAATAAAAGCAAGTAATATTAAATATTATAAGAAAAAGTGAAGGGTTGTATTCTATTCGAGTAAATTAAGATCTATTTCAGAATGATCAGAATTGTTTAATTTGTCGGCATTTAACAAAATTAAAATTAGCACACACTGCAACTTGTTTTCATTAGACGTAGTGTAGAGTGAAATAAAGAAAGGTTCAACATTTTTTACTCGTTACATGCCCGTTTTTAAACTTGCCGACTAGTAGCTTGTAAAGTCGCTTAATGTAATCGAGGTAATGAAACGGAGATTATTACATATAATATCGTACATCAACAACATATCAAGTGTACTAGAACAGGGTACTAGATATTCTCGAAATAGGAAGGACATGCCTCACATGTCTAATAAGAACACAATTTTTCTTTTTATTGCACTTTCATTCAACTTGGATTATGAATAAATAACAAAGTTAGGATTTAGATAATTTTTTGTTTATGGGTCCGTTGTTTTTAATACAGTAAAAAAAAATTTGGTCCCTACGATCGAACACGATGTCAGTGTTACACAGCATATTCGGATGGTTCAGAGGAGGTTGTAATGACATAATTTAATCATTAATCGTTATGTTTCCAGTTGAGACTGTTAGGTTTCATTTTGCAATTCATGAATTTAATAAATTTCATACTTACTCGCTTAGATTAAACCTGTCCACATTTGTTAAAAACAGATTAAAAAGGTCTCGCACTTACCTGTAAAGAAAATTAAAACAAAATATAATATCTGCATTTTAATGTGTACCCTTAAGTTTAAAAGGAAACCAGAAGAACGAAATTCGACGTTCATTTTAACATTTACATTTCTCAATCTAATAGTGATTAGTAATTCCAATTAAATTCAAGTAAAACACATATCCTATGTACAGTTGTGAGTTGACCTAAGTGATTGAGGCGTGTTCTTGGAATTTAGTTCAATACAAAATTTTTTACATTTATAAATTAACAAATAACGGCATTAGCTTTGTAATTAGTAATTGTTACAGATCTAAATGAAAAACTAAAAACAATTAACACAAACAGTTAAAACAGATAAACAATAAAAAACACAATGTAGTTTTATGAAATTAAAAACTATGGGAGTGGGTGTGTATAAAGTCACTTTTTCTTATATAGATTAAACAAACAAACAAAAAACAAATATAACATGGAATCGATTAATAAATTTATGTTTTTAAATAAAAAAAACAATATTTCTTCGATCATATCTCCAAATCTTAATGGTACTTACACTTAACATAAACATACATTTTTTGTATTACAATTTTGAACAATTATATACTATTGATCGATAGAACGACAAGTAAAAAAGATTTGAAAATCAGTCCAATATAACAAGGCCAGAAAGTACTGATTTTTCGTACGCACGCAAGATGGGTCAAATCGTTGCTGAGGCTTTAAACTAACACATTTCATATAAATAGAATAAAACATTCGAAACTTTTTGGATGGTTAGAGGAATTTTTCGTAATATTATTCTCTAGCTAAAAAAACAAATCAGGCAGTCCAAACGAACAAGTCGCGTTTCCAAACTCTGTTGTTTTCACACGAGTTTACGTGAGGCACCACATACCATTGGCACCGTTAAAAGCTATATATTAACCTATTCCCACAAACCAAAGTCTGAAGCTGTAGTCCATCTATAATATTATTTTGTTATTTTTTCGAATTTATATGTTTTCGTTCTAATCTGTTGAACTTTAGTTTTTCAAATAAACTTAATATTACAAAAAATTAATTAGAAATAGTCAGTCAGCCGATAATATTCACAATTTCAGTTTTTAAGAAGCTTTTATTTGAATAAAACGAGATAATCTCAACTAACACGTACTTTCAAATCTGTCGCTATAGTTGGGGTTTAGATTTTGAACTATAATACGATGTATAATTTAACCCTCTTTTTTTGTTTGTCGTTCACAAAGCAATAACCAACTAGTTGGAATAACTAATTCAGTTTTAGTATTTGATATTTCATAAAAAAGAAAATAACTAAAGAACAGTGCAATGTTTGATTTCACTTATCCTAGTAAATCTTTTCAAAGTCAAAGGATTTTAAATTATAACTTCTCAGGTTCCCTAATAAAACATTACTAACTTTTTACTTACGACTATAGTTTTTTCTTATATAAATAATTTTTTCTTTGTAAATTTTATTCAAGATTACTAATCAAGAATTATTCAAGAAAATATAGAATTGTTAAATGATATTGAAATTATATTTGAGAAAAAACACTCTAATTTTTGATATCTATAATATTTTTATTTGCCAATTGATTTCGAATGGTAAGCTTTCATTGACAAGGCCTGTTCTTAAGGCCTGTTATACTGTTAAACAGTTTAAGAACAGGCCTTGACAATGAAAGCTTAGCTTTCAAAATCGATTGGCAAATAAAATTATAATAGATATCAAAAATTAGTGTGTTTTTTCTCAAATATAATTTCAATATTACTTTGGTGATATCTAGTGCTCGAAAAACAATATTAGTTAATTGTAAAATACTACAAAATTCAACAAATTAAAAAAAAACTCACTAAAAATTACCCAAAGTTTCCGAAGATTATAAAGAAAAAATTTTTTAATAGAAAAACTCTTAAAACAAACAGAAAAAGCATTAGACTTCAAAATACTAAAAATTTATGAAAATCGAAGAAACTGAAAAATATTTTCAAAAACTTTCCGAGAAAAAAAATTCAAAATATCAGTCAAAATTAAACAAAAACACAAAATTCAAACGAATTCTTTTGAGAAAATCTACAATTTCAAAAAAACACAAAAAAAATCTCAAAACAAATTAAGCATTTTTCAAAGTTTTTCTAATAAAAAATCAACAAAACTTCAAAAAAACAACCATTCTAAGTCCCTCCAGATTAAGCAAGCCGCCTCCAGTTGGATTAAAACAATTTCCAACATTAAAAAAAATGTTAACAAATTTAAAATTTTCCTAAACTTCTCAAAAATATTTCCAAAGTCTAAAAATTCCAAAAATGTAAATAAATTCATTAAAAATTTTATAAGCTTTTCCAAAAAAACTAAATTTCTCAAAGACTCAAAACGATTTTTTCCAAAAAACTTCCCAAGCACTAACATTTTCCTGTTGTGTTCCCTTGTCAGCCAAATTCCAAGACCCAAACAACCTGTATGGAGAAGTTATGTGTTAATCTCGGTGTTGCCTTGAAATCAGCAGCCGTAGCACGAAGTACTGGCAAGCATTGAAATCATAACTGTTGTCCAGTCAGATACACCTTTGTTATCGTCCACGTCCAATGCATCCAAACAACACATTAATGCTTTTTTTTAAAACTTGCAAGAAAACTAAATAGAAAACTAAAATTGAGTTGCCAATAATACAGCTTGTTGCTTATACATTGATCATAAGACAAGGTCACATGATCGAGAACTGTCTTCCCCAATGATTAGAGCATATTTATAGAACTATATCAAGTCTCATTCCTTTGACCAAGCAATAGCGTGCCATCATCATCCACTATGAATCTGCGCGCACTCTCAACCTTGGTTATATTCGTTGATGATGGCTCGTTATTGCTGATTCGAAGAAATGAGGCTTCATGTAGCTCTATAAAAAGTCTTTAATCATTGACGAAGACAGTGACGTTCACTGAATAGAGTTCATCCACTAGTATCCCTAAGATATTACCTTGGCAAGTAATATATAACTGCTATATTGCCAGAGGTATGTGATATTTTACGTTAACTCATATGCCAATAAGAGGGCAAATAGTACCCGGGGTTGTGGGTAACAAAATCGCGCGGAATCTTGATGAAACTTTCGTATATGATCCGGGTTCAGTTGAAACTTTTAATCCTGGTTTTCGATCTTATTGTGACTTGGTATAATTATATAAGGTTTTAGTACTGTTTCCAATATTTCTGCATACCAACTTCCGGTTTGTCATTTCCGGTTAAAGTTTAAATTTTATTCCTACTATAGCCCCTACAGTTAAAACCCATTTTCTTGAAACGTTGGTAAAAGGTTTCAATCATTATAAGAAAGATTGTATTAGTTTTTGGTGTACATTTGGCAAAGGAAAGGAGGATCGACCATACAACAGCCAATTTTCCACTGTTTTTGTGTGTGTTGGCAGCATACGACATTCTTTGTAATTAATTTTGATGACACTTTGACAAAAGATGCAAATATATATGGCAAGAAGCTGATTAGTTGGTATCAGTGTTTCGAACCCAGAAAAATTTGGGTGCAGGTTCAGGTTCGGGTTCAATACATTAAAATTTAGTGCGTTCGGTTCGGGTTCGGGTTCAAATTTGTTACAAAAATAAACAATTTTTTCAAATTTTTTTTTGAATTCATTATTTTTTTGTTGAGAATTTTTTAGATCAATTAAACTCAAGTAAGTAAAGAATTAATTGGAATTTTTTCAATTCAAATGTATGGTTTGAAGTTTCTCAGCAAAAAACTCCAATTCAGATTTTTCGTGTTTCGGATGAATTCAAACCTTTCTCGTCAGTGCCCGACTCGAATCCTTGGGCAGACACGCAATCGATTACGCCGCCCGTTGAGACGATGACAATTATGAAGTTGAAACTTCTTCATCACTTATTTATTTTTGCTTAAGTTGAATTTTTCCACTGTCATTAGACTCCATACTATGGAAATGTTTTTACATTATATGGGATTTTTTGCATTAAATTTCTAGACAATACTTTATGTGAATTCATAGAATGTGGAACATTTCTATTCTAATCAACATCCTAAGTCACAATTTTATAGTCATTATTAATTGTTTCCAATCAATGTGAAATCAATGGCTGCCACTTGGTCAATTTGTAGTCCTATATGTATTAACATTAGACTACATTAAGGGAATTTAAATTTATTGAGAATTTTTGAGATCAATTAAACTCAAGTAAGTAAAGAAGTAATTGGAATTTTTTCAATTCAAAAGTATGGTTTGAAGTTTCTCAGAAAAAAAACTCCAGTTCACATTTTTCATGTTTCGGATGAATTCGAACCGTCCTCGTCGGTGCCCGACTCGAATCCTTGGGCAGACACGCAATTGATTACGCCGTTGAGGCGATGACAATTTCGTTATGGAAATGTTTTTACATTATATGGGATTTTTTGATTTTTATATTATTTTTTAGTTTTATTTTTTTATGTTACATTATATACCGTATTTATGTTACACACATATTTATTTTGGAAAAAAATTTTCATTTAAATCTCTACTGAAACAAATAATAACCAAAATAATCTTGTTTGAAACAAAAAAAATTCTGCGAAATATGAAATTTCTTACGCAAACTTCCTAAATTTCCTATATTAAAAATTGAACCTGAACCGCGTTTTTGATTGGGTTCGGGTTCAGGTTCGGGTTCACATAATTTTTAAAAAATCTTGCTCCGGAGCGGGTTCAGGGTTCGGGTTCGGTTCGGGTTCGAAACCCTGGTTGGTATTGAACAAAGTGGAGGAGGATCTCCTATTTTTGAAAGCTCAATAACATCAGTATCTGATAATCAAAATGGATGAAACTTGGTACATTACTATTTAGTACGGTTTACAAAATTTCCGACACCCACAACTTACGGTTTCCACTTCCGGCAAACATTATTTTGAATTTTTTTTCAGTGTCTTTCTCCACACTACAGCCTACTATAATGAAGTGATTATGATGGAACCTATGAAAGATTTCAATTAGTGTTAGTACAATGATCAGATTTTGGGCATGACCTATAAAAGGCGGAGGTTCGACCAGCAACTGCTGACTTTTCTCACTTTGTTTTTGAAGATTGTTGGGAGCATACAGACTTTGTCCATTAATCAATTTTAATGATACATAGATAAAAGATAAAATTATAAAGATTTGAATGACAAAGAACTGATTAGCTTTTGGACGATATTGAGATAAGAAGCTTTAAAGCCTCGGCTTTATTGTTTAGTTACTCATTCTGTAAAACAGACATAAAAACAAACGAAAAAGATTTCCGTTCATCAACACCTCAGAACGCATGTTGTTTTTGTGCGATCTAAGCCTTAAACATTACATAACATTACCTCTTATACCGAAATTAATATTTTACATTGATTGAATATTTATATTTCATTCAATCATTTTAAAATAAAACGATATATCGGAGATAAACATATAATTTCTATTTGTAACTTAAAAATATTAAAAAATTTAAATTGTAAAACAATTTGAAAATGTAAACACTCTGTAAACATAGAATTATATAACAATTTACAACATACAAATATGCAATTATAAAACAATTTCAAAATGTATACTTTGTAATCTGTAGTGCGTACAGTTAAGGCTAATCAAATTCGTAGCTATTATAATAAATTTAAACTCTAAAAAATGTAAAGTTTGGTTAAGAATATGTTGGAATTGAAAGTAAACTTTCTTAGGTAAATGCGAAAAAAGCAATCAATATAGTTAATTCCATAAGATAAGCGAGTATATTCCGTCAAACACGGGCACCTTTATATTTCAGTTCGGTTTTGATCGTAGTATTAGAACTGAACAAGATTGAAATGGTGTAGTTATTTGCTAGACAGGCATTTTGGTAGATCTCAATCGAAATTTGTGTCAACTTTTTGAGGTGTTGCTGTAATATCCACTGTGTTTCAACATTATAAAGGATTTAATGCAAATAAAATGCTAGCATTTAGGTAGTGGATTTTGTTGAAATAATATCAATTTAGATTTAAATCTGAAATGTTCTTCGATCATAACATTACAAATGTCCGAATATTTTTTAATACATACTGCCTGATAGTAAATAATCTTATGTACATCTACAACGAAAATGCATCGGACTTTATGAACCTAATGGGAAAATATTATGAATTTAAGACAGAAGAATCAATTGCAGGAAAATTCTTTCAATTCGGGGTAAGTTAAATGAATCACTCTTCATTTGAAGTATATTTATTTAATATATCATTTTAAAATAACTTAGACATACAAGAAAGCTACTATTATTAACCTTATGTTTTTGAAATATGCAAGTGAAGCCTTGAATTTTCAATATAATCGAACGGAAACTGAAACTTTAAATGATATATTATTGTATGATTTAATTCTTGAACAAGTTGATGGTGTAGTTGGTGATTTCGCCATAAGCGATCTAGTTCGATTTGAATCTCTTCAAGGAATGACTATACATTTCCATCGACTGTATTTCAAAAACCCAGAATTTATATTTTCACCAACTTATTTCATCGAAGTTTTCTCAAACTGGTTATGGATAGCGATATTTACTACAACTATATTTGCTATAGGGCCGTTCCATGAAAAATGAAACCAGGGCGGAAAAAAAAATATTTTTTGTTTTAAATGGTAACAATCATTTCTGTATGTCAAACACATGCTCTTTCTAATGGCGCTGTTTTTATTTATGTAAAAAAAAATTTAAGCCTAAAATTGAGTGCTCCAAATTTGGTTTCCTAAAAATGATCATATTTCGGGAATTCGACTTTCATCTTTAAACATTATTTAAACTTAATAATGATTATTTTTTATCTTTTTAACACTGCTAACCAATATTAGCAGATTGTTACATATTACATAACACTTTAAAAATTACTATTTATTTAATTGATTTTCGCTAAAGCAATGTCCATGGAGAGCATAAAATTTACATGTCACATACATGATAGAGACTTGTTCTTATTGTTGTAAGTACCTCATTTGTAAAGCAATTTGTTATTATTTTTCTATGCAAAGCACATTTGGTCATATTATGTCAAATAAATTTTTTAATTTTTTTCAGAAGATTATTTTAAGAGATACGGGCTATCATGTTTGTGACAAAGCTAATCATGTATGTGACATCATGTATGTGACATTGTACACAATTTAGTAATGTCAATTAATATCATTTTTGCAATAAAATTTCATACATAATAACTGATTTCTAATTATCATTGCTGTATGTAATCTGTCAAATACACCAAAATAACGATTTGAAGTTTAAGAAAAAAGGTCCTATGAGCTTTGAAATTAAAACGAAATGTCATACTTCGATTTTTTTTTATATTCATTATAAATATTCATATTTTTATATTCATACAGCTCGGTAATACTTAAAAATTACAGATCATTGTGCACAGACAGAACTGGCATAAAACAGGTGGATTTAAAATAAGCTTCAATTTAGTTAAAAAAAAAAAAAAAGACTATGCCATCTTTTTTTCAATTACACCATTTTTTTCTTATGTTACACCGTTAAAAATTATTTCAAAAAATTAACAGTGTACATTTTTAAAAACTTTGTTCTAATACCTATTCAACGACATATCATTTATGAAAATCGATTGAGTAGTTTTTCTACAATCGCTCGTCAAAATGCACTCACATCACAAAATAACAAAAATTGAGGGGCACCCTGTGAAGACCCCTAGTCGAAAAAAAAATTCTAAGAAAACTTGTATTTTTTATTTATCAAAGACTATCTATAAACAAAAAATAATCAAAATTAAAAGGGGTCAAGTCAAAACGTTGTTGAATCTTCGTGAAATTGCTCTGGCTAAAAAAATAAAAAAATCTTTCTTTTGATACACTTGACAACATTATTTTGACAAACTTATAATGCCATAATTCTCAATAATAATAATAAAATTTCATGTCAAACAAATAATTAATTTTATTTTTTTCCAAAAAATTGGCTAAAAAAATAAATAAAAACCTTTCTTTTGACACCTTTGACAACATTTTTTTGACAAAATTCTAATGCAATAATCTAGTTTTTGATCTCACATACCAATCCCGACTATCCAGATTTCTCCACATTCTTTGTCCCTCATTATCACTAAAAACGAACGTTTTCTAAGCAAAAAATACTTGTATTATTCAATGAACCTGTCGATGCACATTTTGGGTAGACGACATTGTAAAATTAACCTGATATTATTATGTTCAACCTTATTTTTATGTTCTATGCCTAATAATAATTTTATAAAACAGTGTATTATATTTCTGAATTAAAGAATTTATATTTAAACATAGCTGTGCTTAATATATTGTAACATTTTCGTACTCTGTCACATACATGATTGACCATGTCACAAACATGATACCTGGTTTTTATTTTTTTAAAAACTACGTAGACCTATATGGGTTCAAAAAAATGTTTTTCATTAACTTCAGTTCAAATGTCAAATAGACAAAAAATATAAACATTGAAATCTTTGTACATTTGCTGAAATTAATTGTGAAAGTTTCGAAGTGATAAGGCACTTCCAAAAAATGTCACATACATGATTGATACAATTTAATTAGCTTACCTCTTATTAATGCATGCAATGTGTAAGAAAAAATTTAGATACAAGTGTACTATGATACTTTATCAAATAAAAAAAAATTTTCGTGAAAAATTTATATTAAAAACATTTTAAAAATTAATTTTGAAGAAATTTTTCTTACGAATGTCACACACATGATCGTGGAACGAGCCTATAATATTTCTGCTTATAAATAAAATTTTAACTAAAATCTCAAAAACTGAATTTATTGAAGCTACCTTCATAATGACTGGAATTGCAAGTGAAAACAATGATCAAACGTTGGAAATATTCGAAAAAAGTTCGTTTAAGCTTAGTCGTTTTATATATGGAATATTTACATTACTTATGCTTACCGCACTTTCAACATTTTTATGCGCTCAGCTTGCGCAAAGAGATGTTGTTTTGCCATTTAAAGGTTTGGATGATATTGGTATGCACAAACAGTATAGTTTGTGTGTACCTGTAGACGGAATCACAGCAATCCTTATGACCCATTTGATGAAAACAAAAGATCTAATTATAAACGAATTTGGAAAATGTCCAACATTTTTATTTGGGATGAATAATATAGAAAAAATTTGCTCCGTTGATAAAGGAGTGTTTATGCTGACCGATTTCAAATTAGATAATGATAAGAATTTATATTATATTGACAGGTAAGATTTAAGGATTAAGAAGTTTTTCTTGTATGAAAAATTGGTGATGCACAATTTTATACTATTTATGTTTTTTAATTGAATTTTTTAGACCTTTACCATGTACCATTAGGAATTTAAAATCAAAATATTTTCCGGTCTATCGATCAATGTTGATCGCTTTGGGGTTTAAATATAAAAGACAGTTGACGCAGATGATAACAAAAATAAGATCTGCTGGACTATTCCAATATCATTCGAAACAAAGCACTTCTACGGTATCAAAAACAACAGAGGATACAGAAGGGGAAATGTTTGTTGAAATTGAACATGTAAAATATATATTTTTAGGATATTTAATTTTCATGTTCGTATCGGTTATTTTGTTAATAATAGAGATTAAGTATAGCCAACATAGGATCAGAAAAACATTTGATAGATCTCAGAATGCTTTAGAGTGGTACACCGATTGATTGGTTTTGCCGTTGATTTGCCGTTGCTCTAGACACTTTCACGGCTTTGTTTTAGTTTGGCTTCTATTGATACATAATATCTGTTTATCGGGAAGTTTTGTGCAAATATGAATTGTTTTTATAAGATATTTTCTGTAATAGCATTTGAAAAATAAAAACACCACAAACTTGGTTTTATCTGAAAACTCGTTTTAATTCTAATTTTGTTTGACTCCTAAAAAGTTTGAAGATTACGTCTCAGAATTTTATTTTTTGCAAATCGAAATCAAAATAGGTAAAAACAGAGTTGGAAACGCTCCTTATACCCCGCCTTTACTCTGTTCTTTCAGAGCGAATTATTTAAAAAAAAACATTACAAAATACAAAATCGTTCTTACTCCTAAATCGAAATATGTAAATATTTTGTTTCAAATAATCACATACTTAATTTTTGTTTTAAATTTGATGCTTTCCTTAATTTGTTTCCTCATTTTGATGCTTTCCTTCGTTTAAAAAATAAACTTATAGAAGTACCTATTGCTATAAAAATAAATGAAAAGGATGACAAAAAAGTACTAATTTTCTTTTTTTGCTTATGAAATTAAAAAAAAAAAATAAAATCAACTCCAAAGGAGTGAAATCAAAAAAATAAAAATTTTACTCGTGTTGATATTATCCGGCACAGATAGTTATAGTCCCTGGGCCCACGCCTACGGGCTCTTGTAAATTTTTTTTTTTAACTATGAGGATTGGAAATTTGATTTAGAACACGAGGGTAACCTTGTCCGACAAAAATTTGTCTGCTATTGTTTAGTCCGACAACCCAAACATACTAAAATGTCAGTTGTCGGACTCGACAAGAGCAGACACATTTTGGTCGGGCAAGCCTACCCTCGTGTTCTAAAACAAATTTCCAACCCACACAGTTAAAAAAAAATGTGGTAGCAAATTTACAAGATCGCGGGCAATCGGCATTTTGCGGAGCTTACCGAACGAAAAAGCGGCCGATTTGAGGAAAATCGAAGAACAAAAGTTTTCGGGCTCGTCAACGCCTCACGAAGTATAAAACATATGGTAATCATCACATGAAATTGGCGTGGGCTCAGGGACTATTAAAAATATGATTAAAATATGGGTTTCTTATGTAGAAATGTATATTGCTACGATTCTACATAAACGCAGTGAAATACAAAACAATTGTATTCAACTTCAATTTTCGATATATGTTTCAAAAATGAAATCGAGACCACATACGTTTCTTAGAACAAGGGTCAACTTGAAATAAAATTGAATAATTTTATGAATAAAATCAAAATATTAGGTAAAATAAATATTATCGAATATTCAAACACTTTTCTCGAGATTTCTTCGTAAAGAAAGTGACCTCCAATAATTGAGAAATTATGAAGACTTGTATATAAGAAATTCCCTCTTTTAAAATTAAGTTAGTTTTAAATTAGACTGAGTTAATGTAAAGTTGCGATAGTAGAAATAGTTTAAGTGGAATGTTGAGTGAACTAATTGTAAACGAAACGCTATTTTGTGCAAATAAATCGTTTAAATAGAAGAAGTTATTTTTAAATTTAATTGTGAATAATGTGTTATTAAGTAAAGAAATAATTTATGCATTATTTTGGAAGCTGTGAACTGGAAATTTCTACAATCAACCGTTGGACTTTCGAACCTGTTGGAAGAATATTCTAGATAGGAATATTGTTTGCTGTATTGCTTCTTGTTGTTGTGGAACAATTAAGGTGTTGAATACTTAATAAAACCTGGTGTTTGTGCTTACTAGTGATCGAATCCAGGAGAAGATTTGGAAAATATGTTTATCGAATTGAGATTAACAATTCGAAGAAAGGTTTAAGAGACGTACCAATATAATAAAATCTGAAATCAATCTATTTATTTCAATCATTTTTTATCTGTCTAATAAACACTACTTTACGAGTAAAAAATAAAAAAATATGAACTCGTAAATATTATTATGAGTAGTGAAAAGAGCCGCTCGAATAAAATATAATTGTAAGCTATGGCTAAAACTGCTCAGTAAAATTTCCAAGATTGATTAACAAATTTTACGTTTCTAGATCTATTGAACGTTTGCAAATATACGTTACTATATTCGAGAACCAAGAGTTACAGAGACATACATAAATTATTTTTCATTGCCGACGTAGAAGCTGACATGAAGTTTTCTAAATAAAACAATAGAGATTGGTTTACATAGTGTCGACATTTGTCGTCTTCTATGGGATCGTAATTTAAAGTGAAATAATTATTTTGAACTAAAAATCATTCCAACTATCCTTTAGGCTTAAACGTCACGTTTTTGTTTTCTGCCTACATATTGTAACGTTTCTGGTAGTTACTTAAATTCGGTTCGATCACTAGATCAGGAAATTAAAAAAATGAATTTTCTATCGTTATAATATTTCTCCTTCTATTATTCTTCTTTGTGATTCGAATGACCTGGCCTAGTGGTTGCACTCTAGACTCTGTCACATCAAAAAATGCAAAAGGTGTGAAATTTATTAATTAAATTTGTTTATTTGCCTACTTTATCATTCACTAACTAGTTTTATTTTCATTTCTTATTAGATAAACTACAATTTCTTGTTGCGTGTTATTTTGTTTTTATTATCTTCAAGTATTTGTTTAGGTGTATTATATTGTTTTTAGTGGAACTTTTTTTTCAAAAGAATTTTTTCCAGAAAGATATGCTTTTGCATATCGTACTCCATAATTGTCATATTATATACGTTCAGCGATGTAAAAGTAAATTCTGTTAGAAATTGCTTGGAATAAACAAGTTATCGAAATATTATTTTTCTACAAGAAAAAGCGACCGTGATATTTCGGTTAGTTCATGTAAATTGTAAAACGTTTCATTATTTTTTTTCTATTTGGGAAAAAAACTTAGGTAACAAACAATAGCGTACAAATTTTACCGTCGAGGTATTTCTACTGCCAAAATTTTAAATCCCTTGGTGTGATATATTGGACTAGAGAGCGCGAACATATGGACAACCATTTTGTTTTATTATTATAAAATAATAGAAGTTAGATAAATCCTTACCTAACCTTTTAGAAGCAATAACAGTTGACTGTAGAAATTTCCAGTATCATAGCGTAAATGTTAAAAAATACAATAACTCGATTGGATTAGAGTCTTAACTTTTAATTCAAATATTCACTTCTGGTACAACCATTTTATCGCTATTTTACACTATCGCATTCCGTATTAAACCGTCGTTCTTAAAATCATTCAATTATAAAAAAAAAGAATTCCAAGAATTTGTAATCTCTTCCACTAACATTTTGTTTCTTATATGAATTGTCAAATTGCTGATTTAAATGGCGTATAGGGTTTAGAATTATAACTCTTTAAAACGCAATTAATTGAACTGAATTTTGAATTTATTTGCATTTTTGTATCAGTAATTTAACACAAAAATCTAAGAGAATTTATTTCAATTTTCTCAATTCGACAGCATATTTGGGTTTCTAATGTTTAGTTTATTATATCAAAACTCTTCATTTTTGGTAATGGATTTGCACTCATTTCATTCCATAAATGTTTATAATTTGAATATCGTTTTTCCTCGAAGAGCGAACTTTTTAGTTATCCGATTTCATTCCTTTGAAGTTTGTATTTTATTTTTATTTTCTTTCATCTCATTTGTAAAAGAAGAAAATTAGTACCTTCTCGTCATCCTTTTTATATATTTTTATAACAATACTTGAAAAATTTGAAAAAAACATTTACAAGAATCATTTATTTTTTTCGTTGGAAAGCATCAAGTTTGAAGAAAAAATTAAATGTTTGAATATTTGAAAGAAAATATTTATTTCAATTTAGGACTAAAAATGAAATTTTATTATTGTCACTCCTCCACACTCCCAAATAGTGTTATTTATATTATTTTATACACTGAAAAAAAAGTTGAAGTTCATGACAACCTCATCTCGAAGTTGGCAGTTGATTATTCATGCAAAGAAAAATTATTTGCAAACAATTTCACTGTGATTGGGACAACTACACGATAACATTTTCCTAACAACAGAATGAGGTTTATTTAAAATATAAAGTGTTATATCCAATATAACAGTAGTTGAATAAAGATAATAACTATTTCCCTGAAAAAAATTTTCTTTGGCCTTATATCATGAATTTTTCACTTTAAAGTTTAAGTATTTGAGATTAATTGAACTATATTTTATTTTCACATAAATATTTCGTGTAATTGTCTCAACTTCATCGATTTATAATTGTGGAGTTGTTGAAGCAATTTCGTAGTTTGATTCGCCATATGTGACCGCACGGTGAGGTTGAGACAATTGCATTTCGATTGGAAATCGGACATGTTTTTTTCAGTGTAGTTATTCTGTCTCAAGGAACGAAGTAAAGGAAAATTTTAGAATATTTTAGAATTGAAACACATATGCTAAAATATGGAAAATTGAGCAAGGAATTCTCTAATTAATTGAGAGTGCAAACTCATTCAGTCTCTTACTATTATTTGATTTAACAAACACTCTGGTTATATCTTTCTATAGAGATATCTTTCATAATTTTTTCCATTACAATATTCTCAGTGACTGTCTAGATTTCAGTGGATTGATTATCGGAGATGAGAGATATCCTTGTATTTATCACATCAACCTATCTATAACAGATCCTCTCATTGACCGGAATTAATTTCAGCAAAGGCTAGTACCGTTAAAATCAGGCACAGTTAGAGTCTTCTTATACGATGTGGGGACTACACGAAATAGATCAGCTGGATGACTACATTATTTACATCAAATTCATCATTTCAAAGGTGAAGTATAACATAACTTATTTAGTTTAACATATTTGCAATTTCAATCTTTCTGTTCCATCATTTTACAAGGACAACCGCTATTATAAATCGCAAAATTTCCCGTAACAAACAAATTAATTTTCCCAACAACACGCAAACATTCAATTTAACTTTAAAATCAGATATATCCAATAGAATTATATCTACTTATGTGATTTGGAAAACGAGTTTTCCAGCAAGAAGAAATGTGTTTTGTTTTTACATTTTTAACATATTTAAAAGAATAATTGTAATTTTAATATTTTACTGTAAATCCAGGAAAAATTATATGAATACGATGGACAAGTTAAATTGTTTATCTTTCGTAAAAAAACTACAGAAGTTGTTGTGATATTATTTATACATCAAAATAATTTTATTAAAAGAAATTAAAGTAGAAAAAGAAAATTATTACCTCAAGTTATTAGCTCTTCTTGAATATTGATTAGAAGAAAGTCTTAAAATGATTTCTAAGTTTTATAGCAAAAAAGTCATAATATTAATTGCTTGTACTTATTATTTTTAATTTAATGTCGCATTTTCTTTTTATCTTATTTTATATTTCATTTGTTTGCTGGCGATCATTTTTATTAAAGTTAAAGTTATGAAAATAAAAGTTGATTATTTTTGCATGGTGTGTATACAAGTGGGTTGGGGGGTTTTGCAAATTATAATAATGCGAATTCAATTACGATAGCAAAAACAAAAGGATTTTTGTTGGGGGAGGAGTGTTTAAGTGGTCATTTCTTGCTACCTGGATAACGTTAACACAATTACATATGGTATAGTGGACAGGTCCAGGGTCAATACTGATTATACTGATGATACTATATTACAGGGTAAAACCTCAAGACCAGAACGTGACCCCTTCACGAACATTTTAGTTAGACGAAGGCCTTATCTCCCATTTCCGGCAAAAAACAATTTGTTTTGAGCTGTGGTACATTGGTTTCGAATTATCTCGGGTTCATCACAACAACGAATGAGTAACTGTACTTGAACTACGATTTAACAACGAAAACATGGAACATGCTAAGGCTTAGGAAACTAGAAGTTATCCAAAAATTTATTATTGTTTTTGTATTATGTGGTGGGCAGGAGGAATTACCATATATATCACAGCAACATATAAAAATTTTTTAAGAGCTAGCTCCTACAACAACATGCGTTTTATACAGTGTCGATGGATGCAAATTTTTGTTTGGTTATTTTTAAGCCAAGCCAAACACACTGGATTGATGACCACACGCTAAGATGACCATGAAGTGGTCTTAATGAAACAGCAATGGGGTAAAATATATATACTTTTCTGATTCGTACGATCCATTCCCAATTACTTTTTTGGGTGGAAGCAACAACAAATTCAAAACATCTACTTTGCAAAGCTGAGGGAGTCGATTTCATGATTCAACACAAATTTAATTTCACCTTCAAAGGATTGTATTATTTAATAGAAACTAGGAATCACCCAGTGGCCGAAATTCGGCCATTGTAAATAGAAATTGTAAAAAACCCTCCCAACAAAATAGCTACAAAACATTATTTCAGAGTTTGATTAATTGATATAATTGATTTTGAATTGTCTACTTATCTATTAGTTAAGACCTTTCCAACGATATACATATTACTACACCTTTGATGGGACAAATATTTTAAAATTGTACCGCAAAAATATTGCTTACGTATTTATATATAGATTAATAGCCACATATTAGTAGTTACTTCTAAACAGTTTGGTACGGTTACTTTAAGCTTAGTACATCGTAGTTTTAACAGCCATCTATAAAATGTATGATACGTCTTGTAAGGTTTACCGTTATAGATAACGGCAACCTTAACAGAAATCATATGAGAATGTAGATCTATTTTTGAACCGCAGCATTATTTTACCCGCTAGGCATCAGGGGAGAAGTGGGATGGGTTTTGGTTCAAACAAACATATGATTTTATTATATGCTGCATTACCGGAAAATAAAAAAAAACTTCACAAAACGATCACTGTAACTGTAACTAACCTATATCATTCATCTATCACGCCAACATATTCCGAAGCCGCAATTTTCTCTGAACTAAAAAGGCATGCTTCCTACTTCCTCAATCTCCCATGACTCTCAAAACACAATTCTAGTTATAACTCATTATATTTCTATATTAAATCACGAAAGCTTGTATTTAAATTAACACCATACATTTAAGTTTTTGACTAAAGCTAAATAAATTGAAGTAATTAAGTCATATTCGTATTTTATAAGGAAAGAAAACAAAAACAATTTAGCCTAACGAACTAGCATAATAAATTAACAAGTTAACGAAATAAATAAATTTGATCAATTAATAAACATGCTAAATAAATAAATAAATTAGCTTAATAAATAAATAAGTTAAATAAATAAACTAGCTTAGTAAAGGAACCTGTTAAAACAATATATAAATGAGCTTAATAAATAAACAAATTAGCTTACCTGAGCTAGTAACCTGCCAAAAGCGCTTTTAGTGTCACCTTACTCATCAAGAAAAAAAAATTGCTATTCTAAAAATTATTAACGTTAACTAACAACAAAAATCAATTATTTGCTTAGCATATACATAAATGATATATAAACAAAGAAAAACACAAAATTAAATTTGCACTTATAATACACGAAGATATACAATCCAGCTACAGTACGATCTGAATTGGTTACTAAATTGGTTTCCGGTTTACTTTTCAATTTAATTTACAGAGTATGCTGTTTTCTTTTCAATTTAATTTACCGAATCCAATTAGGTAACGTGCTTAATACGGTTGGATACTTGTTTGTGGTATCCTAAGGAAACAGTTATAACGGATGCGTATTTAGATTTTTTTTTTGTTTTAATTCTTCATCTAACCTACTTCATCGCCAACAACTTTTAAGCTGGAGGATAATAATTCCAGGTCCAGGCAATTCCAATAAACCTAAGATAAATATGACTTAATTCACAAACAATCGAACTAATTTACCCGTCGCGTAACTCGCTTACCTGATCGGTTTAGGTTACACTAATTTCACAGTAAAACAATTCCGTATTATGTAGTGTATTTAGTAATGTATTAAGAAATAACTCAAACAAAAGCAATTGAAATAACTGATGCACTACTTTTTGTGAATATTGAAAACTTGGAATTATCACTTATAATTTGTTACTAGATTTTATTAAAGTTTAATTTCATGTACTCACTGTCGTACACTTTCAAAATGAATGTTTAAAATTTGCAACAGCAAAATTCTGTAGTAACTACATAAATAAATGATTGTAATCAGGTTTTCGTAAAACCAGGAAAAACGGGATAAAGTTTGATTAAATAAAATGCGAATTAAATGATGATGATTCATTTTTTTATTTATGCAGTGCTGTTGCATTATAATGAAATATAGGGGCTGGAACTACATTTTATTTTCAATGAAATGTGTTACAAATCGTGGGGACGACCCAACACCCTGAGAATCTATAGCCGGGCTTCACCTGCTTGTTTAACCTTTAATATCTTTTAAATGGTACACCCCGAGACTTTTACCTTCGAGATCTTCCATCTCATATGCGACATTTCCAACGGGCTTACGAATTCGGGCCTTTTGGAATTTGGGAGCAAATTTGGAGGAAAACTGCTTCGGGGCTTCGCTCTGTGAAAAATTTCGAATGAATACTTCTTGTTGTGCAACGAAATGGCGAGGACGACTGCGTAAGTTATATCTTGGTATATTTTGATAATATGCCTGTTTTAAACTCTTGAGAACTCCTTCCTGTACGACCGACAACATATCTGACTTAGATGTCACCGCCAAATAGTTTCCTTAAATAGTATTTGTAGCTCTGATATTTTCGTAGCACATGATTTAACTTCACGAATTGGTTGCTTGCGTGCAAGATCATGCGCTCGCGTAGGAACCAAAGACGGTTGTAATTTTTCATCTACTAATTTCTCTAAAAGTTGTTTTAGAACTGATTTAGTTGGCCCTTTTAAACTCCGAATTTGAGCCTCGATTGAGAATTCATCCGGCTCTAAATATTCCGGATCCATTTTTATTTACGCTATTTATTTCCTTAAGCCCAGAACGGTACAAATTAAACACACCCCAAACGATCTTGGTAAAGAGAATCAGTATAACGATAAGTTTAATAAATTAAGTCTAACTAACACTATCCTATACGACCACCTAAACGCAATAATCATAAAATGTATAAATATCAACAACAATTAAGATCCAAGACCAAACAATCAAAAAAAAATAAATAAACTAATACAATAATTTAAAAACGTTACTCCATGCGGTATGATAGATCACAAGATATACTATGGATATAATTTATTACAGGAATTAAAATACTTAACGATTAGAATAAATAAATAAATACAATAATTTAGAAGTACAAAAAATGAAAATTTCGCGAAAATTATAAACTATCACCGAATCAAATACTAACAATGTTCAACTAAAAGTGTATAGAATATGAGAGTCATGAGAGATTCGCCGCTGAACGCCTGCCGTTCCCTCTCAGAGAACAAAAGAGAAAAAAAATAACATGGTCATGTACTTGGAAATCGATTATGATAACTACAATCTTAAGTCCCAGCACGAGCTTACACTCGGATATACTTATCTCGTTTCCTAATAAAGAACATGTGTAAAACGAAACATTCACGAATGCAAATTAATTGTCTTTAATTTTAAAAACCACTGTTTCAAAACATTTAAGGTGAAATCGTTTTATTAAGATAATAGCGTACAGAGATCTGTGACTTTTCGCCGAATAGTCAAACATTTTCCTATAGAAGAAACAGCTTCAATAATCTCAGTAACGATTAAATCTATTTAAAAAAACCGACATCCAGAAAGAAAAACCCAAAATGGAGCAGTGATTATTAAAGAAATGATTGATTCAAAACAGAAGTTTCCCTAACTAATCAAACATTTGTTAATTTAGAGTTTAAACATCAGTTCCGAATCAGCACTCGCTTATTGACCCTAACCAACCTTGCTACAAAGTATTATTACATACCATAGTAGAAGATCCTATAAGGAATAAAGATGTTTAACATCGGAATATATTGGTGTGAGTGATAAAATAAAATGTATTCTACAAAGAAGAAAAAAATTGACAATTTCAATTAAACCATTAATTAAATAAAAAAAAGAAACGTTACGAAAACAGAAAAAAGTTTTCCTTCTAAATAAATGTTTTTTTTTTTGTTTTTATCAACTAAAATGACAATAGTTATGAGCTATAAACACTTGGGCGCCACTGTAAGGTTTACCGTTATAGATAACGGCAACCTTAACAGAAATCATATGAGAATGTAGATCTATTTTTGAACCGCAGCATTATTTTACCCGCTAGGCATCAGGGGAGAAGTGGGATGGGTTTTGGTTCAAACAAACATATGATTTTATTATATGCTGCATTACCGGAAAATAAAAAAAAACTTCACAAAACGATCACTGTAACTGTAACTAACCTATATCATTCATCTATCACGCCAACATATTCCGAAGCCGCAATTTTCTCTGAACTAAAAAGGCATGCTTCCTACTTCCTCAATCTCCCATGACTCTCAAAACACAATTCTAGTTATAACTCATTATATTTCTATATTAAATCACGAAAGCTTGTATTTAAATTAACACCATACATTTAAGTTTTTGACTAAAGCTAAATAAATTGAAGTAATTAAGTCATATTCGTATTTTATAAGGAAAGAAAACAAAAACAATTTAGCCTAACGAACTAGCATAATAAATTAACAAGTTAACGAAATAAATAAATTTGATCAATTAATAAACATGCTAAATAAATAAATAAATTAGCTTAATAAATAAATAAGTTAAATAAATAAACTAGCTTAGTAAAGGAACCTGTTAAAACAATATATAAATGAGCTTAATAAATAAACAAATTAGCTTACCTGAGCTAGTAACCTGCCAAAAGCGCTTTTAGTGTCACCTTACTCATCAAGAAAAAAAAATTGCTATTCTAAAAATTATTAACGTTAACTAACAACAAAAATCAATTATTTGCTTAGCATATACATAAATGATATATAAACAAAGAAAAACACAAAATTAAATTTGCACTTATAATACACGAAGATATACAATCCAGCTACAGTACGATCTGAATTGGTTACTAAATTGGTTTCCGGTTTACTTTTCAATTTAATTTACAGAGTATGCTGTTTTCTTTTCAATTTAATTTACCGAATCCAATTAGGTAACGTGCTTAATACGGTTGGATACTTGTTTGTGGTATCCTAAGGAAACAGTTATAACGGATGCGTATTTAGATTTTTTTTTTGTTTTAATTCTTCATCTAACCTACTTCATCGCCAACAACTTTTAAGCTGGAGGATAATAATTCCAGGTCCAGGCAATTCCAATAAACCTAAGATAAATATGACTTAATTCACAAACAATCGAACTAATTTACCCGTCGCGTAACTCGCTTACCTGATCGGTTTAGGTTACACTAATTTCACAGTAAAACAATTCCGTATTATGTAGTGTATTTAGTAATGTATTAAGAAATAACTCAAACAAAAGCAATTGAAATAACTGATGCACTACTTTTTGTGAATATTGAAAACTTGGAATTATCACTTATAATTTGTTACTAGATTTTATTAAAGTTTAATTTCATGTACTCACTGTCGTACACTTTCAAAATGAATCTTTAAAATTTGCAACAGCAAAATTCTGTAGTAACTACATAAATAAATGATTGTAATCAGGTTTTCGTAAAACCAGGAAAAACGGGATAAAGTTTGATTAAATAAAATGCGAATTAAATGATGATGATTCATTTTTTTATTTATGCAGTGCTGTTGCATTATAATGAAATATAGGGGCTGGAACTACATTTTATTTTCAATGAAATGTGTTACAGTCTGCTTTGAACATCGTTTGGTCCAACTGAAGCAAAACAAAATCCAAAGAAAAAAATATTGCGACGCTGATGCATGACTTCACCATAGCTCTGGAAACAGTGTTCTGGATATACAATGAGCTAATATCCATCAAACACTTTAATTAAAAGCTAACCAATGTTATAGACTTCGTAGTTCTAATTATAAAAATATTAAAGAAAGCAGTAGTATCCCAACAAACATAAATTATGTTGTACGAGAAAAAGTAAAAAAAAAATTTAACCGGAAGTTAGGATGCAGAACTGTTGTGAACCGTACTAAATGTTTATGTACCAAGATTTATCCAATTCGATTATCAGATACAGATGTTATTGAGCTTCCATAATAACAGGTGCTCGGAGGACTTCCTACCACTTTGTTTACTATCACTAAAAAAACTAATCAGTTCCTTGCCATACATATTTGCATCTTTTTGCGATGTGTCATCAAAACTACTTAACGAACGTATGTTGTATGCTTCCAACAAACATTGAAACAATAAACAGGTGTTCGGGAGGACCCCACCACTTATCCCAATATTGTCCAAAAACTAATCAGTTCTTTGTCATTTAAGTCTTTATCTTTTTTCAAAGTGTCATTAAAATTGATTAATGAATGAAGTCTGTATGCTCCCAACAAACTTTAAAAACAAAGTGTGGAAAGTCAGCAGTTGTATGGTAGACCCCCGCCACTTTGATCAATGTGTCCCAAAAGATGATAATTATCTTCTCACACTAATTGGAACCTTTTCCATAAGTTTCATCATAATCACTTCATTATTGTAGGCTGTAGTGTGCATAAACACACTGAAAAAATTGAAAATTCACAAAAAAAATTTTTTTACCGAAAGTGAAAAACTGGAAGTTGGGATGCAGAACTGTTGTGAACCGTACTAAATGCTCACGTACTAAGTTTCATCCATTTCGATTATCAGGTACAGATGTTATTGAGCTTTCAATAAACAGTTGTATGGGACCCTCCCCCCCACTTTGTTCACTATCGCTCAAAAACTAATCAGTTCCTTGCCATAAATGTTTGCATTTTTTTCCAAAGCGTCATCAAAATTCGCTCACGAACGAATGCTGTGTGCTCCCAACAAACATTGGAACAATGGTGACACAGTAAACAGGTGTTCGGGAGGACCCCCACCACTTATTCCAATATTGTCCAAAAACTAATCAGGTCTTTGTTATTTAAGTCTCCATCTATTTTCAAAGTGTCATTAAAATAAATTAATGAATGAAGTCTGTATGCTCCCAACAAACTTTAAAAACAAAGTGTGAAAAGTCAGCAGTTGTATGGTAGACCCCCGCCACTTTGATCAATGTGTCCCAAAAGATGATAACTATCTTCTCACACTAATTGGAACCTTTTTCATGAGTTTCATCATAATCACTTCATTATTGTAGGCTGTAGTGTGCATAAAGACACTGAAAAAACTTCAAAAAAGTACAAAAAAAAAATTTACCGGAAGTGAAAAACCGGAAGTTGGAATGCAGAACTATTTTAAACCGTACTACATACTCATGTACCAAGTTTCATTCAATTCGATTATCAGGTACACATGTTATAGAGCTTTCAAAAAAAACAGGTGCTCAAGGGACACCATTTTGTTCACTATCGCTTAAAAACTGACCAGTTCCTTGTCATACATGTTTGCATCTTTTTCCAAAGTGTCATCAAAATTCATTCACGAACGAATGTTTTATGCTCCCAACAAACATAAAAACATTGTGGAAAAAACCACCTGTTGTTGTATGGTGGACCCCCAAACCCTTTATCCAATGTACTCCAAAAGCTGATAAAATCTTTCTCATGTTACTTGAAAGCTTTTACCAACGTTTCATGAAAATCGATCGGTAATTGTAGGCTACAGTAGGGATAAACACCTGGAAAAAAAACTTTTTAATCGGAAGTGACAAACCGGAAGTTGGTATGCAGAAATATTGGAAACTGTACTAAAACTTTATATACTAAGTTTCAGTAAGATCATAGTCCGGGATTAGAAGTTATTCAAGATTTAAACTTAGAGGTGTTCGGGAGACCCGCCGCCATTTTTTCCAAATTTGAAATGAATCCAGATCTTCTATTTTCAAGTGAAACTGTATCATTTGCCAAAGTTTCATCAAGATCCTATGCAGAAAGTACAAAACGCACACACAGACGTACACCAAAATTTTTATTGGCTATTTAGATAGAGGATGGTCCAAAACAAAAGAAAAAACAAAATTTGGGGTATGCAAGATTTATTTTTTCACGATAGATTGCATTACTTCACACAATTTAAAATTGTGGTGAAGTAAAAATAAATCTTAATGACGTCAAGAAAATCTAAAATTCAAACCAAAAAGCATATGTATAATGGGAAAAAGCCAGATACGCGGACTTCACCACCTTGTTCTAAAAATAAATTGCAAAAAAGGGAAGATAAATTCGGAGTTGGATCCAGAAAAGTTTAAAAATTAAAAAGTAGAATTTGGGATAGGAAAATTTTTGAGCGTTTAAGTCATGCTTTCTGCTTTTTTTGAAAATGTTTTTAGATGATAACCTTATTATAGTACTAAAGCGTAGTTTCCGAAAACTTTTAATTTATCACCATAATCAAGGTTTCGCAAACTTTTCCTATTGAATATTTGAATGAAAACATGAATTTGTGTCACATAAAATTTAACTACCATCCAAATTGAATTCAATCTTCTAAGCACAATCTCAAAAGCCTTCTCTTTATCAATGATAAAATAAATCGTTAGAAAAAATATTAACTACCAACCTTCTTAATACAAATTTGATACTATATTGCAATATCATCGGATACGTTGGTTGATCATCAGATAAAAATAGTTAAAATACAGTCAAATTTACGAACAAAATCTGTATCAATGAAGGTCGGGATTGGAGACAATCATAGAAATCGTAATAATATTATTTCGTTTTTACGAAGTTTAAGTTAAACTACCGATTTTGGTTAACACTCACTTTTACATTTGACCGTTAAAAAAAGAAGTAAATTTTAATTGATTAAAATAAAAAAAACTACACATTCTGCAATTATTCTTGTTAAATTATGCCCTTGATTTGTTGATATTCTTTAAAAATTTATAACTATTTGTTGGTGAATTTAGTGTATTCAACGAATGGAATTTACACAATTTATCCATATCCTTGTAGTGATTTAGAGTTTAAACAATAAACGCGCATGATTATAACCCAAATTACAAAATTTAATTGATAGCTGTTAAATTTAAAAAATTCAATCCTCTCACTACCAGGCTAGATACATTTTTAGCATTCACTTGTCCTTTTAAAGTCGTCAAAACGGATCTGTTTGGTTAAACACAACCACGAAATTTGGTATAAATTGGTTTTAGCTATGTCTACCTCTACCTTCATCACCTACTCCAACACTGAACTTTGGGTTTTGAAAAAAAAACACATTAGAAAATAACTAAAACTTTATTAAAATCTGAAAATTACAAAACAAAATGCAAATTTGAAGAATTTTTGCTCCAGTTTTCATTTAGCTCAATATTGCATTCTCATTTAACTCAATAAAGTTGAGGTAATATTATATAATTTTTTCATTTTGTTCTTCCAAGTGCTAATATCACACTTATTAACTAATCGAATAACTATAATTATTATAATTAAATATCAGTTATTTGTAATTTAATTTTCGATATAAAAATAGCAAAACGTATTTTATAGTTTCAATTATATAATTGAAACTATAAAATACGTTTTGCTATTTTTATATCGAAAATTAAATTACAAATATCTGATATTTAATTATAATAATTATAGTTATTCGATTAGTTAATAAGTATGATATTAACACTTGGAAGAACAAAATGAAAAAATTTATCGGTTCAGAGAAAAATAATATTAAAATCAAATTAAAATAAAGATCGAATAATAAATTGATACTAAAATATTCAATGATTAATTAAATGAAATGAAAAATAAATAAACAAAACTCAATAAACACAATTTTTTTAAAATAAAAAATGTTGTTTTATAAAAAGGAATTACAATATGTGTCACAACAACACATGGATACCTTTTAAGACAAAAGTCCCACAACAACATGCGCTCTGAGGTGTTGAACGTTTTTTTAAACCTTTGAGGATTGAACGCCCCCGAGACTATTGATTCGGGCAAATCATTCCATTTTTCCTGAAATATGGAAAATTGCAAGCGTACAACCGGTTCCAAAAAAGGGTAATAAGACTGATCCAACAAATTACAGACCTATTTCAATTTTATCAGTTGTTTCTAAAATTTTTGAGAAATATATTAATTTTAATATTTTATTTTATTTTTATTTTTTTAATATAATTTTAATATAATGAGCTTCTTAGAGTCTTCCAAACTACTTAATGAAAGACAATACGGGTTTCGAAAAGGAAGAGCGACGGGAGATTTGCTTTCTTTTGTCACTCATGTGTGGAACAAATCGCTTAAAAATCATGGTGAGACTTTCGGTATTGCTCTTGATATATCCAAAGCATTTTATAAAGTTTGGCAGAACAATCTTATTTGCAAATTAAGATGTAATGGTTTGGATGAGCAACTTATATCTTGGATACAAAGCTTTATTTCCGAGCGGAAATTTCGGGTCAATGTTGATGGTGTTTCATCGGATGTCTTTTCAACTAATGCAGGAGTTCCTCAGGGTTCTGCTTTGTTACCAACTCTCTTTCTTATTTATATTAATGATTTCTTGAATTCTACAGTTAGTCCTATTCATAGTTTTGCTGATGATAGCACTCTTCATGCGTCTCATGAAAACCCTAAATTATATTCACCGTTAGCGCTTAACAACTGTAGATCAAATTTGATAGATTCTTCAAACCATGACCTTAAAACTGTTTTGGATTGGGGGCTCGCTAATAGTGTTGAATTCAATACGAGCAAAACACAGGCTTGTCATTTTTCTAGATAATCCACACCTAATCCGTTTCTAGTAAAGTTCGACTCTAAAGATCTTGTAGTGAAAGAATCTATTAGACTTCTAGGAGTAGAAGTTGAAAATGATTTGAAATGGAATTCTCATATTTTTAACCTAGCTAAGAGCGCTGTTCAAAAATTGGGCTTTTTGGGACGATATCGTAAGTTTTTTAATAGCGAACAGCTTCTTTTAATTTACAAATCATTCATACGTCCCTGCATGGAGTACTGCTCTCACATATGGGGTGGAGCTTATTGTAGTAATTTGAAGTGTCTTGATTCTGTTCAGCGCAGAGCAGTTAAACTGATTGGCAACTTAACTCTTACTAATGAGCTTGATTCTTTACAGCAGACGAAATGTTGCTGATTTGACAATTTTCTACAAATACATTATGGATGGACGAACTTCTGAAGAGATTAAATCAATTTTACCTGAAGTAGCAATCCCATTGCGTAACATCAGAGCAAATGTTGTAGCCCATCCTTTTACGGTTCATATAAAAAGATGCAGAACTGTAGCCTTCCAGCGTGATTTTTTCAACAGAGTCTCTTATCTCTGGAATGCGTTACCTTCATGGGTTTTTCCTGATAGCTTTAATCCTCAAAATTTTAAAGTTAGCGTCCATAAATTTCTAAAAGAAACTTAATTTATTCAATACTTAATCTCAGTCCCTAGTTGGCATGGTATCTTCGGATATTCAGAGACGTTAATTAATAATTTATTATAATTAACACTAAACATGCCTAACTTAGGATAAAAAAAAAAAAATTTTTTACGATGTACGGACAAAGAAACTTCTCTGCATTCTGTCACTATTACAGTGAGTGATTCAACAGTTTGACTGTTTGCATAAACCGATTGACGTGTAAAACGGGGAAAGCATATAGTTGAGGCATGATTGATCTGATTTCATTCGAGCAGAGTGCGACGATCCCGACTGGAAATTAGTTCAGGGAACCCGGATTATGATCAGATCCGGTTCAGATTTTCCGTAATACGGCCATCTGATCAGTTCCTGATCAGCGTACAGTACCGTTTCCCTTGATCCGGCCATCTGATCAGTTCCTGATCAGCGTACAGTACCGTTTCCCTTGATCCGGCTATCTGATCAGTTACTGATCAGCGTGCAGTACTTTATCCGTTGATCACTTACTGATCAGCGTGCAGTACTTTATTCGTTGATCCAGTCATACGATCAGTGTCTGATCGAGAAAACTCATCTTATCCGATGTCCTGATCTGGATAATAATACAAAATTTAGTTTTTTACCTGATCCATTTTTTATATAATATTGCTCATTAAACAATAAATTCGTTATTAATGGTATAACTTACTGTTTAAATATATAAGCATTTGAAGTGTACTTGAAATTACCCGAGCAGAAATTAGTTAGGGAAAACCTGAATACAGTCAGGGCTTGATCAGGGCCTGGTCAGTCCTACAAGGAAAATTCTTATTAGGGCAATCTGATGTGGGCCTGTTCCGGGCCTGATTTAGAATACCCTTTTAGGGTTAACCTTATTTGAATATATCCGGCCCTGATCAGGTTTTTCGTATTTGACCCCTAGCTGAAATTTAAATGGGTTCAAATTCACTAGAGTATTATCCATTTTAGAAATATATAGCTAAAATCGTTTCATGTACATTTTAGTTGTAGCTTCTCAGCTGAACGACTATAATAATATTCATTAAGGTGGTATGTATGTTTTAATTTTTTCCATTGTAATGTTTTTATTTTAATTTGATTAATTTATGTATATAATATATAAATATATATCAGGGTCTGGTCAGGATATCCCAATCTGGGCCTGATCCGATTATCCCAATCAGGGTCTGATCCGGTAATCCCAATCAGGACCTGATAGAGCAAAAGCGTTACACTCATGATCAGGGCCCAATCAGGCAGCCCTACCAATGCCTGATCCAGGTTAGGGCAAACCTGATCAGGGCCTTACTTGAGCCCTAACAAATTTCTGCTCGAGTATGAATAAAATTAAGGAAAAATGGTAATATTTTTTTCATTTATTTAATGTCAAATTAATATTTAAGAACAAAATTAATTCTAAACCTTTGAACGGATCTGGTATGGATCTCTTGACCAGACCGGACATGAAACTGTTAAATGGATCCGGCATGGATCTTCCCGGAATAGATCTTTTAAATGGATCCGGAATGGATCTTTGAAATGGATTCGGAATGGACCTTTGAAATGGATCCGGCATGGATCATTTAAACGTATCCTGTACGGATCATATATGGCGTGCCGATTTTTAATCATGTCCGGATCAGGAGGTCTGATTCATCCCTGATCAGTCTTCAAGCAATCCTGATCCGGATCGGACCCTATACTGTTCTAATTTCTAGTCGGGATGTTGTAGGGTATCAAGATTTGATGTTAAATTTCGATCACTCACAATTCGCATAGCATGCTTTTGGACAGAGTCCAACACATGGAAACAGATGCAGCGCCCCAAACTTGACAACAATACTCCATACAAGGACAAATATAGGACTTATAAGTGTGAAGTGATTGGTACGAAGTGAAATATTTTTTATCTATTGAGAAAGCCAAGTTTTTTTGACGCGCTTTTTGCCATCGCCATTAAAACTACGTCATTTTTAATAAACATATTTATAGAAAAGTAAATAATATGAATCAATAACATTCATTTTGCTTTTATATTGTTTGCCACCACTTATTTTTTTATTAAAAATGGCGGACCAATATTGGCTAAAGAAAACTATATTTGTGAATTGAGGATCATGAATTTTTCGGAATCAAAAATATGACATTAGTGTGGTCGATGAGGGATATGAGCAAATCTCTAGAACTTTTAAATTTTGAGGATAAAAATGAAAATCTCTCAATTGTGGGGCACACCCATGAAATTTTAGGTATAGTCTCCTCATCAACCCTAAAAATGAATAAAAGTTTGATCCTCATTTTTTATTGTATGTTCCAAAAGTTATTGGGCATTTGGTGGCAAATTCGTATTAAATACGCATTAAATTTCATTTTGTCGTGGAAAATCGCCCCGTTGACAGTCTTACAGTTCTAGTGAAAGTTCGCTTGAAAGTTTAGTATGTATTTTGCAACACTTTCATCTAAATGCAAGTACAATTTCAGACCTTCATACCACGTCTATGAGGAGATACGAACTCTTAAAGACGTACGCGGCAAAAATCGAGATCCAAAAATTACCATTATTTTCCCTTAAGGAGCACATGAAAAAGCATATATGTTTTTGAAAGAACATGTCAAAAATTGAATATCCGTAAAATTTCAAGTCATTTGGAGTCATGTTCCAAAAGTTATAGCCGAAAAACAAAAGAATTTTTAATAAGACATAGAAAAATTAAAAATTTTGGGCATTTTTTTTATGTCTAGAAGTGTCGAATCCAGTTAACGAGGTACCATTATCTTTTTTTTGTTTAATAAAATGTGTTGTGCAGTAGGAATTACAATATGTGTCACAATAACAACATACGTTCAAAGATGTTGATGGACGTGAATCTTTCTTTTTTTGTTTTTTTATATTTTTGGTTAAAGAATGGACAACTAAACAAAAAATCCTATCACTGACAAAATATGACATAGGCCAATATTTTATAATAGAATAGAGAAAATAAAAGTAAATTAAAAAGTAAATAGCAAATTTTTAAAAAAATTTGCTGAAATAAAACAAAACTGTAGTTGCCAAAATCCAGCCGGTTGCATATTCCTTGATCACATCACTGTGTATGTACCTTGATCATATATACACATTGAATTCTTCGAGAAACCTTGATTTTGGGTGGTTTTCAACTAAAATTAAAGATGCGCTAGTTAAAAATCTAGATTTTTAAAAAAGTTTTCGAACCATCTCTTACTTTTTGTGCTTCTATTGCGAAACCCAATAAGAGGGGCACATAAAAATGCAGCACACAGATTTTTTTGTTTTTGTGCGTACTTTAACGTAAAAATATTGTTTTTATGATTTGAGGAATGTTCCCCGACTGGAAATTAGTTCAAGGAACCCGGATTATGATCAGATCCGGATCAGATTTTCCGTAATACGGCCATCTGATCAGTTCCTGATCAGCGTACAGTACCGTTTCCCTTGATCCGGTTATCTGATCAGTTCCTGATCAGCGTACAGTACCGTTTCCCTTGATCCGGCTATCTGATCAGTTACTGATCAGCGTGCAGTACTTTATCCGTTGATCAGGCTATCTGATCAGTTACTGATCAGCGTGCAGTACTTTATCCGTTGATCCAGTCATACGATCAGTTTCTGATCGAAAAAACTCATCTTATCCGATGTCCTGAACTGGATAATAATACAAAATTTAGTTTTTTACCTGATCCATTCTGTATATAATATATTGCTCATTAAACAATAAATTCGTTATTAATGGTATAACTGAATTATTATTTTGATTATATTATCGACGTCATAATAGTACATTTACCCGAGCAGAAATTAGTTAGGGAAAACCTGAATACAGTCAGGTCGTGATCAGGACCTGGTCAGTCCTACAAGGGCAATCTCTATTAGGGCAATCTCTATAATCCACTATTTGATGTGGGCCTGTTTAGGGCCTGATTTAGAATACCCTTTTAGGGTTAACCTTATTTGAATACATCCGGCCCGGATCAGGTTTCTCGTATTTGACCCCTAGCTGAAATTTCAATTGCTTAAAATTCATTAGAGTATTATCCATTTTAGAAATATATAGTTAAAATCGTTTCATGTATATTTTAGTTATAGCTTCTCGGCTGAAAGACTATAATAATAGTCATTAAGGTGGTATGTATGTTTTAATTTTTTCCATTGTAATTTTTTTATTTTAATTTGATTAATTTATGTATATAATATATAAATATATATCAGGGTCTGGTCCGGATATCCCAATCAGGGCCTGATCCGATTATCCCAATCAGGGTCTGATCCGGTAATCCCAATCAGGACCTGATAGGGCAAAAGCGTTACACTCATGATCAGGGCCCAATCAGGCTGTCCTACCAATGCCTGATCCGGGTTAGGGCAAACCTGATCAGGGCCTTACTTGAGCCCTGACAAATTTCTGCTCGGGTACTTAACTTAAAATTTTTTTGTGCAAAAAATTTTCTCATTCTTCACGAATTTTTAATAACTTTTTAAAAAGTTAATTATAATATACTTAACTGTAATAATTAACTGTAGACTGGATCTATTTAATTGTTTAATATTTTGTACTTATAAGTACAAATTTATTGTAGAATCGAAAACAGCATTTTCAAACTTACAGTTGTGAGGGATCTTGCTTATTAACCTTAAAGCATATAATTTAAATTTTTATCTTGCATCTCCTCTTTACTCAAGAATTTCCAGATGTTTTTTGTTAGCAGTAATTGGTGAAATACTTATTATGTTGCTCAAAAATTATTCTATTTGAAATATGACAAGTGATCTAAAGCAGGTATGGGTGAAGTTAGTTTTCGAATCCAAACTTGGATCCATACCTTCATAAGAGCCTATGTGACAAAGAGTTTTATGATACCATTGGAAAAATCATCAATAATGCCAAAACTTGGACTAAATAAAATAAAAATAAGAAATAATTAACAAACTTACTGCACTTAGAAAAAAAAAACGATGCGTTTGTTACTTATGCGCTATAGTAACTCCAAAATTGTAAACATAACGTACGTTTTTCTAAAATTTACTAGTACAAAGTATTGATAATTTAAGTAATATTATCATGTGCCACGTTAATAAAGCAAAATTGGAATTGTAAAATTTTTGAAAATAAATTTACTACTGAAACAGTAAATTTTGAAAGATGAAAACAAAGTTACCTAATGGTCGTTATATTTACTTAACAATTTTGTAAAACATAACCGTCGAAAAATGCTAAATTTACATGGCAAATAGTGCTAAACATACTTATACACACACGTATATATAATCCACTATTTACCCAAAGAAACTAACTTAAGTATGCTGGAAATTGCTTATATGATACGTACTTTTTACTAAGGCATCTTTAAATTTACGTTTTCATAGTTTGAAAATTACGTATGACTTCGAGTATTAAAGTCATATAAAACGTAAATTTTACTTAAAATAATAGTAAAATTTACATATGTGTAGCTGTCAATTTATGCAGCACATGTTCTTACGTTTTGGCGTGGCGTTTTGTTTGTTTACTAATTTTGAGAGATATATGTATTTCTTTTTTTTTATTGTATTTTATGTTTTGCTCTATAGCTAAAAATCTAAATTTAAAAAAATCTTTTTAGGGTGAAAACTCACTTTTTTTGACCAAATAAAACACTTAATGTCAAATAATAAATTGATCTGAGAGCAATAAATGTCAGAACAATGTTTTGGCAAAAAGAATTTGACATATATATAATTGTTATTTCTGTGATACCTTAGTTACATTATTATTATTGTCGGAATAAATTTGAAATGTTTAGGTCTATATAATTTTAAAATAACTACAGTATCGATAAATTGAAATGCTGTGAAATTGAATTTTTATGAATAAAAAGGAATCATTTTTATGTTATTTCAAAAAAAATAATAAAAATGTAATAAAAATAAATAGTGGTCAGTCTGTGAATCGAACCCTCGAACGTCCTAAACTTAAGCATCAACATAATATTCATAAATAAATTGATGTAAATAATTATTTAGATAGACGAATGGTTAATGCTGCTGCCTTGTACACAGAGGTCTGGGGATCGAATCCGGGTTAAGTCCAAAATAAATATTATTAATAAATAGCATTTTATCTTTACAGGGCCCTTCTTACCCGCTGTTAATCATTGCCGTGTATAAAATTCTCTCACCCTGAATTGATAAAAAAACTATTAATAATTGCAAAAACTCTAAATTTTTTTCATTTTTTTGGTGAGACAAGATGGTAGCATAATAGTAGCATAACAGCGCAAAATGTTTTACATGCTTTTAAGTAGATTTTACTTAGTCAATTTTGTTTAGTTTACTTATGTGTCTCTGGCAGAATTATTGTTACTGACTATCTTTCACCAGCCAAAAAGGCCTTATTGTTTGAAACTAAGAAGTTACTACAGTCAGAAGTTCATAATTTTAAATATGTTTGGGCCAAACACGGGATTATTTATGGCAAGAAAAATGATGACAGCAATTTAATTAAAATATACTCGTCGCATGATTTAGATAAGTTTAATTGATTCAGATAACTTTTTATAATATAATTATTTGTAATTTTTGAATTTTTTTTTAATATATTTTTCTCTTTTATTTTTAGATAATATTTAACATTGTATTTTGTAATCCTCCTTAAATAGGATTCTGATTCCTCGCTGATATATAATTTATTTAATATGCATATCTACTATCAAAATTGTCGCGGGCTTAAAAGTAAATTAGTCAATTTTAAACTAAATGTACTTGGTAACAACTATGACATGATTTGTTTGACAGAAACCTGGCTTAACAGTTCCATTTACGATAGTGAATTGTTTGATGATCGCTATTATGTAATAAGAAAAGATCGTGATTTTGCACTTACTGGTTTTTCTGATGGAGGTGGATCGTTAATAGCCATAAAAAAATCTTTTGTGTTTGGCTTATTGCCAAATATAAATAGTTTTTTCGATGATATTTGGATGAAGATTAACATTAAAGGTACCGTGTTGATTGTATGTGTTGTATATTTTCGAAATTCCAATTATGATAACTTAAAACAATTCTGCGATCACATATCTAGTCTTATGTTGAATTCATCTGATAATCATAAATATTTAGTTATTGGTGATTTCAACTTGCCATGTATAAAATGGTGTGACAGCTACAGAGGTTTATATCCTTTCTCCTATGAAGGTCGTACCGCACAATATCTTGTCGAGACAATGAATCTCAGCAAGCTGACTCAGCATAACGGGATTGTTAATTCGTCTAATAATTTGTTGGATCTTATATTGTCTAATATGTGCTATAACTCTGTTGTCGTTACACATTGTACTGATTCCCTAACAAAAATTGATAATTATCATCCTGCTCTTGTTATTAGTTTTCTAGAGTTTGTCAATATTAATAAAACAAAATTAGCATACAATAGCTTTAATTCTATCAATGAAAAACAAATAAATTATTCAAGTATAATTGCACAACTTAATGAAATTGACTGGGACTCTGAGCTTAATTGTTCTCAAATGACAGTTGATATGGCTGTTAACGTTTTGTACTCCAAGTTGAATCCCTTCCTAAATTTTAAACACAGTAAAAGTAATACTAAATCTAAATTTCCAGTTTGGTTCTCTTCAAATTTACGATACCTCATAAGATGTAAACATAAATACCATAAGCTTTATAAAACATACAATAATGCTAATGATTTCAAAATATTTTCTAGGTATCGTAGACAGGTTAAACAGGCAATTCGAACCTGCCATTTAAATTATTTGAAAGAAACTGAACAAAAGATTAAAGAAAATCCTAAGTTACTGTGGAATTTTACAAACTCCCTAACATCCAGAACCTTTTTTCCTGCCACTATGAAATTAAATACAGTTGAAACTCATGACAGTTCGGATATTTGTAATTTATTTGCAGATTACTTTGATTCTGTCTATAAGTCTATTCCTTGCCCTCCTGATTCAATTAATACAGCTGCAGGTCAACTTAAAAACTGTAATACCGTTCACATATCTTCTGATGACGTTTATAATGTTCTCAGGTCTCTTGATACTAACAAAGGTCCTGGTCCTGATTTTCTGTCGAATTATTTTATTTATCAATTAAAAGATCAACTAGCTAAACCACTGGCAATAATTTTCAATATGTCATTGAATTCTGGTATTTTTCCAGCAAAATGGAAATATGCCTACCTTATACCAGTGTTTAAGAATGGTGACAAATCTGATATAGCTAATTATAGACCTATCTCCATATTAAACTCGTTTAGCAAAATATTTGAAAAGTTGGTTCACGGTCTAATTTTCCAAGAAGTTAAAAACAGCATAACGATTAAACAGCATGGATTTTATGCAAAACGTTCAGTATTAACTAATTTGGTTGAGTTTTCTAGCTATGTTTTTGAATGTGTAGATCGAGGTTATCAGGTTGATTGTATTTACACAGATTTCCAAAAAGCATTTGACACTGTTTCAGATGAAATATTAATTGAGAAGTGCAGTCAAGCTGGTGTACCTAAGTTCTTGTGTAAATGGATATCTTCATATCTATATGAAAGAACTTTAAATGTTAAATTTAATGGATATTTATCAAGGTCGTTTACACCTACCTCTGGCGTTCCACAAGGCTCTACACTAGGACCATTACTGTTCATTATATTTATAAACGATCTCTCTAATATATTAGAATGTTCCCATCTTTTCTATGCTGATGATTTGAAAATATACAAATCTGTCATTAACGTTACAGATTCTCATGCACTTCAAACTGATCTTTATAAATTACAATATTGGTGTAAACAAAATAAATTGAACTTAAACATAAAAAAATGTTTTGTGTTATCCTTCACAAAAAAAACCTGCCCTATCGAATTTGCTTATAATATAGAGGGGAATGTTCTGACTAGGGTAAATGAAATCTGTGATCTTGGGGTAACCTTTGACTCAAAATTGTGCTTTGATAAACACATTGAACTAATTTGTTCCAAAGCATACAAAGTTCTTGGTTTTATTTGCCGCAGTGCTAGATTATTTCGTAACCCAAATCTCTCCATAATACTTTTCAATTGTTTGGTAAGAAGTATAATTGAATACGCCTCACAAATATGGAATCCTTTTTATGACAAGTATTGTGATCAACTTGAGCGTGTTCAAAAACGGTTTACTAGACTTCTTGTTTTTAAATTTATTCCTTTTGCTGGCTACATACCGTACGAGAACAGATTGAAAATTTTCAATTTAACGAATTTGTGTAATAGAAGGATAATTCTTGATGAGGTACTTCTGTACAAAATTTTAAACTACAAAATTGAATTGCCGTCCCTCTCTGATATTATGCTGTATATCCCTTCCTATATGACTAGAAATACCCAGCTATTTATACCAAAACCTTCGCGTACTAATTTAGGCTTTGCCAATCCTCTGCCTAGATGTCAGCTAAGCCACGATGAACTGTTTAATTCGTTAGATTTGTTTCATTTGTCGCTTGATCAATACAAGTCTTGTCTTTTCAAGCTACTAAATTAAATAATTAAATATATTTTCTTTTCCTAATTTATTTTGATAGTAGTGCGTGCTGTTAAATTTGTATTGGAATCTTTACAATGTTGAAGTATTAATGATTTATTTGTTTGTAGTTACCTACTTTGGTTATTGTATAATGTTATTTTTTTTTGGTTTTTGTAATTATTATTGGTTTTCTTTTTTGCTATTTTTTTTCTATATTAATTGTAATTTCAAATTGTATTAATCAAAATGTAAATATAATGTAGATATATTGTGGAACACATAATAGGACTCTGTCTGTGTGTTCTCCTTAGTGGAAATAAATAAATAAATAAATAAATAAATAAATTATGCCTCCGCTGGCTCAATTCGTACGTCATTTTCAGTTAAATTTACATATACTTTACGTTAAATAAGCTATCGTTTTTTTCTGTGTGTTTAAATTTATAAGCATTTGAAGTGTACTTGAAATTATGAACAAAATTAAGGAAAAATGGTAATATTTTTTTCATTTATTTAATGTCAAATTAATATTTAAGAACAAAATTAATTCTAAACCTTTGAACGGATCTGGTATGGATCTCTTGACCAGACCGGACATGAAACTGTTGAATGGATCCGGCATGGATCTTTAAGATAGATCCGGAATAGATCTTTGAAATGGATCCGGAATGGATCTTTGAAATGGATCCGGAATGGATCTTTGAAATGTATCCGGCATGGATCATTTAAACGGATCCTGTACGGATCCTGTATGGCGTGACGATTTTTCATCATGTCCGGATCAGGAGGCCTGATTCATCCCTGATCAGTCTTCAGGCAATCCTGATCCGGATCGGAGCCTATACTGATCTAATTTCTAGTCGGGTCCATGCTCAAAAAACGAAAAATGTTCATCAACAAAAATGTAGAGACCCTGATTTGACGCGCCACCACTATTTTCCCTTAAGAAACACATGCAAAACCATACATGTTTTTAAAAGAACATGTCAAAAAATGAATATATGTAAAATTTCAAGTCATTTGGAGTTATGTTCCCAAAGTTATAGCCGAAAAATAAAAGAACTTTTAATAAGAACTTTTAATTTTCTATGAAATTTAAAAATTTTGGGCATTTTTTATGTCTAGAAGTATCGAATCCAGTTAACGAGGTACCATTATCTTTTTATCTATCCTCATACGATTTATCTATCCTCCATCGATTTATCTATCCTCCTACGAGGAACAATGTTTTTGGGTTTTCAACTAAAATTGAAGATGTGCTAGTCAAAAACCTAGATTTTTAGAAAAGTTTTCGCAGCATCTCTTACTTTTTGACCTTCTATTGCGAGCTCAATATGAGGAGCACATAAAATTGCAGTACATAGATTTTTTCGTACTTTTCGCGTACTTTAACGGAAAAATATTGTTTTTCGGCAAACGGCTGTAAAGTTTAACTTTACTGCCGCTGGGGAGTAGCTAAAGTCTTACTTTTTAGCTGGCGGCTGCAAAAGTAACGCCATTTTTATTTTATCGACCAGCGACTGTAAAGTAACTTTCATATTTTTACGGCGGCTGTAAAGTAATTTTTATATTTTTACGGCGGCTGTGAAGTAATTTTCATATTTTTACGGCGGCAGTAAAGTAATTTTTATATTTTTACGGCGGCAGTAAAGTAAAATAACATGATATTATCAATTTGTTCAAAATAGAATGCATTTCAGTTCATTTTAATGAATTAAAATCAATAAAAATTAATTTCAGGAAATTTACTACCTAAAACATATTTATAAAAAATTTGATGCATTAATTTCATATTTTTAAACAAATTTAAACGTTTGCCGAAAAAATAGTGTATTGAATTCGGAGCTAAAGTGACTTTTTGTGTTTCGTCTATAATTGTCGGCCTCCCTACGGTCGACCGCCAAACTATAGACTCAACACAAAAAGTACAACTTAAGCTCCTAATACAATAATATACTATTTTACGATTTGAGGAATGTTCCAAGCGCAAAAAAAAAACAAAATATAAATAAATTTGAAATCGATAAAAAGTCGGAAGACACCGACTGAAGTCGCCACCGTTATTTTCCCTCAAGGAGCACATAAAAACCATATATGTTTTTGAAAGAGCATGACAAACTTAAGGTCTCCGTAAAATTTCAAGTCATTTGGAGTGATGTTCCAAAAGTTATAGCCTGACGACATTTCGAAAAAGACACCTCAATTTTAGGGTTTTTGCTATTTTTTTCGCTTTTATGTCCTCTAGATTTTTAAAATAATATTTTTAACACTCAAACTTTTATTTGTCACCTACATTAACATTCAATAAGCAAATATAATATTTAAGGATGTATAGATAGTCAAATCGCGTAGTGCTAGGTCATTCAATAAGTCCGTAGGATGACACATAGATGGCGTTACTAGAATTTTTTCTATATGATTTTTATTTAGTACTAACCTTCAAACGATACGTGTATAAATTTGACAGCAATCTGACTATTTATTCGTGAGTTATAGCATTTTGTGTGAAGCAACTTTTGTTTTTGAAAAAAAATGGAAAAAAGTGAATTTCGAATTTTAATAAAGCATTGCTTTTTGATGAAAAAAAATACAGTGGAAACCAAACAATGGCTTGATAAACATTATCCAAACTCTGCTCCATCGAGACAAATGGTAGAGAAGTAGATGGCTGAATTTAAATGTGGTCGTACCAGCACAAAAGATGCAGAGCGCAGTGGACGCCCAAATGAGGCTGTTATTCCAGAAAACATAAAAAAAATCCACAAATTGGTTATGAACGATCGCAAATTGAAGGTGCACGAAATAGCTGACATTGTAAAGGTAGCAGATGGTAGTGTTTTTACCATTTTACATGAACATTTGGGTATGCGAAAGCTCTGTGCAAATTGGGTGCCGCGTGAGCTCACAGTCGACCAAAAACAACAACGAATCGATGCTTCGGAGGAGTCTTTGGCACTGTTAAACCGCAATAAAAGGGAATTCTATCGTAGATATGTGACAATGGATGAGACATGGCTTCACAATTACACACCAGAATTCAAAAGACAGTCAGCTGAGTGGACAGCAGTCGACGAACCGAATCCAAAGCGAGCAAAGACGCAACAGTCGGCCGGTAAGGTGATGGCGTCTGTATTTTGGGATACGAACGGAATAATATTCATCGACTATCTCCAAAAAGGAACCACCATCAACAGCGAGTATTAGTGTGAACTTTTGGATCGATTGAAGGCTGAAATCGCAAAGAAACGACCACATTTGCAAAAGAAAAAAGTGTTGTTTCACCAAGATAATGCACCGTGTCACAGATCGATGAAAACGATGGCAAAATTGAATGAATTGGGCTTTGAATTGCTTACCCACCCACCATATTCTCCAGATTTAGCCCCCAGCGAATTTTTCCTGTTTTCAGATCTCAAGAGAATGCTTGCTGGAAAGAAATTTAAGTCCAATGATGTTAAGTAATCGCTGAAACTGAGGCCTAATTTGACGAGAAAGAGAAATCGTACTATAAAAGTGGTATAGAAAAGTTGAAAAATCGCTATACTCGTTGTATCGCCCTCGAAGGCAACTATGTTGAATAAAAAAATCGAGTTTTGTCAAAATGTTGTTTTTTTCTTACTTATCCTACGGACTTATTGAACGACCTGTTACATCTAATAAAATTTCAAACAAATTATTATGTAAAAATTTCTATACAGGAATGCTTTTTATCAATTACAACAATTTTCTATGATAGAATATTTCCAAAATATTAGATAATTTCATAGTACTAAAAAATTTGTGTCTCTAATTTGACTACCGCTACTATACGGAAAAGTAAATCTGGCAACGTCGCAGTCAGTCAAATATATTTATTATTTTAATTTAAAATTATTTTGTTTTATTGTTGCGTGTCCTGTAGGAATAAATAAATATATTTATTATTTTATTTTAAAATCTGATGGTCAGGATTTCTTATTATGAACAAGAACGATGAGAAAAGACTTCTCTTTGACTGAAACACATAACGTTGCCAGATTTTCTTACTGAAAATGGCGGTTAGCTTTCCGGTGTACGCAGCAGATTTTATAAATTTTTAAATTGAATATTTACGTCTGATTGCCGGTGACACCGCTGTTTTTTGGGCTCAAAAAATCATAAAACGCACAGAGAAACTGAACGTAAGTTTTTTTTTCGGATGTCTTTGCAAGAACATTCTGAATTTTTGATTTTTCTAACAAATTTTGATACTTCCGAATATAACATAGAGTGAATGATAACTTTGAAATTGATTATTTCGCGAAAATTGTCGGTGAGATCTAAATTTTTTGATTCCAATCGATGCAGGGACGTTTATTCTATAATACATTTTAAAATCCGACGTAAATCTTTGATTTCATAAATGTTATATACACCCTTAAGATTGAGGAAAAATGAGTGACTATATAAAAATTTTTTTAAAAAATTAATTATATAAAAAAACCAAAATCATATAAGATTAAAAGATAAACAATTAAAATTTGTTAAAACTTACGCATAACAAATATTTAAATTTATCATATTTAATGCACTTAAACAGATTACAAATACAAGAGAAATTGTTCTAATTTCAAGACGCAAATTTTCAAATAAAAAATAAATCGAAATTTTATCGATTTTAAGTAAATTCAATTCGCGTATCAACACACTTCGGTTTCTAAATATTTGACTATAAGTACACAAAAGAAAAAAACAACCTTAATTGTATATATTTTCTTTAAGTTTAAAATTCATCAATTGATACCTAAGTTTCATTCACTTTCTTTAGAAACAATAAACCATAACGTAAAAAAGTAAAATTAATTTTATCATCATCATCATTATATAGTGATCGTGAACCTCAACCACAATGACAAAAACAATAAGATATCAACGTATTTTAGAACAAGTTAAATTGCACAAAAAAATTGTTTAGCAAAAAACCATGAAACGTGAAGAGCATGAAAGATTCAGTTTGTAATAATTTATAGTTTGAAGTTTGTCGAATATAAAAAATAAAATTTTGTGTAAATATCTCAAAATTGAACTTGACTTTCGCACTGAATTAAATCCCATAAAATAGTTGTAATATTTTGAATATTTAGGTCAGTCATAAATTTTAGTTCCGGAATCGATTTTAACAGTTATGACTTATGATATAATCGGAAATAAGATCTTCCTTCCTTGCTATTGTACCATAAAAGAAATGAAGAAAAGTAATACATCATAATTGTCCAATTGAGGAAATAAAACAAGTTTCATGTGATATTATTCCATGTCTTTTGAAATGAATTTAAACAACTAAAACCATAAATGATAAATAAAAGAAATAATTCAATTAAATAATTGTAATGTAATAGAGTTTGATGTTACAGTATACAGTGATGGCATTGATGTGATTTTTTAAGAAGTGGAAGCTTCTCAATTTGAGAATTATTAGATTTATCGTTAATGGTGGAGGGATCAGTTTTTGTTTATTTGTAAATTTTAATTTTTGATCTAAAACATTCAGTGCGAAAGTCATGTGACAACCCTTTCGTCCAGACTCTGCTATTGACATATGAATTAACGTCAGAGATCACATCCGTTGTTAATAGCAATGAGATATCACAAGCCCAAGGAATGGGCTGTTATAATTGTTAATTTTTTTTTTTTTGATCCACGGGTGTGACAACCCCGCGCACTCCAGTCCCTGCTATTGGCATATGAGTTAACGTGAGATATCACATACCACTGGCAATAGCAGTGAGATATCACTAGCCAAGGTGATATCTTAAGGGTGCTGGCGGATGAACTGTATTCAGTCAACGGTAGCACTCTCAATCTTAGCTAATGAATATTCCTTGATGCTGGAACGCTGTAGCTTGCTCGAAGAAACGAGCCTCCATATAACTATATATCTGAGCTTTAATCATTGAAAAATATACTGCGTTCCATAATCAAGGATTACGCCATTAGCTGGACTATTGGCAAACCAATTTTAGTTTTGTTCCTGCAAATTTTTAAAACAAATTTGCTTTTTACCACTTATTTTATTTTTATTTTCCCTATCCTATCACGAAATATTGGCCTATGTCATATTTTATATGTGATAGGATTTATGGTTTAGTTATCCATTATTTAACAAAAAAATATTAAAAAAAAAACAAAAAAAACAGATTTGCGTCCATTAACATCCTTAGAACGCATGTTGTTGTGGGACCTTGGTCTTAAAAGGTTTTTATGTGTTGTTGTGACACATATTGTAATGCCTACTACACATCACATTTTATTTTAAAAAAAAAAAAAATATTAAGAAGTGCTGGCGAATGAACTCTGAGATATCACAAGCCCAAGTAATATTAAGAAATGCTGGCGAATAAACTATTCAGTAAACGGTAGCACCATCAATCTTAGTTATGGAATATTCCTTGATTGACCTGCTATTTCTTGCTCGAAAAAATCCTGAATATAGCTCTATATGTCAATTCATTGAGAAAGACAGTGCGGTCCTGATCAAGGAATATGCCACAAGCCGGCTTATTAGCAACCCAATTTTAATTTTGTTACTTCAAATTTTTTTAAAAAAATATGGCGATGCTGATGCATAACTTCACCACAATTCTGGAAACAAAATGTTCTAAATATACAATGAGCTAATATCCATAAAAAAATTTAATTAATGACTAACCAATGTTATAGGTTTCACGTAGTTCTAATTATATCAATATTATAGAAAGCGGCAGTATCCCAACAAACATAAATTCTGTAGTACGAGAAAAAGTAAAAAAAATTATTAACGGCAGTGACAAATCGGAAGTTGGGATGCAGAACTGTTGTGAACCAAACTAAATGCTTATGTACCAAGTTTCATCTAATTCGATGATCAGGTACAGGTTCTATTGAGATTTTTAAAAAACAGGTGCTCGGAGGACCCCAGCCACACCAATTTGTTCGCCATCGCTCAAAAACTAATCAGCTCCTTGTCATACACATTTGCGTCTTTTTCCAAAGTGTCATCAAAATTCATTCACGAACGAATGTTGTATGCTCCCAACGAACATTGAAAAAAATGGGGACACAATAAACAGGTGTTCGGAGTCCCCCACCACTTATCCCACTATTGTAAAAAAATTAATCGGTTCTTTGTCATTTAAGTCTCCATCTCTTTCCAAAGTGTCATTAAAATTGATTAATGAATGAAGTCTGTATGCTCCCAACAAACTTTAAAAAGTCAGCAGTTGTATGGTGGATCCCCCGCCACTTTGATCAATGTGTCCAAAAGGTGATAATTATCTTCTCACACTAATCGTAACCTTTTTCATAAGTTACATCATAATCACTTCATTATTGTATGCTGTAGTGTGCATAAAGACACTGAAAAAAATTCAAAAAATTACAAACACCGGTAGTGAAAAACTGGAAGTTCATATACATATACATATTTGCATTTTTTCCAAAGTGTCACCAAAATTCATTCACGAACGAATGTTGTAGCTCCCAGCAAACATACAAACATGGTGGAAAAAACCACCTGTTCCATGGTGGACCCCCAACCCTTTATCCAATGTACTCCATAAGCTAATAAAATCTTTCTCATATTACTTGAAAGCTTTTACCAACGTTTGATGAAAATCGATCAGCAATTGTAAGCATGTAGGGATAAACACCTGAAGAAAAATTTTTTAACCGGAAGTGAAAAACCGGAATTTGGTAGGAAAAAATATTGGAAACTAAAGCTAAAAATAGCATAAAAAACTTAGAAATGCATTGAAACATATAGATATCAAAATTTCGATTTTCAAAATCGATCCAATTGGACAGTTAAAAAAACACACCAAAAAAGATTCCGTCCATCGCACCTCTAAACGCTATTATTGTAGGACCAAGATCTTAAAAGATTTACCTACATGTGTTGTTGACACATATTCTAGTTCCTACTACATAACGCAGTTTTTTTTTAAAAAAACAAAATTTTTTTAGATGAAATTCTACTGTCAACATCATCACCACGAGAACAAAAAAATTTAAAATAATTGTATTTAAAATACTTGTTAAGTGAAATAAAAATTAAATGAACGTGAAGTTTACAACCTTGTATGGGCCATTGCTATTTTTTCCTCTGGTCCATGAATGCCAGTCATTTATTGTTCGAAGTTAATATTTAGTAAAATTGTGTTAATAACCCGGTCATTGTTGCCACTTGCCAGTGCTCGGCTATTGTTAGATCATTAGTGGACCAGTGATACAACGTCGGGTAATGGGGCGGTAGGTTCAGAAGAACATTTTCACGCCTTAGGATTTAGAAAAACAGGGTTGTGCCGTAGACAAAATAGATAGTAAAGTATTACATGTATAGATTACGCATAGATTACGTGTAAATTACGCGAGATATTTTCGTGTAATCTATAATGTAAACTATAATGTAATCTATTTAATTGATATGTGAATTCTAAAATTTTTTAGCAATAAATTAACTTTTTTCAAGATCGCAAGATCTTGTTTTTGACAATATTATTGATCATGTATTTTAAGAAAACATTTTCAGTAGGGATAATACAATATTTTCACGTATTTCTTAAATCAAAATTAATAGATTATGCAAATTTACATAGATGACATAGAATACATTACATAGATTACATGTAATGTAATCTATTTTAGATTACGCATAAAGGAACAACCCTGAAATAAATTCCCAGGAAAAACTGACTTAATACAATTGATTTAGCAAGGAAAATTCATTTTAAAAATGAAAATTTATTTTCATTTTCTGACATAAGGGTGTCAGAAATTCCATATAAAGGGTGTCAGGTTCCAAAATAGATGGAAATACATTTTTTATTAAAATCTTCTTCATTGATCGCCAACAAAAAAATATTTCCGCATTTTAGGGATCAAAAAATTTCGCGTATAACTTCAGCAACCGTTTTATCAACATACAGTCAATGTCTGGTATGACTTATGGTCCGTGCCTCGCAACAATTGACGCATACTTCTTTAAAACGCACAAGGTATGCGTGTTAAACTCGATTCTGAGCGTTACTAAAATATTAAAATGATTTTTGCATCCAAAGACTGATACGTTCAACCTATGTTTTAACACAACCCACACAACAATTGGTTATCATACCAAATTCAATGAATATTTATTTTCTCGAAATGGTGAAGTCAATTGGCCTTTCATATCGTGCGATGGACTGCTTTTTACGGGGTTATATGCAATATAGAGTTTTCGTTAACAATCAGAAACAATCGAATAGCTTAAAAATTAAATTGTTTGGATCATAAATGAAATACGCAAATTTGCTCAAAAATGTTGCAAATGTTGCTACCAAACTAAATTATGCTAGTGGTATGTTTTATGTTAAGTTAAGTATAAATTTAAACAGAACTCTCGGCGGGCGATTTATCGACGCATTTGACTCACTTATTATTTGCACCAAAAATATGTATACAAATTTTCAGTAAAATGAAGAAAAACATAATTCCATTTTTCTTTCATTAGATTAAGAAATGGTCGACGTTGGGTTGTCATATGAAAGAGAGCTTATTCAAATTTTCTAGACAATTTATTATTTATGAGCGATTTGAATTTGCACTTGACCGACTTTTTTACATTAACAAAGCTTTTAATAACTTGTAGCTAATAAATATTAATTTCGAGTTACTATAACTATTAAAAAAACACAAAACAAATTGGTTACGGTTCAATTGTTTCATTTCGACATCGAACGCGTATTATAATAACAACATTAATCAAAATTAATAATTTTATACCACTAAATAAATCAATTATCACGATTAACCGCCAAAAATTAAATTAAAAAAATAATTATATAAAAACACATGTTTTATGGTTTGAATAAATTATACGAGTCGTTATAATTTTATATTTGTAACGGAAAGCAAAAACACAATTTACACTTGTTAATTTTTGTTGAGTGACAAGTATGTTATCTCTCAAAGTATGTTATGTGGTTTGATTATACATATTCATATTTACTTTCAAAAAATCATTTCACCAAGGTTCTTGATTTTGCACCACCAAGTTAACATGATACATATCCTCAAAATAATTGTTTGTCAATCAAAATACGAACATTCATGCTGTGTATAAACTATAAAGTCGATGCTAAGGATAAAAGCTTGATTTTTTTTATGCTTACTATATTCAACGCTTCTACCATAAATTTTATAAATTATGTGCTAGTTCGTATCACCTCACTCACCGATAATGGAACAAATATTTTTTACTACATCAAAATAACATAACATTTACGAATAATTGGTACATTTTATTTATATAAACCTTTAATAAATAAATATAAACATAAGAGAATTAATAATAAAATAGCAAAAAAAGTTAAAATGAGCGAAATAGAGAGATGAATGAATCAAAACATTTATGTTCCAAACAAAACGTTGAAGGTTGTTTTTCACATGAAAACTGAAAAGTGAAAGCATTAATTATGTTATTTGTTGTAGTTTTTCTTATACTTACATATTTTATATATTGATAAGTATAAGAATAATAAATTCTAAAATTTTTGTTAATGAAAATTTCAAAAGTATGGGGCACAAAATCGCAAAGGTAGGAATTTTTAGCGAATTTAACGAATTTTTAGTTTACCGATCCCACTTCCAAATAGAACAAATAAACTCTCCCCATTAAGAGAGAATACTTTTGTATTGTGTATTACACAATAATCAATGACTATGGGAGTTGTGTGCTTGGCCAGCCATAGATCGATGTTTTACGTTGAGAATAACTCTAAAAAAAATAGGATAGAATAGTAGTGTTCAAACATGTATGAATATATATCTCACTGCTATTGCCAGTGGTATGTGATATCTCACGTTAGCTTGTATGTCAACAGCAGGAACTGGAGTACGCGGGGTTGTCACACCCGTAGATCAGAAATAGAAAAAAAATTTATTAATAAAAAATTGATCCCTCCATGCGGAAAAATATGACCTGCACTATTAGTCCAGTCGTTATAGGTTTTAACTGCGGAAAAATTCCTAGTGAGCCGAATTTTCGTTTGCAGCTTTATTAAGGCATTTTAATTAATATGTAAAAAAATCGACATTTATATCGTGCCGGCTAAAAAAGTTATCAAGGTCAAAAGGTCACGAAAATCAGTTTTCCGCGAATATCTCGCGACATATTACTCCGAGGTCAATTGAGGTCAACCAAAAATTGTTTATCGTCCAATTATCTACAAAACATACATCAATCATTTTTCCGTAAAATCAACCATTTTTTTAGCAGAGCGCTGAGAAAGCGACTATACATTATGATTATGCACTCGTTTCCGCACCACGCATTTTTTACATGGTTTTCACAGTAGGCATGATCCATGATATGTAATAAAAGCTTTTTTTTATTTAAAAATGAAGTTTTTTATTTAAAATCTGAAAAATACAAAAAAATAAACTTAATACTGACTACTAATTTTTATGCAAACATAATTTTTTTTTTATTCACTCATAGTTGATACCCTCAGTTTCTCTATCATTAAAATTTGATAACAAAATATTGAGTGGAATTATTCCTTTACTTAAGTAGTCGACATCTTCATTCCTCGTTTAAACATGATTGCCCACGGATATGTTCACATACTTTTGAGCATTTCAAACCCATTTTTTTGCATCCACACTTGCTTTTTTTGTACAATACAATAGATTGTGTTTAGTAGATCATCGGGTGCTGGTATAATAAAGTTGTTACTGGCTGAAGTATGTTATTTTTTTACTCGTAACCCCACTATTTTGCATCAATTTCTCTTCCTAGTTTGTATTTTATAATACACTCGAAAAATATGCTGTTGAGCTGCTGAAGAAGGAGGTGCCAATAACGGAAATTTCACACCTGTGTTTTGTTTTGTTAGCTTACCAAAGCTAAAATATCTGTAATTAATTATCGAATGTTCTGATTTTAGAGCACCGTACATTGCTAGTAGCACTGTATTGCTGTAGCAATAGTAGCACTGTACTACTTCTCAAGCGCAATTTTTTTGGAGATATTTCTGCGGAATTGTTTAAAGCAGGTCTCTTTTCAAACATCTTCATGACTTTAATTTTTACTTTGCCAAAAAGTGTTGAAGTTGTATCACATCCGGTCATGGCATGGAATACCGAAAAGTTAAGCGGCTGTGATATACTTGTGATATACATTGTTCTTCCTGACGTAGTTTAAAGGTTGCGATTCTCAAATTGTTCGTATAATTTTTACGACAATTACGATGAACATTTACAGAAGCAAAAGTATTTAAATATTCAATATTACTATCACCTATTTCCATACTAGCATTTTTTAATGTTTGCAAGCCCCGTGTAGCTTCTACTAAATCACAATCCGACAACAATTCACTGCATATAAAACAATTATCACTCATTATGCAAAATTGTTCAATAGCATGAAACTACTAAAATAACGTCTTTAACACTCAAGAAATATTTCTCAACTCAGCTAAACACTGTCGGACAGATAGTCTCGACAGCGGGTCTCGGAACAATAAAATACGAAACATCTGCCAGTGGAGGTCGTTTGTTTCCGAATCCTCTATAATATAAGTATATTTTTTACAAAACACCCGAGCATCAGATGAATGTTTTTAATACACTTGACCAACACGAATAAAAAGTAACTGAGTTTACGCCTTGGTGTACGGTATACAAAATCGTATGTGAATGCATTCTAGTCGCTTTTTCAGCGCTCTACCCTTAAAACGGTTGATCTTACAAAAAATGAGTAAGGCATGTTTTGTAGATAATTGGACGATAAACAATTGATTGACCTCCGAGCAATAGGTCGCGAGATACTCGCGGAAAACTGATTGTCGTGACCTTTTGACCTTGATAACTTTTTTAGCCGGCACGATATCAATGTCGATTGATTTTTCACATGTTAATTAAAATTCCGTAATAAAGATGTATACAAAAATTCAGCTCAATAGGAATTTTTCCGCAGATTGGGGCTTAAAACTTCTAAAATGACTGGACTATATTGCCCATATCTACAGATGTAAAGGCAATATTACCCATTGTAAAATTACCGGTAAAATTGATAATATTGCGTAATATTATTATTTAGGCTTGGTAAAATTGGTAAGATTGCAATGTGAGAATATCTCGATCGATGGATTGATGGATTGGATCGATGGATTTGCAGCTGTACACCTATATTTATAGGTAATTTTAACGTCTCTCCGTGTCGCCACAAAGTAGAGTACTTCAGGAAAACATTTATTTCGCCTACTGGTTTCGATCGGCGAGCTGGTATGAGCAGTCCTTCCACCTGGTAGCAACATCTCAGCTATTTCGTCTGAGGCAAAAGGAAAATCTATGCCACTTAAGGATCGAATTGCTCACAGAATCAATCTAAAAGGAAACTTTTTACCAGTTCTTCTTGATACGCCTAAAAATAAGGATTTTTCTATCCTGTTATTGGCAGTTTGCTGATTACCCTTCATCACACTTAAAGGTCAATCGTGTTGTAATTTTGTTCACGATGCAATTTTCCATCGAAGCCAATTTTAAATTTGAGGTCAAATAGCTTAAGCCATTTGCGATTTATATTTTTCCTATGAATTAGAATGAAACAATGCACGAATTAGATTTTGATTGTTGCACACGTAATTACTGCATACATCCCAGTGTCGGTCGTGGCATGTGTGGCACGCGAAAAGGGACATGTGTAACGCTCTTGAAAATTCTCAATTGCTGGCAAAACTTTGAATTGGATTCGTATTCCAACCACAGTCCACATGCGAAGAAAGGAGCATTCATCTTGACTCAAATGCAGTGCGTACAGTCTGAATGTACATAGTAAATTTCATATGAAAATGCTTGGTTGTCAGTCGACTCGTTTTTTTGCATTTGCGCGTGCAACACGTGCAATACGTAAAAATAGCCGAATACCACAGTGTTTTCGAAAACGCCTAGTTTCGACATAACTGTGAAGAAAGCAGTCATCGTTGTTGCTAGTATGATCAGGATTTGTTGCATTTTTGCAGTTGTGAAGAAAACGTGGGATCCGTTTTCTTGATGTACTGTTAAAATAACAACACCTGGACTTTGTTCATGTATGGGGCATAACAGATTTCTCATTAATGCTTATGTATCTTCCTGTCTGTTACTCTGCGAGCAAGTATATTTACATTCTTTAATAAAATATTTGATTCGCGTCTTATGTTTTTATAAATTAGAAATTATTATGATAAGCATCAATTTTTTTATTGTAATAATCATCAAATAAAATTGCAACTATAATTTAATTTTTATCCAGTTTTATATTTTACCAATTTTTCCAATCTTACCGGTAAAATTCTATAAAAATATTTTACTGGTAAATTTACTCTGTACCCGTATCGAACTACTATCATTGGCTATTCTGGTGATATTAGTTTTCTTAGACGTATACTACTAAGGCATATCTCGCAACAATTCAGCGAAATACAAAGTCTTGGACTATGCATCGGAATAAACATGCGGTAAACTCAACACTTAACAACATCCAAAAGTAAACGTAAATTTCAAATTGGTATGGCCTTTTATAACATCAAAGTTAATGTTTAAATTTTAGGAAGTATTAAAATCATCTGTACTAAGCTGATCCTGTCAACATTCGAAATCAGTGGAAGTAGAATTGACTGTAACCTGGAAATATATTTTAAAACTTTTATATGAGATGTCAACATCTTGAGAATGATGAGCTAGTGTGATCAGTAACAATTACTGCAAACTAATATAACATATAATTTTTTTTTAGAAAATCTTTGCCAATGCTAGGTTGATTAGTCCTGGTTTTACAGAGATTTATTTCGGCTTTCACTGTCTATACCATCTAAGCCAAAGTTCATAAGAATTAAAAATTTACTGATATAAATAATGAAATAAAATAAAATTAAATTAAATTAAATAAAACAAAATAAAGTAAAATAAAAATTAAATTAAATTAAAATAAATTAAATTAGATAAAGTAAGGTAAAATAAAATAAAATAGTGTAAAATAAATAAAATGAAATTATTTATTCAATTTATAATAAAATATAATAATAATAAAATAACAAGAACAAACCACTCCAGCTACTTAAAACCCAAATTTAATAAAAGGGTGTAACATTTTTATGTAGACCCTAGTGTGCTCGTCTGCATTTTCAAACTTTCCATTTGTAAACATTTCCATAAAAAATTATTTAGAATACTTTCCTTGCCCTACTGTATACTATCATTTTGCATTGGTTCCAGCTTAGAGTAGACTTACCGACCGATCGGCCTTACCGAAAACTATACTGATTTTTTCAAACAATTATTTTAAAAAAGGATCTGATTTTGAGAAAAATGTATATGACGATCTTATATGTTGCGTGGAGGAGAACAATCCCTACAGGTAGTTTTCAGGCTATACGACTTAATTATCTTTTCATCATTATTTGAGTTATTTCACTAACCTGTCCACCGTAGTCGCAAAAAAACAGTTTTGTAGTGGCGTATTGTTTTTGATTTCATAACCTTTTTTAATGCTTTACAGAAATAATGCTTTACAGAAATAATGCTTTACAGAAATAATTCTTCCCAATGTTCATATTTCTGCCCGTTGTTACATGCACACCATTCCAGTTACCAGCATGAAATGAAGATTGTTCGACGGGTGATAATTGTGTTAACAAAAAAATAATACCTAAAATTATTTATCTTGGCGGAGTAGTGGATATCGTGTGTACCATTACGAATTTGAATTATGGTACTGGTGAGGCAGATTCGAATCCCAGACCGAAACACGAAAAAGAGAAGTAGAGCTTTTCTCTGACAAATATCCAAATATGCTTTTGAATTGAAAAAAGTAAAATGTTATCCTTAGTTACTTGAGTTTAATTGCTCACAACAACTTTAAATAATTCAAAATCTTTTGAAAATTTCAGTCTAGTGAATTCTAAAAATAAAAATATTGATCTAATGAAAAATTTTAATCTATAATCTTACCAAAGACACCACATGGTAAAGAAAGCGTCGGGCCTTGCTATTGACCCCTTCAAACTCGCGAATCGTTAACGCTTGCACAAAACATTTGACATATTCCATGATAACTTTTTTTTATCACAATAATCAAAATCTAGGGTGAAAGACTTCGTCTATGACGAGTGCACGAAAAATGAAATTCGTGTTCACACGTTCCAGTGTAGTAAAAAAATCTCAATGACGGCTTATTTCATACCTAAAACTTTCCAATACACAAATAGTGTTAGCTAATATACTATTTCAACGAATCTGAAACATGAAACTGCAAACTTTTTATAAACGTCTATAGTTCACTTTAACAAAAACTATACAAAAAAACATTGAAATACCTTAAGTAAATTCCTTTCACAAACAAAAATTAGAAAACAATAACAAAAACAAACAATTCTATATCTTTGTACTGATATATGCAAAATCAACTTACATTTAATTTTTTATGATTTCCACGACTCGGAAGCGAATGAAACCGTACACGACGTTGCGACGCTCGAATTTTATGTAACAGCTCATATTTATAATCCATTTTTTTAAACTATTATAGTTTATTTATAACCGAAACGAAACCAACGAACTAAACAAAATTAAGAACACTATGTACACCTCCCAATTGACACAATCGAACTAATAACATTTATTAAAATAATAATAAAAAAAATTCAACTATTATTCTGTGTAATTACAACAATTATTTTAGTTTGAATTTTGATCATAGAGATCGTAAACATATTCAAACAAAAATTTAATGATAATACGAAATAATTTAATTTAAATAATAAAAATCCGTGTAAGGTGAATCACATAATATTCCTCCAAATCGAGGAGTAAAGTAAATAAAATCTATTTCAGCATAAATGGGCCATTATAATTAGTAATAACTTAAGGTCAAATTTGTAGCAGAATCATTTCGGATATAACGTTGTTGTTAATATTAAATTAAAGTAAATTAATATTTAATAGTAGTGTTATTGTTGCTAGTATATGAATATAAGGAGTGACGATTTTGTGTAATATATGCATGTATATGACGTTATCGTAGCTTAATAGGTATAAAGCTGGTGATGAAATATGATAGTAACATCGTATAGGAATGTAAATTCGCAAAGCACCATTTAATATTAATACTAGAGCCACATATTTTTGACATGTTTTTGATAGATGTGATAGTCAGCATTTACGCTTTTAAATAATGACATGACGAGTAAGTGATCGATTGAGCTTAGCCGAGATCTAGTCAAACCCATGAACACTTCTGAATAAGGGTTGTTTGTATTAGTGATGTGTCGGTCGTGAACAACCGAAGTTAATAGAACGGATCACTTCAGTGATCGGTGACCGATCGTTCGGTTAGCTAATTTATGATACATAATTGAAATTGTTTTTTGAGTGTATGAGCTTGGTTTATGTTTTTTTCATTCAATTCAATATTTTCGCACTAAAATATGCTTTTCTAAATGTATCTGTCTAAACAGATTTTCCTTACAACTTATTGAAAAAAACAACTCTCAGAGAATAATTTATTCTGAATAGCATCAAAAAACTTTTACATAATAAAACAAAAACTAAATCAAACTAAAGAAGAAAGAAAAGGATGTTGACTAATGACTATAATAGAAGTATGTATTCCCATCCTATGAATTCACACAAAGTAATGTCTAGAAGTTTAATACAAAAATCCTCATACAATATAAAAACACTTCCATAATAAGAAGTCTAATGACAGTAGAGAAATTCAACTTAAGTAAATAAATAAAGTGATAAAGTTTAAACTTTAAACTAATTAATTGAAACGTAATTAATTGAGGCGTTGTTGATAACATCGCTGCCAATGAATTCGAACAGGGCACTGATGAGGACGGTTCGAATCAATCCGAACCACGTATAATGGAGAAAAGGCGTTTTTCTTTGAGAAAGTCTAACCAGTATCTATAGATGGCTTTTCTTCTGAGTCTAAATTAATTAACGCTGGTGAGCCACAAGGCTCAGTTTTATTCCCTGCTTTTTTTTTAATCTATATCAACGAACTGTTAAAAATCACCAGTAATCCGATAAATAGTATTGGAGATAATAGTACACTGCACAAGTCACCCGTTCCCCTACCTTCAAAGGGTAAAATCCATGAACGAATAAATCCCGCCCGGAAACACTGCCATAAATGTAAACGAGGACCTAGAAAAAATCGCCGATTGGACTGACAAAAATTTGGCCAATTTTAATGCTAATAAAACACAGCTGTTGATTGTTTCCAGATCAAAGACCGAGTTCCCCAATAATATTATAATTACTATGTGTGCCGAACAAATAGACGGATGTGAAAGCATTCGTTTATTGGGAGTAACAATGTCCAACGACTTACCCTAGAACGATCATATAATGGCGATTATAAAGAGTGCATCAAGAAAACTCGGCCTCAACAATAGATGTAAAAAATATTACACTCTGAAACTCTCTCTCTCTGGCGTTTACATCCCATGGAGGGATTTTGCCGTCTGTGCAATCAGCTTCCAATTATCTCGTTCCATGACCAGTTGACCCCAGTTTCGACATCCTATATCACGAAGGTCTTGGATGATGTCATCACGCCAGCGTTGTCTAGGTCTTCCTCTTCGACGAACACCAGCTGGTTGTTGTTGGGACGCTTTTTTATCATTCTATCCAATGGAGCCCTTTCTACATGACCAAACCATCTAATCCGGTTAGATTTAATGAATCCGATTACATCACAGCCTCCAAGAAGCAGTCTGATTTCGTGATTCATTCGGATTCTATACTGATTTTCAGCAACTTTACATGGACCATAAATTGTTCGTATGACCTTCCTCTCGAAAGTTGATAAAATTCTACAATCGGAGGAAGTCAGTGTCCAGCTTTCACTTCCAAATGTAAGCACAGGTCGAATTAATGCTTTGTAAAGTGTGAGTTTACACGACCGCGAAAGATATTTTGATCGCAGAAGTTTTGAGTATGCGTAGAAAACTCTGTATGCGGCAGAGACACGGGCTTTGATATCTGCCTGCATGTCATTTGACGATGTTATTACAGACCCGAGGTATTTGAAGTTTTCCACGCGTTCCACTTCATAGTCGCCAGTATCCAGATTTCCGGGAGGTATGTTCTTAGATGTTGTTAACACTTTGGTTTTGCCGGTGTTGATGCATAATCTAAGTCGTTTAGCATTTCTTTCAAGCTGAGAGAGACTATCCTTAATATCGCTTGTTCTACGTCCGAGAAGCACAATATCATCTGCGTAGCCAAGAACTTGACTAGATTTGTTATATATGCAGTTTTGTGTCTCAATTCGGCTTTTTCTTATCGCGTACTCCAGCGCCAAATTAAACAGTACGGGCGCGAGTGCATCACCTTGTCGAACACCTGATGTTATATCGAAAGGATCAGAAACTGACCCTTCGATTACTATTTTACAATTTGATCCGGATGTTGTGAGTTTGCACAGAGAAACAAGTTTCTCTGGGATGCCAAGGCATATGAGTGCGGACCAAAGGTTTTCGCGGATGATACTATCATATGCTTGCTTGAAATCAACGTAGAGCTGGTGAATGCTGATGTTGTACTCCCAACATTTTTCTAGAATCATCCTTAAGGTAAAACATTGATCTGTGGTTGAACGGTTGGGACGAAAACCACACTGATAGTCACCGATGATAGATTCGGCGAACGGGATGAGTCGAGCAAGTACGACATTAGCTAGTATTTTATATGCAGTGTTCAACAGTGCGATGCCACGATAATTCGCACACTTTAGACGGTCACCTTTCTTATGCAACGGAACAATGAGAGCTGTTTTCCATTCAGCAGGTAGTTCTTCTTGGTCCCAGATTGCAAGAATCAGATCATATATACGTGAGACCAGAGCTGCTCCTCCATTTTTCAAAAGTTCTGCGGGAATACCATCGAAACCTGGTGATTTGCCATTTTTCAGTTTTTTAATGGCAGCTTCCACTTCTTCTATTGCTGGGTAAGGGACAAAAATCTCCTCATTTGACGGAGCAATTGCTCGAATAGGATGAACTTCATTCGTTCTATTCAGAAGGTCTTGAAAGTGGGATCGCCACACTGCCAGCACATCGCGTTCACTTGTTGTAAGTTCATTGTTTTCATTTTTGATGGCTGTAGATCTTGGGTGGAAATCTTTTGTCAGATTCCGTGCATTGGCAAAGCACTCTTTTGAATTTCCGTTGGCCGCATGTAGGTCGATGTTTTCGATGCAGCTCTTCATGTGTTCGCGTTTCTCTTTACGTAGAAGTTTTGCTGAGGCTTTTCTGGCGCATAGATAATCAGCTTGGGAGCTTCGGGTGTTCCTTGTTAACCATTTTTCTCGCAGTTTTTGTTTATTTTCAACGGATTGGCGGCATTCGTCGTCAAACCATTCGTTGTGTGATTTCGGCGGTCGTTTTCCGATTGTAGTTTGTGCTGCGGCTATAATGGTTGATTGAAGCGTTTGCCATTCTTCTTGTATGTTTAATGGCATCTCAGAAGAGATGTCATGCTCTTCTATGTTTTGTGTTATTATTTCCTGATATCTATTCAGCGTTTCCGGATGTTTAAATGCTTCGACATTCCAGCGCACGGTCTTTTTTGCTTGTCTGTTAAATGTAGATGATAATTTGCACTTGTACTTAAAGATGACAAGCATATGATCGGTGTCCATATCAGCACCTCTGTATGATCGAACGTCAGTTACACTTGTAGAGTGTCTCTTAGAGATCATGACGTGATCGATTTGATTTTCTGTTCTTCCGTCATTTGATTTCCACGTTGCTTTGTGAATTCTCTTGTGAGGGAAGAAAGTGCTGGAAATTACTAGATCATACATCATAGCCAGCTCGGCTGCGCGAAAACCGTTATTGTTGCTGGTATGATGCAAGCTGTTAGGGCCGATATGTGTTTTAAGTTCTGCAATCCTACCAATTTGAGCATTAAAGTCACCTACCACGATTTTTATATCGTGCCGCGGGATGTTATTGATGACTTCTTCGAGTTCTAGGAAGAACAGGTCTTTAATATCATCTGCTTTATCTTCAGTAGGTGCATGAACATTGACGATCGTTACATTGAATTTTTGCGTGCGGATTCTCAGTGTGCATAACCGCATATTAATTGGGCAGAAGTCGATAACATGCTGATTCACGCGACGGTGTATAAGAAAGCCAACTCCAAATTCTCCTCCGTTTTGATGACCGCAATAATAAAGAGTGTATCCTTTCGCTGTTTCATGGATTCCACTCCCTGGCCATCTTAGTTCTTGTAATGCCACTATATCCAGTGTGTAGCTCTCGACTTGTTGTGTTAGTTTTAGGAGATCTCCTGGTCTTCTGAGGCTTAGCACGTTCCAGGTTCCCATTTTTAAATCGTAGTCCGGGTACAGTTTCCGAGGTCGTTCCAATATTGAATCCGAGATATTCCGAGGCCTGTGTACAGAATTCATGACAATAATTTTTTTACGGAAATGGGGTGTTAGCCCTTCGCCCAACCCAAATTTTCGTGAATGGGTTCGTTCTGCATCTTAAGGTCACCAGAAACAACCTTTTTACACGTTTGTATAGCGAGCCGCTTGATCCAAGACAGACGCCCGCTGCAAGCCGCCCCTAACATGGAGAACAGACGCTTTCTACACATTTATATAGCGAGCCGCTTGATCCAAGACAGACGTCCGCTCCAAGCCGCCCCTAACATGGAGAACAGACGCTTGAGTTGAGTTGCACTGGTTTTATGGCGCCAATGACTCGCCATGACTCTGAAACAATTGGACAATATTATAAAAACAAACGGGAATCCGGATTGCAAAATCTCTTATTTATAACCAAAATTTATATCAAAGCTTATAATAATTTAACAATAAAAAACACAATCAAAAATTATATAAATAGATCAAAAATAAATCTTACATTATTGATCATCATCCAGCACGATTCATTAGCCCACCAATATCCCAAACTTTGATTGTTATATTCCCCCTCGTTCTCGTATTGAAACCAACATCATCATATTATCTTCACTAAACTGCTCGAATGCAATAATATTAAAAAACATGGCATTATCCTAGTTTATCCCCCCAAATAGATTTGCGTTTTTTTTCAGATAAATAGAAAGATTAGGTCCTCTGCATCCTAATTATGAAAAAAAAAATTTGCGGAAATGAGGGGGTCAAAAGTTATAAAGGATCAAACTTTTAATTTTACCTTGGTCCCCCCTTTGGTTTTCTAGACTTTGAATTCAATTTTTAAATTTTTTTTTGACTCAATTCTGCAATCTTGCACAATTTCGATCAGAGATAGCACCGACCCCCCCCCCCCCCCACCCCCACCCCAACGCAACCCATCCCACGCGCGCTCCCCCACGCGTACCCCCTCGCACGTCCGCGGCGCAGGAGACGCGGAAAAATGCGTGGGGAGAACGCGGGGGGAGGGGGGGCGACGCGCGAGGGGGGGGTCGGTGCTATCTCTGATCGAAATTGTGCAAGATTGCAGAATTGAGTAAAAAAAAAATTCAAAAATTGAATTCAAAGTCTAAAAAACCAAAGGGGGGACCAAGGTAAAATTGAAAGTTTGATCCTTTATAACTTTTGATAAAAAAAAATAAAAAAAAAAGAAAAAAAAAAAAAAGAAAAAAAAACCAAAGGGGGGACCAAGGTAAAATTGAAAGTTTGATCCTTTATAACTTTTGACCCCCTCATTTCCGCAAATTTTTTTTTTCATAATAAGGATGCAGAGGACCTAATCTTTCTATTTATCTGAAAAAAAACGCAAATCTATTTGGGGGGATAAACTAGGATTGTACCAAAAACATTGTTCTTCCTGAATACTGAAGACCAAATAATGGCAATCCCATTTCCTTCTTTCAAAACAAAATATTAATCCAATCATTCGATTTGTGTAATATCGTAAATGCAATCGATTCCACAACATTAACAAATGCTGCTTCCCCTGAATACTGAAGACCAACCAATGTCAATTCTGTCTTTTTTCCAAAACAAGCTAACAAGTTTAAAACGTAGATTGTAATTTGAATCGTTTGTAATTGTAGTGGGCCTAGACATCAAATTAGTTACAAAATTTTAAAATAAAAAGTGTTTACAGCACAGATTTAAATTACATCTACTAATTTGCTATGTCGCTGTGAATGCGGTATTAATTTTAACATTTAATTAGTTTTAACCATTTCCATTAAAGCTTGTGGCACAATAACACTACTGATCACCATCTTAACTTTTTGATTAAACTTTTGTTTCTTTTTAATTATACTCTTCATCGCACACAAATTTATAATGATTTGTGTAATATCGTAAATGCAATCGATTCCACAACATTAACAAATGCTGCTTCCCCTGAATACTGAAGACCAACCAATGTCAATTCTGTCTTTTTTCCAAAACAAGCTAACAAGTTTAAAACGTAGATTGTAATTTGAATCGTTTGTAATTGTAGTGGGCCTAGACATCAAATTAGTTACAAAATTTTAAAATAAAAAGTGTTTACAGCACAGATTTAAATTACATCTACTAATTTGCTATGTCGCTGTGAATGCGGTATTAATTTTAACATTTAATTAGTTTTAACCATTTCCATTAAAGCTTGTGGCACAATAACACTACTGATCACCATCTTAACTTTTTGATTAAACTTTTGTTTCTTTTTAATTATACTCTTCATCGCACACAAATTTATAATTTCCCCATATCTCTTAATAAGAAATGCAAGTCAACCTATTTTTATACATCATCTCAATAAACAGTTTCTCTACAACTACACAAATTTGAACAACCGTATTACATTTATATGTAAATACATCGACATCTAAGCTTTACAAAAAAATGTTCATCATTTATGTAGACAGATATTTGTATTATTAATTGATATTGTGGGGTGAAGAAACAAAGCAATTAACCGAAAAATATAAGTAACATTGGGTGATCGATCTGTATCACACATAAATGTTTTTTGTTTGTTTGAATTTAAAGGCCGGAACCGAAATAAATTAGCAAATCATTAACCAATTTGTTTAAACATAAATATTATTATTTTAGAGGCAAATTCAAAATACTCCGTAGTTACAACTCCGTATCAATTACTCCACATTTATAAGTCCTATATTTGTCTCAGTATGGAGTATTGTTATCAAGTTTGGAGAGCCCTATCTGTTGCCATCCTGGCTCTGTTCAAAAGCGTGTTATACGAATTGTTGGTGATCGAAATTTAACATTAAATCTTGATTAGCTACATCATTTCCTACTTAAATCTTGATTCCCTACAACATTGCGAAATTGTTTAAAGGTATAAAAAAAGCCTACCTCAAAAAATAATAGTTTCCTTTCCATGCGGTTATGAAAAAAAATGACATCGTTTTTTTTTTGAAATTTTAATAATGAATAATAAATTTGTCCATAATGAAAAAAGTTTGTCAGCAAATTTTTATAATATACTTTGAGAATAATTACATAACTTAAATATTTGTGCATGTCGTTAGAAAATATTGCTTGTTCTTTATAAAATATTGGAATTAAATAATTAATGAAAATAACTCAAAAATTTACATTATTCTCGTAGTTATTGCCATTCATTGTATAAAAATTAGCACAACTATAAAGAAAATATTTAATATTATTGGGATTTTAAATTTGGAACTGTATTTAGTTTATAATTTAATAAAAAAGTATGTGGTAGTAAATATAAACATTGAAAAACAAACCAAAATGGAAAAAAGAGAAATTGAATATAACAGATTTGCTATTACAATATCTTTTGCCTCTATCTCTTCATACATTTGAACGCCTTGCACCACAACTCTTCCGTTCCCTTCCCTCGTAGTCGGAGTAGATCCAGGGATCGAAACAACTACAACAATAAAAACTGCAATTTCAACTCCGTTCGGACTCTTCGAATTCGTTCAAATGACTTTCGGATTGCGAAACACTGCGCAATCTTTCCAACGGTTTATTCATTCCCTTCTCCGAGACCTTAAATTTTTTTTCATCTTCATAGATGACCTTCTTATTGCTTCTAAAACCTTTAAGGAATACCTCAAACATCTAAAAACTGTTTTCGAGTGTCTTTCTGACGCTGGTCAACATTGTCAACGTTGATAAATGCAACGTTGCTAAAACCAACGTTGACTTTCTTGGGCATTCCATTGATTCAACCGGAATCAAAATTTCTTCTGAACGTGTCAATGCTATCAATCGTTACGAACGTCCTGAAACAGTTATGCAAACTCCGTCGTTTTCTCAGAATGATTAACTTCTACCGCCGATTCATTCCTCACGCTGGTGGCAATCAAGCCACTCTCAATGATTTTCTCAAAGGTTCCAAAAAGAATGACTAACGTGTCATTCAATGGTTCGAAGACGCCATTCAAGCCTTTGACTTATGCAAACGGCAACTCAGCGAGGCAACTACTCTTTCTCACCCCTCACACTCTGCCCAACTTGCTGTAATGGTCGACGCTTCCGACAAGGCACTTGACGCTGTTGAAACAAAAAAATAATGACTGTTGAACACCACTTAGTTTCTTCTCTGTGCGACTCAATGAAACGCAACCGAAATACAGCGCTGATGATCGCGAACTCCTTGCAGCTAACTCTGCAATTAAACACTTTAGGTATCTCCTTGAAGGTGTAACGCCAGGACTATTTCAATTTTGTTCTAAAAATAATAATTTTTGTTTTCAATTATAATTTCATTCATTTTCTTAAAGGTCGCAACATTTTTGTATGCTACTGTTGAGATTTAGTTGCGTCACTCAATTTCAACAAAAAAACATGTTTGATTTAATGTTTTTTTTATACGTTGGAGAATTGTTTTGATTGTTGGAAAGGAAAATTGAAACAGAAAATTTGATATAAAATTGAGAATTTTGATAATAAATTCGTTCAATATAATTTTAAAATTGTAATAAGTATAATTTTAAACTCAGTTGAGTATAAGCTTTAAAAATTAAAATGTTTAGTTTAATGTTAAAACTAAACAAATCAATTCCTTTAAAATTAAAACAAATATGTATGTTACAATGTGAAAACAAATAAAAAAATTTGTAAATCTATAATGTGAAAAAAATTAAATTATTTGTTTTGTGATATCGAAGCTTCTTTTATTTATTCATGTTTGGTGTAATAATGTGTTAGAGGAAATTGTGTGTGATCGCAAAATTAAAGCTTTATAATAGTTCTTAATAAAATTAATATGACAGAAGCCAAAGTAAAATCGAAAGCTTAAGTTTTTTGGAAAAAAAATGTTATCTGTTATCATAACGTTTTTGTGTTTTATTGGTACACGCAGTGTTAGTGTGGTCTAGATGATGATACGTTGAATTGCTTAATACATAAATCGAATGTGGAAGAAGTATTTTTTTTATGGATGTTCAGAATTGTCTGACGAAGGAATATTTAGAATGTTCAGAATGCACCGAATTTAAAATTAATTGATATATCAAGTTGTGATAAAATAATATAAAGGATAATACATTGAAGAAGACAACATAAAGATAACATGGAAGAAAATAATTAATGTAAGCGTTTTTATATTTTGATTTATATAATTTTTGATTTTCATTTTTTTTTTTAATTATTCTGCTGTTAGCTAATTAATAGTAGGTTTTTATATTTTTCTGTGATATAAGAAATTTTCAGGTGATAATTTGTTTGTGCTAAAGTCAGTGGTTTCAGTTTTAAAATACAGTTTTGAGCTATCTCGGTGTAAAATTTAAATTATAATTTATAAAAGTTCAAATTTCGTTACAAAGGTAGAACCTTTACGCTCTTTACCGATCATAAGCCACTCATCTACGCTTTGTCGCAGAATACTGCCCATTTTATCAGTCAATTCACCACTGATATTCGCCACATTTCTGGAATTGAGAATATAGTTACCGACACACTTTCTCGTGTTGAGCAAATATCAATTCCAGAAAACATTAACAACGACGAAATTGCTGACACTCAGCTCAACGATAACGAACTAAAGGAATTAATGAACCAGCAGTCCCACACTTCAATTTCAATCCTTCCCAGTATCTTTTGGCAATTCTAGTGCCAAAACTATTCTATGCGATACCTCTTCTCGTAATCCACGATCATTTATTCCAAAGCAATTTCGTCAATCTGTTTTCAATAGTCTCCACAATTTATCTCACCCGGGAGTCCACAGTTCTGTGAAACTCTTTACTGAAAAAGTTATTTGGCCATCCATTAAAAAGGATGTACGTCAAATGGCTCAGAACTACCTAGCTTGCCAACAGGCAAAAATCTCTCGCCGTACTCAATCTCCTTTAGGTAATTATCCCTCCACTTCTCAAAGATTTTCCGAGATTCACATGGACATTATTGGTTCACTTCCTACCTCTGAGGACAAACATTACTGTGTTACCATTATTGATTGCTATACTCGATGGCTTGAAGCCATTCCTATCTCGGATATCACATCTGAAACGGTAGTATCAGCTCTCTACTCCAATCGGATTTCTCGTTTCGGAGAACCTTCAGTAATCGTCACTGATCAGGGCTCCCAATTCGAATCCAATCTCTTCAGCGAGTTGGCAACTACAAGTTACAATCCTAAATGCAACGGCCTCATCGAACATTGGCACGGAACTCGAAAATCCGCGATAATGGCCTACGACAGAACGGACTGGACGCGTATATTACCGTCAATACTACTAGGTTTACGAACCACTTTCCGTGAAGACTTCCAATCTTCATCGGCGGCGCTTATCTATGGTACTAACATTCGTCTCCCTGGTGAATTCTTTAGCGAGAACTTTACTTCCACTCTTCAATCTGACTTCGTTTCTCGATTGCGTCAAGACACACTTCTCCTAAAGTTTTTGTCTCCAAAGCTCTCGAGTCTTGTTCGCATGTCTTCTTACGAACTGACTTACTACGTCAATTTCTACAACCTCCATACGAAGGTCCCTTTCAAGTCTCAGTCGCGATGATAAAAATTTCGTCATTGACCGTAAAGGTCAACACATTCGAGTTTCCATCGACAGATTAAAACTTTGCTGAACAATTTGAAGATAACCTAACTCGAAACTCACCTACTTGGAGTACTAATCTCAGTCGCGCAGACGAAATATCGTCTTCTACTAATAACGTCCATCACACTCTTCCGGACACATCCTCGTCTTTCCCTTCTACCTCTGAAGATGCGAGGAAACGCGGCGCCGAAGCGACTGTATCAACTAAGAAGGTTAGATTTAATCTCATTTCTCATCAACAACTATTCCACCCGGCATCTACAATTACACGAGTAGGCAGAACCACTCGTACCCCTACTCGCTTCCTTCGTGCTGTAGCACAATAAATTCCATATCATCTTAGATGAAACTAGGGGAGAGTGTTGTGGCGGTAACTACAGTTTTGGTAATTTCAACTAGAATTTTCATGCAGCACGCGATTAGTGTAGATCACCTTAATACAATGATCTCGTAAACGCCGGTGTAAAAGAGAAGTTATTTGCATTTAAAAAAAGTAGATGTAAATAATAATATTTCGATTGTCAAAAAAACTCCATGTTAGTTTTTGGCAGCATTTTTCCACGCCTTGTTTTGTATAAAATTAATAGATAATTTTTACATCTCTACTTTTATTGATTTAATTGATTTCTTTATATAATTGTGTTTTCTAATAAAAAATTAAATAGTTAAATTTATTAAACTATTTAACAAATTTAAACACCGCTTTTTGTTTATTGTAGACGATAGATAAATTTAATCATATTGCAGCACCGAATTGTTTAGGTAGGTCTACGGAAAACAATACAAGTAATATTGAGAAATCACTACCTAGCCTTGATGATTGAGATAAAAGAAGAAATTAATGCAACTCGAATTGTCAAAGATCAACAAAAGATATTAATTGAAGGTGATCAACTAAGAAAACGAAAACGAGCAGAGGATTGGAAAAAATTTGATTGTTTAAATCAATTTAGGAAGAATTTAATTCAAGTGATGTAATTTGTTATCTAACGCTACACAACAGAAGAATCAACGCCAAGTTTTCATATCAATTCTCCATCTGGACAACGCCATTTGGATACCTTCAATATCCAAAATTTCACCAGAACTTCTATACAACCATTGGTTCTTAACAACTTTTCTGAACCAACTCAAAAGAGAAAGCAGATCCAGAACTAAATGATGTTGATCCCCTTCCGAATTCTACATTCAACCCAAATTCGAAACAAAATGAAGTAAAATGTTTTTCGGAGTTATATTGTACACATAATTAAAGTGTGCCTTTCTAACAAAGCCAAAAGGTACACATTTGTTGAAGCGAGAAATCACATACCACTGGAAATAGCAGTTATATATCATTTATAGGGTTACCAACTCTTGAAAGCACGCGACCCGGAGATTTTATAATATACAAAAATATAATTCAACTAGGGTAGCGATTTTGTACCATTATCTCTCCTAGAGAAATAAAAGGAGAGATAAATTGTAATATATACAATTCTTTGATTGGCTCATTTAAATTGTAAATATGTCACGTGTCCATAAATGTCACGTCGTGATTGGTTCGATTTGTATTCTATTTGAATTTATATTGAGGGGAAATTTGAGTGTGGCTATGTAGACTTTTTTTTAGTTTTCTCCAGGGGAGATAATTCTCTACACGAGAGAAATAACAGGAGAGATAACGGTACAAAATCGCTACCTAGGGGACCTCTGTGCATTTGCACAAGTTTTAAAAAAAATATTTTTTAAAGCCTGAAATAAAATCACAATACAAAATAATACGTCTATCCGCAAGTAAAGCATAAATTGAAATTGAAATGAGAATAAAATTTGGAAGAAATCAAAACCTCCTAAATCATAGCCCTACTGATTCAAGCCATTTGCAATAAACAATGAACATTGCCATATGCGAAAAATTGGATTAGTGTTTTTGATAAAATGCTTTTGAATTTTTTTTATTTGGAGTTTTATTTTTCCAGGTGGCGTTATGGCGATTTTTTGAATTTTTTTCATTTTGAGTTTTAAAGCGTTTTCGTTTTTCGATTTAAGTTTTGACCTCAGAGCTGGCAAAACTCTTTCAGTTTTGCATTTTTTTTGTAGTTTTGCATTTATTTTTTCAGTTTCACCCTTAAAATACTTGAGAATCGAACAGAAAAAAGTCACATTTTTTAAATCTGTCAAATTTGTTTAACAAAATAAAGGAATTCAATTTTTTAATGTATATTATTATTTTTAAACTATTTAAACATTTATATTTAAGAAAATTGCATCATTAAAAATATATTTTCTTATTTTTTATAACATATTAATATATTATACAATGCAACATTTTTACATCGTCAGAGAAAATCGTTTGAGAAAAAGTCAGAAAATTCAAAAAATTGTCCTCAAAAAGTTTGAAACTTGCATCCAAATCGAGAAAAGAAAACGCAAATTTTTTTCAGCATTTTTTCGAGAATCGAACAGAAAAAATGTGAACTGAAAAAAAAATGCAAAAAAAAGACACATTTTTTTGTAGAATCGAAAACGCTATCAATTTCAAAATTGCGCTACAAGTTCACGATTTTGTTTGTGCTAAAAGATGAGTTAGGCTTCTTTATCGGGGGTTTTGAAGAAGTTTAAAAAATTTCGTTTCGTTTATTTTAGTCTTTTTTGATTTTTGATACCTTTTTGTATTATCTTCTTTCTCTTCTGTATTCTCTTCTTTCCTATGGCTACGCTTTTTCGTGGCTTGTGTATTATATATATGATAAAATTTAATTTAATTTAATCTCCATCATGCTTTATAATGAAATTAATACAGAATAATCTGCATTTTCCTGTAAGTTCGTTAACTTTTTCGAGCCACTCGTAGTTTCGATTTTTCAACCATTCGTTATTGAACGAGACGTAATAACATTTTCTTTTATTGTCATTGTTTTGTTTGGGATTATTTTCATTTGACTGATATTTATTATTTAATAGTAAAATTAAGATACGCATAGTTTTATATGGGCAACTAATTAAATTCAAATGTCAAAACCATTCAAAATTAACAACAAAATACTATTAAAATTAACCCAATATAGACATAAAACATCAATTATCTTATACGTAATATGGAAAAACAAAATATCCCATGTACCAACATAAATAACCAAAAAACTCATTGCAAAACTAAACTCGGCCGTTTGCTAATACACAGAGTTTCGTTTTTTTTTTTGTTTTCAAACGAATTCTGTTTATTTGAATTGAAAGAAATTTGACATTTTTTTATTTTTTATGTAATTATTATTTCGCCCGGAGATTTCTCTTCCAAACCCTGAGCCCGGAGATTTGCCAGCAAACCCTGAGTCTCCGGGTGAAAAATACTCAGTTGGTAACCCTATATCATTACATAGCAAAGGTGATACCAATTAGGGCTGTAATCTTAGTTATGGTGTATTCTGTGATGACGGCACGCTATTTCGAAGAAATGAACCTTCATAAAACTCTATGCGTGGGCTTTAATCGTTGAGAGAACCAATGCGTAACAAGGTCAAGGAATATGCCACTAGCAATTGGCAACCTCATTTTAGTTTTGTTCCCGTAAATTTTTTAAACAAATTTGCTTAACTCTTACTTTATTTTTTTATGACGTCATGAAATATTAACCTCATATTTTATATGTGATAGGATTTATTGTTTAGTTATTCATTATTTAAAAAAAAAAACATAAAAATACAAAAAACTTGCATGCATCAACTCCTCAGACACAGAACTCATGTTGTAGTATAAAACTTGTACAAGGCTATGTTTTCAAAGAGCGCATGCAATGAAAAAAGGTAGATAATTAAAAATCAAAACATCTCAATATTTAGTTAAAATAACTACAACCATTATAAATTCAGCGCTAGCATCGCGTCAAGAAATTCAAATAAGAAGTTTGTTCTAAAAAACTGACAAATAAATGCATTTTGTTAAAATTGTTTCACAATAATTGTGAAAATCTTTTAATGACAACTGAATACACTAATAAATACAATAAATTAAAATATTTAAAACTTTAATCTTGAATGCATTCAAATAATGCAGAATTATCATATCAAACGTACTAATTTGTTGCAATCAAATACTTTATAATCACTCACCTCATTGTATTTCAATAATTTTATTGATTTTCTTCGAGAGATTGTCGATTGAAAATTATTTAATTCACTTAAAAAACTATTTTCTTTTGATTTTTCATTTATATTATAAATTTTACTTGAAAACAAACGAAGAGATCTACGTTTCTTTGGTGCCATTTTAATGTTATTAAAAAACTAATGTAAAAAGTAAATGTCAAATGTAGATGTAGTGTACTAAAAGTTTTCTTATATTTTTCACGATAAATTATGATAAATAATATTTACGATAGATGTCGGTATGTTTTGATATAGCGTTTTTATCATTGGAATTTTTATTGTGATAGTTGTGGTTTTTTTAACGGATTTTATAAACGAGCAAAAAAAATTGATTGTTAAACGAAATAACTTGATTTGTTTAATTCCATCTTAATATCATATGATTATTGATAGCAATTTCCGGATTCCAATTTCACGGAACAATATTGATGTTGTAAACTCGAGTTTGTTTAGTGCATATTTTAACTACTATAAGCTATGGGATGAAGTAGTTCGAGCTTTTTATAGCATACTTGTCCTTGCAAAGGATTCCATAAAATATTTTTGGTAAGCTTTCACTATAAATAATAATAAAATCAAAAATCAACTCTCATCAGTATATCGATCAACTCGCATATGAAATTTAATACAGTAAATCCATTATAATAATAATAATAATAATAAGCTTTATTTTTGTTTCTTCAAAAAAATTATACATACTAAATGTTCTATTTAAGCTTAACTACAAAAAAAAACAATGGACCAGCGGTCCGTCTGTTCGCTTGCATAATAAATACCATAATAAAAACAATTCAAGAATATTAGAACCTAAATATTTTGGACAGCAAAAATGAATAGAAGAATATCATATAGACATTCATATGTATATAAACATTAGTAGATTCAATCTCTGTTGGTTGGACATTCTCTTTTCTTTCTCTTTTGTTAGTAATTAAACTCATTAATGAGTTGGTTTCTATAATTCCAGGCTTCCAGGCAAAAATTATACAGATCCTTCCAGTTTCTATATCCATTTAGCACATCAAAAACATCCTGCCGAGACAATGCATCGTACCCAAAGTACCGTTTCCTGATTGTTCCAAGAACTGGACAGATAGCAACAAAGTGGATAGCATCTTCACGTACATTGAGATTGCATATAGAACAGTTTTGGGCATTGCCTGATCGCCAAGGCCGGTAATTGAGGTTTATCAGATCTCCTCGTATTTTAAAGATCCAACTTTGCATCCGTACATCCATAGTTGTAAGTAGGTAATGACGCTCATCCAGGTTAAGAGCAAAGGTGCTATAGGCGTAATGATTTTTTGAAACTCGGGCTTTTTCCATGTTCGAAATTACAGATTGGGTTCTCACTTTTGCCAGAATACTGTTCAGTTCAATTGTTAATGTGCAAATATCCCCTACAGATTCACGCAGTGTGCACAGATGCATTGTAGCCAGACTTTGCCAGCCTCTAAACCAGGATGTTTTATTTCTTATAATCTCATTAGCCAGAAATCGAGGTAGTCTCTCTGTTGGTAGCTGCAACACGTTTACTATGTACTTGAAGTGTAGTTTGAGTGTATGCACAAAAATTTCACTTCTATTCGTTTCCAATAATAGCATGTAGTTTGGTGTGTTCCTCGGCAGTCCTAGAATTTTCTTAATAAAGAACCTCTGCAATTTTTCCACTTGGTCATAGGCTTCCCAACCCCAAATCTGGCATCCGTAGCACATTATTGATCTACTAACTGCATCAAAGACCTGCATTTTGGCTGCAATTGGAACCGTTGATGTTGTTACAAGATCCTTCCACACCACATTTAGCGCTTGTTTGGCATAGGTTAATTGCTGATCCATGTGTGAACTCATTGAAAACTGTGGGGTCAAGATCATACCAAGATATTTGTAAGAATTTACCACTTCAATCGCTTGGCCATTCAGCCACCAGTTTTCTATCGCTGCTTTCTTTCCACCATTGCTAAATATCATTATCTTCGATTTACCTAGGTTAATAATTAAGTTCCACATATTGCAATACTCTTCCAGGCGATTTATCATCTTCTGCAATACTTCGGGGCTTGGCGCCAAAAGCACTATATCATCTGCAAACATCAAGACTTTAATTCGAAGATCACCAATAAGTATTCCTCCACACAGAAAGTCAACTAAGTCGTTCACAAATACGGCAAACAGTAGAGGACTGAGTAAACAGCCCTGCTTTACCCCCATTTCCGTAGCAAACCATTCTGATAGGTCAACGCCATTCCAAACAGCTGCTTTTGTATTTTCATAAAGACTCCTTAATACCCTCAAAAATTTCGTCGACACATTAGCACTGCTTAGTTTATAAAACAGAGATGATCTTAAAATGGTATCGAAAGCTGATTTGAAGTCCACAAAAAATGTGTAAATTTTTTGCCCCTTAGAGCGTAGTCGCAGGGTTACGATGCTTTTAAGATTAAATATATTATCAAACGTAGAATACCCCTTTCTGAATCCAGCTTGAAGTAAATCCATTATGTCGAACTATTTTTATCATATTAATTTTTTCTTTTTGAATAAACCGAAAAAACAAAAAAAAAATAAATCGAAGTCAATAACTTCAACAATTTGTAGGCTGCAAAAATTAAAATTAATAACATAACAATCACGTGATCATAACTATAGAAGTTTTATTGGTAGTTGTCTGAGTAGATGTCCTTACTCTAGTTAAATTTTTTAAATAAAACATTTTCAATGCCGTAGGTTTGTCTCGCTTTAAGCTACAACAATAACACATTGTTCATATTCAAATAAAATAAATTTGTTTTCGTATTTAAATGAATATATATAATAGAGGCTCTCGAACAAACTATTTTCAAATCAATTGTTGTGTAACTTAATATTTATTTGATCAAATAGTTGAAATGTGCACTTACATCTAATCTGCATTATCGACTTTCAGGACGGTTTATAATGGTTTGCAGTCAATATGTAAAATTGCATCGTAGAACTTCACACGAGTTCAGAAAACATAACATAGCTCATAGATATGGTTTTATAGAAAACGATTTATGTTTATAGTATTCGTACGAAACATTTGATCATCAAAAGTCATAACAATAAAAATTAACAATGTAAGTCATTTTATTCATGAAATAAATTTATTTAAATATTGAACTCTAGTTTGGCACAATATAACATCTAAGGTGTTGATGAACTTTTTTTAGACTTTAGTGAATTACTAACATAACATATGAGGTCCTAATTAAAACTTAAACGAGGTCACCAGACATCAACATATTGAAAGGAAATCAACAGGTATAATTGTAAGTGGCAGATCTCGGCATATTTTTTCGAAATTTATTTTCATTTATAAGAATTAACTTTAAACTCTAATATTTCTCCAGGTTTGAAGATATCAAGTGTTGGCGTAAACATGTTTATAGCAGGAGCATTTAGATGCCCAATCAGTTTGCTCTTTGATACCGACGACATAATAAGACATAAGGAACAGTTGCGGATTATCTTTATTTATCACAAATAATAAAGCATTCTACTAGAATATCAGATGATGCCGATCATAAAAACAATTAATCATAAACAGAAACCTGTGGTAGTATCATGAACGCCGCCGGTTGGCAATACCGGTCGGCTAGTTACCTTTAGTTTGGAATTATAAGCCTTCTGACGCTGTTGGAACAGAGAAACGTGGAAATACCTCAGATGTTTGTTGTGTTGTTAGGTATTTAGCAATGTCCACGTTCGAACTTAGTTGATTTTTTTGGTTTTTTTTTGTTATTGAATTGATATTTCAGGATCATTTTTTTCTTATTAATTAATAATTAGAATAAAATCCCCAAGGCGTTCAATGTCCCTTTTAGCTGAAAAACAATTTCTGAAAATATGAGACTCGTGATTGTAAAATTTCTAATAATCACTTAAAATATTTTTATTTGTTGCACTGAAACACCAATTTAACAAGGAATAACAATTTAATATTTTTAATTTTCCTAAAGTAACATTTAAGTATAAATTTATTGCACAACTGAACAAAAAAACAAAAAAGGAACTGAGTTTAATACCAATAATAGAAAATTAACTAACGGCACATTTTCTCTTCTATTTAGAGAAAATAATAATACATATCAAAGTTAATTATACATAATGACGTAAATTGTTGCTCAAATGCGGTAGTAACAGTAGCGTAGATATAAGTTTAATGATTGAAGCATCTGATTTAAGAATCACAATTTAGTGATACATGATCTCTAGGGTTCAAAGCTCTGTCTAATTTTCTTCGCTATGTTCTTAGAACCAACAGAATAAAAGGATCACCTCCTTTCTTCCTGCCCTGTAACGGTTGAGACAATTTTTCTTATACGTCATTCATCAATCGGAGCCAGACGGAGAAGGTTGTCTGCTAAATTTGAAAGAAAAAAAAAATAATCGAAAATAGAAAAATAAATTGTATTTTGTTTTATTTTATTTTTGCATGTATGTCTTTATAAAAACAGAGTAAAGGTAAAATAAGATAAAATACACTGAAATGTGTTAGTGTTTGTGTTAATGTTTAAGAAAATAAAAGTGGTGAAAAACGAAGGCGTACAATGAGAGATTGGTGAGATTGTTCTTTATTAAAAAATTATTTGGTATTTTATATTTACTGTTACCAGGCGGTAGGCAGGCAAAATTTTACCTTTTATTGCTTTGATGTAATCAATTTATTTATTATTTTAAAGCATAAATTTGTTTTGTATTGCCTGGTAACAAGAAATATAAAATTTCGTTTTAGCTGTTTGTATGAATTTCGAATTTACCCCTTTATTTGTACTCTTCAATTTTGTTAGTGTCTTTTGTGTCTCCATGTTTTTGCTTTTCCCTTATCATGCAACTGTTGCATGAAACCTGCTATCGTGTTTTGTGATAGAGATACCCAGTTTCTTTTGTACTGTGTAGTGTTGAAATTAAGGCCTGGCCGAATTTCAGTATCTATACCTGCAATATCAAAGGGAAGTCTTTGTCTAAAAAAAAAGGCAGCAGAGTGAACCAACAGCTTAGCATTGACTTCTCCAACAGAAGAGGTCTCAAGTCGAATCTAAACGAGGTTCATCACTACATCGAAAAAAATAAACCTGACATATTGTTTCTTACCGAAATAATTGTTAGTGGCAAAGCATCGAAATTGGATCTCGATAAATACTGGGTACCTAGTTACGAGGATTCAGTACTTCACTTGACATTTCTAAAGCATTTGATAAAGTGTGGCATAAAAATCTCATAGCTAAATTAAAGTCTAAGTGAGTTTTTGATTTATTGGTTTTTGAAAAGAGGAAAAGAAGTTGCTGTGATTTTAATTGTTTATTTAATGTACCAATTCAACAATTCGACGATCAAACAATTAAATGTGAATCTGTTTGGACATTTGGAATGTTAAAAAAAGTTTTATCTCTTCGAACGTTGCCCATATATGTACATCTCAAAGGGATCATGTTTTATGGTTTGATGGTGTAACTAGAAATTCAATGAATTACTGCAGTTACTTACTATTGGATTTGGCGCTATAAAATGAATATTAAGATCACATAGAAGACGGAACATCAATTAACAAAAATACTAATAAGGTTTTTATGTTTTATTTTATTAGTAATATTGTTAAATCCGTGTACTTTTTTGATTTCCTTTTAATGACAGATTAAGTGTTTTTATATAAGAGATTCTCAATTCTGGGTTCGGTGACGGCAATTAGATATCCCGTGTTAATTTTGTATCATAAAATTTTGTTATTAAAAGTCCAATTCTATGATAACATGTTGCCAGTTTCATGTTAATTTAGATGGTATCCCATCCAATATTTTCACAACCAATGCTGGGGCTCCTTAAGGTTCTGTACTCTCACTAACATTGTTTCTTTTATTTTATACATTAATGACTTACTTATTTGCACAGTGCACCTAATCCACAGTTTTGTTGATGACAACACATTGCATGCATCACATGAATCTCCTAAATTTCGAACTCATACTGCTGTTACCACTGATAGAGAGCTGCTAATTGATTCTATCAACAAAGATCTGGATTGTATAATAAAATGGGGTGATCGTAATCTTGTTTCATTTAATCCAACCAAAACCAAACTATGCCGTCTTTCACGAATAGAGCGACATAAATTTCCCTATTAAAATAAACCATGAGGAATTGCGTGAGGTTGAATCAGCTAGACTTCTTGGAGTGGATATTAAAAATAACCTGAAATGGAATAAAGATGTGTTCAACCTCGCTAAATCTGCAATGCAAAAATTAGGATTCTTGAGTCGATGTAAAAAGTATTTCAATCCCGAGCAAATTTTGCTAATCTTCAAGTCCTTTATTCGTCCATGTATGGAGTACTGCTGTCATGTTTGGGGAGGTGCTTGTTAGTCAACAATAAAATGTCTAGACTCTGTGTTGTATACAGAAATACACCATAATGAATTACAAGAATCCCACTAAAACATTAGATATAGTTTCACATTTATAAGTTGGATAAATGTCATTAGATAGAAACCATGATAATTTTTGAAGTTAATATTTTTATTATAAAAATACAAATAATAAATGGTTATAATTAGTTGAAATATAATAAATGGTGTTATCATTATTCGGGGTATAATTGTTCATTTATTTAAACTAATACATTACATCACATGGCGCAGTTGATAGTTAATAAAATAATAACCAAATTTTATCAAACTGAAAAAACCAAAAGTCACGCGGTCTCGACGCTAAGTGTAAACTTAACCTCAAAACCATCTAACAAAATAAAAGATAATGGACAACCTAAAGACTCCAGCACCTTTGATATTAAAAGGAAATATTCCAAACAATTGGAATAAATTTGAACGCGATTTTAACAATTTTATGATAGCGAGTGGCGGAAATAAAAAAGCTGAAGAGGTTAAAATAGCTACACTTTTGAATATAATTGGTGATGAAGCTAATGAAATCTACCTCACGTTTGAATGTGTCACTGAAGAGGAGAAAAAATTCAAAGAATACAGAAATTACTGTGTACCAACAACAAACCAACTCTACGAGAGGTAGCAATTTTATACGAGAAACCAGTTAGAATATAAAACCTTTGACGAGTTTGTAAAGGTGATAAAGTTGCTTGGGTAAACGTGTGAATTCGATCAAAAAGAAAAAAAAAATGTATCTGGAATAAGAAATGAGGATCTACAAACAAAACTAATTAAGTTGGCAAATCCAACATTGAAAGAAGCAATTGAAAAATGTAAAGTAGAATTACGAATGACGTCTCAAGCTGAAGAAGTAATAAAACAAGGAGCTGAGATTGACGAAATTAGAGGAAAATTCAAGAAATTAAGTAAAAATTCTTCAAATACGGAAAACAATTTTAGATATAATAAGTCAAATAGATGTAATTATAGAGAAAACGATTTTAATAATAATCAATCAAATTTTAGGAAAAATTATCAGCAAGGGTCTTCACAAATTGAAGATTCTTTTACCGAAGTTAATTGTAGACGGTGTGGCGAACGACATTTCAAAGGAAAATGTCCCGCCTATGGGCACAAATGCCAGAAGTGCAGTACACTTCATCATTTAACTAGTTGTTGTAAATCGCGGAAAGTAAATGAATTAAATTCAAAACCAGAAATTTCAATTTGTGAAGATTACCAGTCTAGATTAAAAAAACGAAACAAAAACCAAAATTTTCACAATGGAACAAAATAAAACAGGTGGGTAGTTTAAGTTGTTTATCATAGACGGCGAATTAATAAATTTTAAATTGGATACGGGATCTAATGTAAATGTCCTGCCCAAACGAATTTTTGACGAATTAAATTCAGAATATGAAATTCAGAGGTCGAGTTCACCACTGTATGCTTTCGGAGGTTCAAAAATTTATCCTTTTGGATACGTTTGTTTAAAAATTCAACATAATGATTTCAGCATATGTGAATTTGCTCTGGTTGAGGATGACGTTTCACCAATTCTCAGTTTTCAAACGTTAATCAGATTTGGTTTGATTGATACTGATAAAAAAGACACGAAATCAGTTATCGAATCCATAGACACAGAAAAACAAAACTTTATTTGTAAATACAAATCTGTTTTTGAAGGACTTGGAACTTTTCCAGACAAAGTCAAGTTACTTTTAAAAGAAAACGTAACACCTGTATCTCGTCCACCACGGCGTATACCACTCGCGATTAGGGATAAAGTAAAACAATATATCGATATTCTTGTCGAAAACAATATTATAGAAAAAGTGAAAGAACCCACGGAATGGGTAAGCAATCTGGTTGGTGTTCAGAAACCAAATGGTTCTTTTCGATTATGCTTAGACCAAAAATTTTTAAACGAGGGACTGAAACAGAACTAGTACGAAATACCAAAACTCCAAGATCTTACAACTAAGTTGATTGGGATGGAGTACTAAAAGACGAAATTTTATCAAATTCAACTTGACGATGACGATGTAAATTGTGTACGTTTAGTTCCCCTTTCGGCAGCTACAGTTTTAAAGACTGCCATTCGGTATTAATATAACCCCTGAAACGTTCCAGCGATTAAATGAAAGGAACTTTGGTGATCTTCCAGGGACAATAATCTATATCGACGATATAATGGTAACTGGTCGAACGGCAATTGAACACGATAGAAATTTAACGCAAGTAATCGAACGAGTTATACAGCTCAACATTAAATTTAATGTAGACAAACTGCAGTTTAAGGTGAAACAAGTGGTTTTTCTGGGTCATATTTTCAATAAGCAGGGTATGGGGACTGATCCCAACCGAATAAAAGCAATTGAAAATATGCAAGATCCAAAAGCAAAAAAGGAACTTCAACGTTTTTTAGGAATGGTAAATTGTTTACGAAATTTCATTCCAAACTTGTCAGAGACAACTGAACCACTGAGACAGCTACTGAAAAAAAATACTGAATTTGAATGGTTGAATCTACATAAAAACACTATCAAAAAATTGAAAAAAGAGATCACCAATTCGCCTTTTCTTCAACCCTTTGATGTAAAGAAAAAGGTAGTTATTCAGACTGACGCGAGCCAAAACGGAGTTGGTTGTGTTTAATTACAGAATCGTTAACCAATAGCGTACGCATCGAGAAGCCTAACCGAAACAGAAACGCGATACGCACAGATCGAAAAAGAGTTGTTGGCAATGATTTATTCCTGCATTAAGTTCCATAACTATATTTTTGGCAGGCATGTAGAATTACACACGGATCATAAGCCATTGGTAAGCCTTATGAATAAAGAAATAAATCAATTCATCTTGTCTCAAGCGAATGTGAGTAAAGTTACTTATTTATGATCTGACAGTGAAATACATACCGGGTAAAGAAATGCACATAGCAGATCATTTATCGCGATCCTTCCTAACTGACGAACTAGCAGAGGAATTCAATAAGTTCGAAGAAGTTGTTCATACTATAAACGTAACAGATGACAGAAAACAACAAGTCAGTCGCGAAACAGAAAATGACCCGACACTCAAAGCTGTGATCGACGTGTATAACAAAGACTGGCCAAATGCTAAACAGCAGTTACCAGAGTTTGGGAAAACCATTTTGGAAATTTAGACACGATATTTCCTGTGAAGAAGGTTTAGTTTTCCTAAACGACCCCATAATAGTTCCCATAAGTATGCGTGAGTGCTAGATAAATTACACGGATCACACATAGGAATAGTTAAACCAAACAGCGGTCAAGACAAATTTTATACTGGCCAGGTATGACATCGAGGAACTTATTAGTCGATGTCGAACTTGTGGAAAATTTCAACGGTCAAATTGCCATGAACCGTTAATTCCACAAGAAATACCAGATCTGCCTTTTCAAAAAATAGCCTTAGACATCATGACATTGCATGATAAAGACTATTTAATATTCGCTGATTACTATTCAAAATGGATTGACATTTATATCAATACAATCTAAGCAATCTTCTGAAATAATACAGCATCACACTAATACACCAAAACTATCGTATCGGATAATATGCCGTTCGCATCAAAAGAAATTAACGATTTTAGTAGATGCTGGAACTTTGAAATAACTACTTCAAGTCCTCAATATCCCCGTTCGAATGGACAAGCTGAGAAAAGCGTAGATATAGCCAAAAATCTTCTGAAAAAGGCTATCGACGACAGTAGGGATATTCAGTATGCTCTACTAGAGTATAGAAATCACCCAGTTGCACAACTTAAAGTCTGCCCTACACAAATCTTAATGAGTCGAAGAACCCGTTCAAAAGTGCCTTGCAAAGAGTCACTGTTGGAACTAAAAGTAGAGGTTAATATTAAACAACAATTATTGGCAAACCAAGAAAAGACAAAAAATTATCATGATAGGGCCGCCAAACCAATGGCTGATTTCTAACCTGGCGATAATATTACATATCAAAAGAAGAATATATGGACTCCAGCTAAAATTGTTAGTAATCATAAAAGTCCTAGATCATATGTAATAAAAAATGAAATGGGAAATGAATTAAGACGGAATAAGTTCCATATCCGAAAATCGGCGCATCAACCAATTTATAGAAATAATGAGTATGATTCAGGTGAGACGTGTCATCGAACAGAGCAAAGAAATCCGATTGATGTAAATAATACAAGTGTACCAGTCCTGTTTAATAATTCCAACGTTCCAAGCACATCTTACAATTTCTCACGCCAATCTAGGTCAGGAAGAAACATTAAACCACCCTCCTATATAAAAGATTACATATATCTATTAAAATTTTTTGTTTAATAAAATTGAAACAGCTAATGTTGAAGCTAAAACAATCTGAAAATAATACATAATTAGTATTTAAGTTACTTTAATATAAGTTAATAATTGACGAATAGTAAAAGGAAGGTTTACTAGCAAGTCAATGTTAACGTTGCATAATATATGTAAAATAAATATACTATTTATCAAATTTTATTTTCTATGTATAAGAAAATAAAATCATTTAAGGGGAAGATATGTTGTATACAGAAATACACCATAATGAATTACAAGAATTCCACTAAAACATTAGATATAGTTTCACATATATAAGTTGGTAACATTGGATAAATGTCATTAGACGTTAATTTTTGAAGTTAATATTTTTATTACAAAAATACAAATAATAAATAATTATAATTAGTTGAAATATAATAAATAGTGTTATCATTATTCGAGGTATAATAGTTCATTTATTTAAACTAATACATTACATCACACTCTGTACAGAGAAAAGCAATATGGTTGATTGGTAATACCGAACTAACGAGCCAGCTTGATTCACTCCAGCACAGAAGAAATGTGGCTGAATTGTCAATCTACTATAAATATAACTCGAATCCTCCTCTAAGGAAATTCAAAATATCCTTCCATCGTGTGCGCAGTATAATCGACAAATAAGGGCTGCAGAGTTATCCCATCCATTTGTTGTACAAATACCTCGTTGTAGAACTGTGTCCTTCCAGAACGACTATTTTATTAGAGTGGCCAAATTGTAGAACTCAATGCCCTCCTCTGTATTTCCCGATGAATTTTCCATCGTCATTTAAATTAATTAGTATAGTTATCCCTATATCTCAATTCTTTCCATTTTCCTCATCTCCTTCCTTTATAGTTGACATTGGATATTCAAAGAGTCTGAATAATGAATATTTCATATTTAGTGTGCTAAACGTATCTAACTAATTAATAAAAAAAAAATACGTGGCTCAGTTGCTCCTCCTATTTATATACTCATGTCACAACTACAATTTGAAAACATCTACGACTTTTATCCGCTTCGAACACATAAACGTGGATTTTGACAATATTGTGAAGTTTGTATTGCATAACATTAAACGGCAACGGTAACGATTTTCCGAAAAACGAGTTTTACAATATTGTCTAAATTCAATTTTGACAATATTGTGAAATTCGTTTTTCGTAAAATCGTTACCGTTACCGTTGTATGTTATGAAATACAAACTTCACAATATTGTCAAAATTCACATTTATGTGTTCGGTAATAGGGCCCCTGGGTAGTGAAATCCGAAATTCTACGTCCACGCCGTGCTACCTGGGTAATGCTAACAGAATTAGGTTGGTGTAGTTGAGAGGGGCAGAGTAAATACTGCTTATACTCAATGATTCTGCACCATGGCGAGTCATTGGCGCCATAAAACCAGTGCAACTCAAGCGTCTGTTCTCCATGTTAGGGGCGGCTTGGAGCGGGCGTCTGTCTTGGATCAAGCGGCTCGCTATATAAACGTGTAGCAAGCGTCTGTTCTCCATGTTAGGGGCGGTTTGTAGCGGGCGTCTGTCTTGGATCAAGCGGCTCGCTATATAAACATGTAAAAAGGTTGTTTCTTTCTACCTTAAGATGCAGAACGAACCCATTCACGAAAATTTGGGTTGGGCGAAGGGCTAACACCCCATTTCCGTAAAAACTACTTGTCATGAATTTTGTACACAGGCCTCGGATTATCTCGGATTCATTATTAGAACGACCTCGGAAACTGTACCCGGACTACGATTTAAAAATGGGAACCTGGAACGTGCTAAGCCTTAGAAGACCAGGAGATCTACTGAAACTTACAAACCAAATCAATAGCTATACACTGGATATAGTGGCGTTACAAGAACTAAGATGGCCAGGGAGTGGAATCCACGAAACAGCCAAGGGATACACTCTCTACTATTGCGGTCATGAAAACGGAGGAGAATTTGGAGTTGGCTTTCTCACACATCGTCGCGTGAATCAACATGTTATCGACTTTCGCCCAATTAATATGCGGATATGCACAATGAGAATCCGCACGCAAAAATTTAATGTAACGATCATCAATGTTCATGCACCTCCTGAAGACAAAGCAGATGACATTAAAGACCTGTTCTTTCTAGAACTCGAAGAAGTCATCAATAACATCCCGCGGCACGATATAAAAATCGTGGTAGGTGACTTCAATGCGCAAATTGGTAGAAGTGCAGAACTTAAAACACATGTCGGTCCTAACAGCTTGCATCATGCTAGTAACAATAACGGCTTTCGCACAGCTGAACTGGCTATGATGTATGATCTAGTAATTTCTAGCACTTTCTTTCCTCATAAGAGAATCCACAAAGCAACGTGGAAATCAAATGATGGAAGAACTGAAAATCAAATCGATCACGTCATGATTTCTAAGAGACACTCTACAAGTGTAACTGACGTTCGATCATACAGAGGTGCTGATATGGACACCGATCATATGCTTGTCATCTTTAAGTATAAGTGCAAATTATCATCTACATTTAATAGGCAAGCAAAAAAGACCGTGCGCTGGAATATCGAAGCATTTAAACACCTGGAAACACTGAATAGATATCAGGAAATTGTAACGCAAAACATAGAAGAGCATGACATCCCATCTGAGATGCCATTAAACATACAAGAAGAATGGCAAACGCTTCAATCAACCATCATATCCGCAGCACAAACTACAATCGGAAAACGACCACCGAAATCACGTAACGAATGGTTTGATGACGAGTGCCGCGAAAGCATTGAGCACAAACAAAAACTGCGAGAAAAATGGTTAACAAGAAACACCCGAAGCTCCCAAACTGATTATCTATGCGCCAGAAAAGCCTCAGCAAAACTCCTACGGAAAAAGAAACGCGAACACATGAAGAGCTGTATCGAAAACATCAACCAACATGCGGCTAATGGAAATTCGAAAGAGTGTTTTGCCAATGCGCGGAATCTGACCAAAGATTTCCACCCAAGATCTACAGCCATCAAAAATGGAAACAACGAGCTTACAACAAGTGAACGTGATGTGCTGGAAGTATGGCGATCCCACTTTCAAGACCTACTGAATAGGACGAACGAAGTTCATCCTATTCGAGCAATTGCTCCGTCAAGTGAGGAGATTTTTGTCCCTTACCCAACAATAGAAGAAGTGGAAGCTGCCATCAAAAAATTAAAAAATGGCAAATCACCAGGTATCGATGGAATCCCTGCAGAACTACTTAAGAATGGAGGAGCAGCTCTGGTCTCACGTATATATGATCTGATTCTTGCAATCTGGGACCAAGAAGAACTACCTGCTGAATGGAAAACAGCTCTCATTGTTCCGCTACATAAAAAAGGTGACCGCCTAAAGTGTGCAAATTATCGTGGAATCGCACTGTTGAACACTGCATATAAAATACTAGCTAATGTCGTACTCGCTCGGCTCATCCCATTTGCCGAATCTATCATCGGCGACTATCAGTGTGGTTTTCGTCCCAACCGTTCAACCACAGATCAATGTTTTACCTTAAGGATGATTCTGGAAAAATGTTGGGAGTACAATATCAGCATTCACCAGCTCTACGTTGATTTCAAGCAAGCATAGGATAGCATCATCCGCGACAACCTCTGGTCTGCACTCATATGCCTTGGTATTCCAGAGAAACTTGTTTCTCTGTGCAAACTCACAACATCGGGATCAAACTGTAGAATAGTAATCGAAGGGTCAGTTTCTGACTCTTTTGATATAACATCAGGTGTTCGACAAGGTGATGCACTCGCACCCGTACTATTTAATTTGGCGCTTGAGTACGCGATAAGAAAAAGCCGCATTGAGACACAAAACTGTATATTTAACAAATCTAGTCAAATTCTTGGCTATGCAGATGATATTGTACTTCTCGGACGTAGAACAAGCGATATCAAGGATAGTCTCTCTCAGCTTGAAAGAAATGCTAAACGACTTGGATTATGCATTAACACCGGCAAGACTAAACTTTTAACAACATCCAGGAATATACCTCCCGGCAATCTGAATACTGGCGACTATGAAGTGGAACGTGTAGAAACTTCAAATACCTCGGGTCTGTAATAACATCGTCAAATGACATGCAGGCAGATATTAAAGCTCGTGTCTCAGCCGCATACAGAGTTTTCTACGCATACTCAAAACTTTTGCGATCTAAACATCTTTCGCAGTCGTGCAAACTCACACTTTACAAAGCATTAATTCGACCTGTGCTTACCTTTGGAAGCGAAAGCTGGACACTGACTTCCTCCGATTGTAGAATTTTATCAACATTCGAGAGGAAAGTCATACGAACAATTTATGGTCCATGTAAAGTTGCTGAAAATCAGTATAGAATCCGAATGAATCATGAAATCAGACAGCTTCTTGGAGGCTGCGATGTAATCGGATTCATTAAATCTAACCGGATTAGATGGTTTGGTCATGTAGAAAGGGCACCATTAGATAGAATGATTAAAAAAGCGTCCCAACAACAACCAGCTGGTGTTCGTCGAAGAGGAAGACCTAGACAACGCTGGCGTGATGACATCATCCAAGACCTTCATGATATAGGATGTCGAAACTGGGATCAACTGGTCATGGAACGAGACGATTGGAAGCTGATTGCACAGACGGCAAAATCCCTCCATGGGATGTAAACGCCAGAGAGAGAGAGAGAAATAGGGCCCCTGAATGTGTTAATTTTTTTATCTCAGATTTTTTTGAAAAAAACTATTTGACGGTTCTCATGAGAAAAAATGCATTTTTGTGTATCATTTTTTTAAGTATTTTAACCTATTTAACCGACTTCAAAAAAGAAGGAGGTTCTGTGTTTCGTTTTGGTTTTTTTTATGTTACAATCAGTGGACTAAATTAGTAGATAAAGGAAGAGTTGTTGTTCAAAACTGAAAATTAGTTAAATATTGCAAAAGTTTCGTGATTATGCGCTAAAGTTTTTCGAAGCTTTGGGAAGTTTTTTCGAAGCTTTGTGATTAACTTACTTCTCTTGTTTTTCAAACAAAACTTAAACCATTTAAGATTTATTACTGTTAGGCGCCATAACTATAACTTTAAATTGCCAATAAAAATCTATAAATGCCTGTTTAAGCTAGATTTATGAATTGATTTTTATTGAACTTCACATCGATAAAATCGTCGCTTTAATAATGAAACAACGTATGCTATTTATACGTTGTTTTTATATAATAGGTGCGCTGCATTCCCCATAAGGGTATCTTTGAATTGGCGTTTTTACATTTTCGAATTATTTTATGACTGGGGGTAAAAATTAATAAATTATAAATTAACGTCCATGCAAATGCATGCGCACATCAAACTTTAAACTCAAATATCTCGAAGCTATACTTTTGCGTATACGCCATTTCATTATTAAAGCGACGAAATTATATGTTACCTAAAATGACCAAATCGATTCAATCTCATAAAATAAAATTAAAATCATGAACTTCAATAATTTCATGTTCATTCAATAAAAAAATGTCTATGTTTCCGTTAATTATAATTTAATTAATATAATCATAAAATTTAATTACATTCCTAATGACACAACAATCATCAATTCAATAAAATATTGTTCAGCTTTTTAAATGTTAAATAATTAACGGATTTTTTTTAAATGTGGAAGTTGCAGTTCAAATATCGTATGCGTATGTTAGATCAACAATCAATACATATTTTGTTTTTATTTAGGGCATATTGAAAATTGATATATTATTTGATTTAAATACGCAAATTATTTGGAAACTAAAACTAACAGATACGTTTAAAAATTGAAAGTTGTTTTTATAATGTAATTGTAAAATTGAATTTATTAAATTTATTATAGGCTTAACGTTGATTTGATATAATGAATTATTTTCAAATTATTATTTTACCTTTATAGTGACATTTTTTAATTAAAACAAATATGAAAAAAAAGTATAAATGTATGAATTCGGTTTTTACATTTATCGTAATTTAGAGTATAAATAAAAAATTGACCAAATTTTTTTTTATCTCATAAAGGAAGAAAAGGAATTAATATTGTATTTAAGGAAAAATAATTCCGTATTAAATCCAAGACTCCTCTGCCCTGATTTAATTTAATTTAATACATTTTCGTGATCGGTTTCAAATCAACGCAACAACAAAATGGCAATTATTCAAACTGAAATCGAATTTCAATCAATAAAAATTGTTATTTATAAATTATAAAATTACATAACTTAATTTTCAAACTAATCTAAAAACATAAATAATATTATAAAACTAAATTATTTATTATTCATATAAATAAGAATTTTGTTGAAATAAAAAATTCAGTCATTTTCGTTTTTTTTATGAATATAATTGTAGGCGTGGTGCGATTATTTAATTTTTTTGCCCTTTTTTAACAGATCACTTTAGCTAATTCTACATTATCGACATATAACACAAATTTGGCAAGATTTGTTTTGATTATAATTTTTTACTTTCATTTTAGTAGTAGCACGTGTTTGGGCAAATATGTATTATGTGCTAAGAAAATCTTTTCAGCTTGTTATAAAAAAGTGCGACAGGTTTTAAAAAATGCAAACACGCATATAAACCGGGTCAACCGACAAATTTTAATGAAACAAAAAATTAAACTTTTTTAATTTGATTATAAAATGTTGTGTTGTTTATTTATACTATTATTATTTATTGTGATTGTTGTCTATAATTAATAATGAAATATGTCAAATATAATGGCTACGTCGTTCCGCCTAACTTGTGCTCTGGAGAAAATTATTACTTCGGTTTGAAAAACCTAAGTATTACATTCTCGATCCAAAAGTGAAACTTTTATGGGATGTCTCGACGTTTTAGAACCTACTGATTCTAAAAAAGCGAAAAATTGTTTGTCTGGCTCCTGGCCGGCCGGCCGTCACAACTGTCGTTACAGACAAAACCGCTGGAGCGATTAAAGTAATTTAGGTTTTTAAAAATATGTTAACTTAATCATAATGGGACGAGCCGAAAGGATGATGTGTTTGATAACTGCACCAGAAGTGTGTCAAAAAACTCAATAAGCATGTCAAAACAAGGAAAAAAAAAGAAGGCAGTCTTGAGGACTGCCGACAGAAGTGCAAACTTAAAACTAGAAATAGCTGTGTTTTTTGTATCTTCCAATTAGTGCAGCATTGCAAATTAAAATTTCAGAATTACTTCGGTTTGAAAGACTAAGTATTACATTCTCGAGCCAAAGTGAAATTCTTGCCCCCACTTTTTTTGGCATTTCTCGACGTTTTAGGACCTACTAATTCTAAAATAGCAACCAAAAAAATGTACGTCTGTCTGCCGGCCGGCCGGCTGTCACAACCTACGAAATCTAGAAAACCGCTGTACGGATTTGAAATTTTTTTTTTCCAAAAATAGGTTTACTCAATGGGAAGAGCCGAAAGGACGATGTGTTCGATAACTGTACCGGAAGTGTGTCCAAAAATCGTCAAGTGAGTCATAACAAGGAAATTTGCATATTTTTTGCTTAAAAAACGTTCATTTTAAGTGATTACGAGTAGGAACATTGAATTTGGAGAAATATTGATGGTCAGAATTGGTATGTGAGACCAAAATCTAGATTATTGCATTATAAGTTTGTCAAAAAATGTTGTCAAGTGTGTCAAAAGAAAGATTTTTATTTATTTTTTTACCCAAGTTTTTGGAAAAAAATAAAATTAATTATTTGTATGACATGAAATTTTATTATTATTATAGAGAATTATGGCATTATAAGTTTGTAAAAAAAATAATGTCAAGTGTGTCAAAACATGATTTCATTTATTTTTTTAGCCAGTTTTTTGAAAAAAAAATTTAGCTGTTTTCATGACGCAAATGTAATTGAACATGAAATTGGACATGGAAATTTTTGAATTTGTTATAGTTTTTGAAATATTTTTGGAATTTTGAAAAAAGTTTGTAATTTTGATTTTGTTATAATTTGTGCAATATGTTTAGAATTTTGAAAAAAAATAGAATTTCTGAATTTTTTCTGTATTTTTAGAATTTTGAAAAAAGTTTTAATTTTTAGAATATTTTTAGAATTTTGAAAAGTTTTAAATATTTGATTTTATTATAATTTTTGAAATTTTGAAAACAGTTTTAATTTTTGATTTTGTAATGATTTTTGCAATATTTTTCAAATTTTGGAAAAAGTTTGAATTTTCAAGAATTTTTTGAATATTATTGGAATTTTGAAAATGTTTCAATTTTTGATTTTGTTATAATTTTTGCAATATTTTTAGAATTTTTGAACAAAGTTTTAATCTTTGATTTTGTAATAATTTTTAGAATATTTTTAGAATTTTGAAAAAAGTTTGATTTTATTTAATTTTTACAATATTTTTGGAATTTTGAAAGAAATATGAATTTAAGATTTTACGTTAAATGGAGAGGTTTTTGAGTAGTTTGCTGAGTATATCATCTTTTCACTAAATTATGTTAATTTATGATCTGTTATAATTTTCCGGCAACGTATTGATGTTTCGTGTTAGTTTTGTAATAAATTTCTAGACAGAGATAAAATACTGTTTATGGGATTGAAAAAAAATTTAAATTATAATTAATTATTTTATTAATTTACTTTTACAAAGAGTTATGTTTGATATACATCGCTGCCCAAAACTAAAAATAATGTCCTCATAAAAGTTTTTTTCCGAAAACTATATCAAATTCCGAAAACTATATCATCAAGAGCTGTGAGATTTCCGCCTCACCATATTTTTTTAAAATTAATATCATTAAAATTATTTTGGGTTTCACATCTATCAGCATTCCAAGCAACTATTATATACATTTTTATATTTAAAATAATCAAAACATATCATATAAAAAATTTGCGCCTATCAACACTTATCTTGGTCTTAAAAGTGTTTTATGTGTTGTTGTGAACACATTATAATTTCTACTACCAAACACATTTTATTTTTAAAAAAAAAGCGTGTCATCAAAGAATATTCCATAACTAAGACTAAGGGATGCTATCGTTGATTGAAAAAGCTTCATCCGCCAGCACCCTTAAGATATCACTTTGGCTCGTGATATCCCACTGCTATTGCTAGTGGTATACGATATCTCAAGTAAGCTCATATGCCCATAGCAGGGACTAAAGTACGTGGCATTGTCACAGATAAACAATTTTAAATTTTGCTTTTAAATTTTAAATTTTGCACAACTGCTCTAATTTTGGTTTACTCATTGGCTGAGTATGGCACACCAGTCTGGTTGAATAGCACACATACTCAAAAAGTTGACTGTCAGCTGCATGCCACGATGCGTACTATAAGTGGTACTATCAGATCCTCCTCTTTACCTTGGCTCCCTGTGTTAAGCAATATCGCTCCACCTGCACCCGACGCTCGCATGCTCTCATGCGTGAACATAAAAAGGTAACCAACAACATCACGTTACCATTACACGAATATTAGAGTGATCACACTCGTTGTCGATTGAAGTCAAAAAAGCCTCCACATAAAACTGCCAGCAACCTGCTGGCAACTAATTTTAATATCTTGGATGCCTGGGACACCTCCTGGCATCATTACAACACAACTGGCCTTTCTATTACTAACCCGACTTCTACCCAACCTGGTTTCGATCTGCCACGTCATACCTGGACTACATTAAACCGAATAAGAACGAATCATGGACATTGTGCTGATTCTTTATACAAGTGGGGCATTTCAGAGTCCCCTGAGTGTGACTGCGGCGCTCCACAACAAACCATAAAACACATTGCAACTGTGTGTCCAATTTAACGGTACAATGGCAACATCTCAGACATCCATTTGGCAACTCCCGATATAGTGGCATGGATGGACTCGCTCGATGTAAACATCTAATGTTCAAATGTACTGCCCAATGTTCAAATATTTTACTTTTTACTTTACTAAAAGACGCGCAATCAAATCGATTGTAAGTTCATTTAATGTGTATTTATGTTTTGTGTTAGGTAGATTTCATAGAAGAGTCTACCTATTTTAAGTTTAATTTTTAATGTGTCACAACAAAAACCATACGCTAAATAAAAATAACGAGTAGTAAGGTTGAATGTGGAGAGATCTTGATGGTCGGCATTGGTATGTGAGACCAGGACCTTGATTGTTGTATTATAAATTTGTCAAAAAACCACCGTTAAGTCAAAAGAATGGTTTTTTTATATGTTTACCCAACTTTTTTTGAAAAAAATAAAATTAATTATTTGTATGACATGAAATGTAATTCAACATGAAATCGGACATGGAATATGGAATCTATCCAGCATCAACTTCTCACAAAGGAACAGTTGGAAAATATCAAGTTGCTGCAGATTAAATGTCGTTTTTTGACAGAAAGAGTAATTGTGTGTTATTCCAGTTCTGAATAACAGAAACAGTTGAAAAATAAGTTTGAATTTTTGAAATAGTTTTGGAATTTTGAAAAAAGTTTTCAATTATTGATTTTGTAGTATTTTTAGAATTTTTGAAAAGGTTTAAATTTTTGAAATTTTTGATTTTATTATAAGTTTTGGAATATTTTTAGAATTTTGAAAAAAATGTTTTTAGTTTTGATTTTGTTATCATTTTTGCAAAATAATTAAGAATTAATATATAGGGAGGTTCAATGTATGCATTTCATTCTCGTCAATACAGTCCTCTCGCAGATGTTTCCTTCTTTTGTAGATTAAATTTTCAATTTCGTTTAGAAGTTTTGTTGAAAATCGCCAATCGGATACAAAATTTCGCTGAAATTCGTATTCAAATAGTAGTCTCTTGTTCTTAGTATTCCTTAGTATTCTGTCAAAAGGAATGCAAATATAGTAAAGCCTATATACATTAGCGAACTCCTTATTTCCAGACTAAAGCTGCGCTTTCTTTTCCACACGACTACTTTATACGTGTTGGTTATGCTACAGCCTACAGCTCCATATTTACCCATATTTCTGGATAGCATAGAAGCTCTTATGACTTCGTTCACCAGAGTCTTCGTGTGGTTTCTCCACACTAGCTTGGGGGGGGTGTGTGAAATAGATAAGCTCCTCGTGCTGCACCCTGGATTACGCAAATAGTCTATTTCAACTTGGTAGCCAAACATTTCATTTCGAACTCTTGGCTGTGATACAAAAAAAAAAAACAAAAAAAAAATAAATATGAACCTAAACCAAAATCAAAATCACAATAACAACGGTACTTTTCAGCACCATAAGACAAAAAATATTGGACCTTCAGTCCGTATTTTGCAATTGAACATTGAAGGCATAAGCAAGTCAAAAACTGAACATTTACAAAGATTATTAAAAGATTACGACATCGACGTTATAATTCTGCAAGAAACGCATGCAGCAGATGAAGCGCAACTTACCTCTAGAGGAAACATTGTTGGTTACAAATTAATTAGTGCTATTTACCATCAATCATATGGATCTGCCACGTATGTTAAGTCTGAAATCCTGAACTGCACGCACGTACTTACACAGACGGACAACGATATACATCTTATTGTTGTTGATATATCGGACACGAAAATTGTAAACGTATACAAGCCTCCAAATACAGGATGGCCAGCTGCTACTCTACCATTATTTTATCATCCAGCAATATATGCTGGTGACTTCAATAGCCATCACACTCAGTGGTCCTACTCAAATAATAATACCAATGGCGTGCAACTGACCGACTGGGCGGATGATAACAACATGTTCCTGGTATATGATGCGAAAGACTTGAAAACCTTTAGATCTGCAAGATGGCGACGTGATTACAATCCCGACCTCTGTTTTTCCACAAAAAACGAACAACGTAACCCTATTCCAATATCTAGGGCTGTCTTACAAGGTTTTCCACGCTCTCAACATCGTCCAGTAATTCTTGAGGTAGGAATCCAAATTCCACTCGTTAACTCTACTCCTCAACCTAGATGGAATTTTAACAAAGCTGATTGGGATAAATATAGGATGAAGTTGGATGCAGTGATTCGCTGGATCCAACCCATTCCTAAAAATTACGATAGATTTGTTGGAGCCATCATCTCAACTGCAAAGAAATGCATCCCAAGAGGCTTTCGTGAAGAATATATTCCTGGCTGGAGCAAAGAGAGCGATATATTATATGAGGAGTACCTTAGTAGTGGTGAAGCAGACGTGGCTGATGACTTAATATACTCACTGGACGCCGCGAGAAAACAAAAGTGGATTAAGGCTGTTGAAAACATTGATTTTTCCCATTCAAGCAGGGAAGCATGGAGTCTCCTTCGGAAACTGGGTGGCTCAAACTCAATTACTCGTGCTAACAATGAAATAAATCCAGAGGACATCGCAAATCACATAGTAAATATGTCTCGTGCTTCTATTAATCGCCTTCATAAGAGAACAATTAAACGCAAATTAAGAGAAATGAAGCGCAATTGCTCGTCTCCATCGAAGTATGCGAACTCTTTTAGTAGCGAAGAACTAGAATCAGCTCTGTCCCAAACAAAAAACGGAAAAGCAGCTGGCTACGATGGCATTTTTCCAGAATTTCTTAAGAATGCTGGAAAAAATGTAAAACAGTGGCTAACTAAATTTTTCTCGAATGTCCTAGAAACCGGCAACCTACCAAAACATTTTAAGACTACGAAAGTGATAGCGATACTTAAGCCAGGTAAACCATCCAATGAACCAGGAAGCTATCGCCCGATTGCCCTTTTGAGCACCTGCTATAAATTGCTAGAACGGCTCATATACAATCGTATCGCACCGATATTGAATGACCAGATCCCAGTCGAACAAGCTGGTTTTCGTCCCAATCGCAGTTGCACTGACCAACTGCTCGCTCTAACATCCTATATCGAAGCTGGGTATCAAAAACAACTAAAAACAGGCGCAGTATTTATCGATCTTACTGCAGCATATGACACGGTCTGGCGAATTGGGATTATATATAAGCTGTTCAATGCAATACCTTGTAGCACCATCTCGCGTTTAATTAACAACATGCTGAGTAATCGTGTATTCAAAGTTCATCTAAATAATTCCTGCAGTAGTTCTAAAATGCTTAACAATGGTTTACCACAGGGTTCCGTCCTGGCGCCATTACTTTTTAATCTGTACATTCATGACATTCCTGACACAACATCAAAGAAATTTGGTTACGCTGATGATTGGACCCTGGCCACTCAAAACAAAGACATGGGTGTTTTGGAGGATTTGCTCTCAACTGACCTAGCGATAATGAATGACTATTTTCGAACGTGGAGTTTATTTCCCAATCTAAGTAAAACCGAGAGCTCCTGTTTCCACTTAAACAACAAACTGGCAAAACACGAACTATCAGTGTTATTTAACGGCACTGTCATTAAATACAATCAACAGCCAAAGTACCTGGGCATTACTCTCGATAGAACTCTTTCTTTTAAACTCCACCTAGAAAATACGTCACAAAAACTTAAAACGAGAAACAATATATTGCACAAACTGGCAGGCTCTACATGGGGTGCTACTCCAGCTACCCTCCGAACAACTGCTCTAAGTCTGGTTTACTCAGTGGCTGAGTATGGCGCACCAGTCTGGTTGAATAGCACACATACTCAAAAAGTTGACTGCCAGCTGCATGCTACGATGCGTACTATAAGTGGTACTATCAGATCCACTCCTTTACCTTGGCTCCCTGTGTTAAGCAATATCGCTCCACCTGCACTCAGACGCTCGCATGCTCTCATGCGTGAACATAAAAAGGTAACCAACAACACCACGTTACCCTTGCACGAATATTACGGTGACCACACTCGTTGTCGATTGAAGTCAAGAAAGCCTCCACATAAAACTGCCAGCAACCTGCTGGCAACTGATTTTAATATCTTGGATGCCTGGAACACCTCCTGGCAACATTACAACACAACTGGCCTTTCTATTACTAACCCGACTTCTACCCAACCTGGTTTCGATTTGCCACGTCATACCTGGACTACATTAAACCGAATAAGAACGAATCATGGACGTTGTGCTGATTCTTTCTACAAGTGGGGCATTTCAGAGTCCCCTGAGTGTGACTGCGGCGCTCCACAACAAACTATAAAACACATTGCAACTGTGTGTCCAATTCGACGTTACAATGGCAACATCTCAGACATCCATTTGGCAACTCCCGATGTAGTAGCATGGATAGACTCGCTCGATGTAAACATCTAATGTTCAAATGTACTGCCCAATGTTCAAATATTTTACTTTTTAATTTACTTAAAAGACACGCAATCAAATCGATTGTAAGTTCATTTAATGTGTATCCATGTATTGGTTTAGGTAGATTTCATAGAAGAGTCTACCTATTTTTAAGTTTAATTTTTTAATGTGTCACAAAAAAAAACCATACGCTAAATAAACTAGCTTGGTTTTCTAGAATTACTCATATACTCTCCTGTACAGATACAAATACTGATCTTCTCGTGAAGGTTGTATTTTTAGCTATATTTTTTTTAGTAAATGGGCTTACTGGAGGTTTACTCATATTGATTTTCCGTCCAACAGATGTCCACCATGTGTCTACCATCTTAACGACTCTCTGTACAATTTCACTATCTTCTCAAACCAATATTTGGGCGTTTGGCAATAATGACTATGTTTGTCGCGTACTAAATCAATTAATACTCTGGGTTCCTAGTATGATTGGCATTTTATCTACAACATTCTTTAGCGGTATCAAGGGTGATATTACAATCTCTGGTCTTTGCTTGCGTTATTTAAGTTCTTATAGTATGTCAAACATTTTTTAGTTATATGTGGCTGGCACCCTTGTATATTCTGCTCAATTTCCAGATTGTTTTAAGCGGTAGAAGAGTATAGCCATACTTCTGTTCTTAATTTGGAAATTTGGCAGATTCAAACGCTTTGATAACTGTTAGGTTCTTCTCTGATTGTTCCTTTCTGTAGGTTTTTCTAGACTAATCAAGGAGGGCTCATATGAAAATCTCAAATTTTAAAAAAACTGTCCTAAGCCGACACTTCTACCGTTAGGACCAACACCAAAAAAGGTGGGCATATTTCCAACATTAAGCATGTTTTTGGTGTGTTTCCTATCCTAAAAACTATCCTAAGCCGACACTTCTACCGTTAGGACCAACACCAAAAAAGGTGGGCGTGTTTCCAACATTAAGCATGTTTTTGTTGTGTTTCCAACATTAAGCATTTAATAAAACTTCTAACAACCTTTTTGGTATGTTTCCATTGCCCATCTCGTTCTGAACATTTGCATCAAACTCAATAATGAGAGATCATTTTTTGGTGTTCTCCAATAACCCCTCTTTGATGTTCCCATCTCAAGGGAAGTAGACCGAAACTACCACCACCCGTCGGCGAATGCATTATATAGTAGTATTCTTTATGGGAAGTTCCCTGGTTACTGATAAGGAAATCTGCGAAACAAAAATAATTAATGAAGATTTTTTTGCATTGAATTTTCTTGACAGTGCTACACATTGAGTGAATTCATAGGGTGTGCAATATTTCTATTATACTAGTCAACATTCTAAGTCACGAGTGTATAGTCATTATTGGTTGTTTCCAATCAATGCGAAAATCAATGATCAAGATCATGATCATCATTCAATGATGAATGATGAATTGACCAAGTGTTGAAAATTCATTCAAAATGAATAAAAATTTCCATAAAAAATTTTGTCTAACTGACGATTGAGAAATTAAAGTTAAGTAAGATAACTGATGCTGAAGTTTCAACTTAAAAATATCATCGCCTTGGTGTCGTAGTGGTTAAACGTGTCTGCCAAAGGAATTGAACTCGCTCTGGCACTGATGAGGCTACGAGCTCAAATCCCAACCAAAACCCATAAAGAGAAAAACAGAGTTTTCTTCTGAGATATTTCTAACCATACCTATGAATTGGAAAAATTCAAATTAATTCCTTATAGTTACTTGAGTTTATTTGCTCACAAAAATCCCGAATAAATAAAAATAATTAATTATAAAACGATAAAACAACTCACAAGTTAACGGATAAAAATTAATTGTTTTATTTTTATTTTTTATACACAATATGACCGTAACGCCGATATAAAGCAAAAATAATTAATGTTTTTCTAATCAAAATGTAAGCTCTGCGTGAGTATATTAGTGTCATTTACCATTTCTCGCTTGTTGCCAAACTCTTCACTCTGATTCTGTGAATTATGTGATCTTGCAGTATAAAACGGGGTCCCAGTTTTTGTGTAGTGAAGGGCTTCTTCGTGGTATAGCAACGAAGTGGCATAGCAGGTCGCGCACCTGGATGATATTTATTTAGTCCCAAGCTAGCTTCAGCTTATGGGGTCGAGAAAGAAATCCTGCTGCTCCATTACAAATAACAGTGTTGAACGCGTATATTCTGGTAAGAACGGATTAAACAAACAGCAAGTGAAAAAGGTAGACTCTGGCGACCCCCGTATACGAAAAGAACCGCGATCATCTCGTCCACTCCCATAATTCTAACACAGTCACACACACACACACACGCTCTCACACTTCATCCACTCACTCACGCACACCCACACATACACACATACACACATACACACACACCCACACACATGCACACATACGCACCTACTTACATCCATGCCCATATAGCTAAGAAAAATAATTAAATCCCAAAATGGCTGCAATGACGATTAATCAACAATTTAAATTAAAATCTAATACAATATAAATAATTAATTATTTATTCCACAAACAGATTGTGCAACCCAATGATTGGTATTAATATTAATGGAATCAATATAATTTTATATGTTGACTAGCGTTTTCGAAAATACTTAATTTAATATTTTCACAAACAGACCAATCTTCATTCCCGTTTTCATCGGTTTACATATAAGTTAAAACAAAACACATTGCTACACCTTAAAAAAGATTGAACTAATCGATCTTATACGACACCGATAGATAAAAATTTTAAAAAATTTAGATTAATATTTGGTCTAGAAACAACCCAGACACGGGTAATTAAAATAATTTTTCTAATCAAAAAAAAAACCAAAACATTTCCTTTTTCTTGTTCTTTAGTTCAATATTTTTTTTTTTTTAAATAAAATGTGTTGTGTTATAGGGTTTAGAATATGTGTCACAACAACACATAAATACCTTTTAAGACCTAGGTCTAGACCTGGGTCCCACAACAACTGGCGTTCTAAGGTGTAGATTAACGCTTTTTTTAAACATCTGCGGGTTGAAGCCACCTGAGACTAAGTGTTCCGGCAAACTATTCCATTTGTACGCAGTTCGGACAAAGAAGTCTCTCTGCTATCTGCCAGTATGACAGCACGGGATCTTTATCGTTGCACCGGTTGCGGCAGCCGATTGCCGAGTGGAACGAGGGTAAGAATAAGTTTGAGGCATGATGCCGCTGATTGAGCACTGTTGAGCCATCTGAGCACTGTTGATGATGATATTTGTAAAAAACAACGAGGTCAGCAACAGTGCAACGATGTTGTAAGGAATAAAGTTTTGATGTCAAAGTTCGATCACCCACAATTCGTATAGCCCGCTTTTGAACAGAGTCCAAGAGGGCCAAGATGGAAACAGAGGCAGCTCCCCAAACTTGACAGCAGTACTCCATACAGGGACGAATATAGGACTTATAAACATGGAGCAATTGGTATGGAGTGTAAAATTTTTTGCATCTATTTAGGAGGCCGAGTTTTTTATTTATAATTTTATATAATAAATTAAAACTATCGCACACGACATTACACTAATTTTAATCCATAAAATGTTATATGCGCATCACCAGCGGCTGTGCGATATATATCCTAGCTAACATCCTCAATTTTATTGCATTTTGTATGGTTATTGCATATTTTAGTATATAGAAAAATTTAATGAGAAAAAAAAACTCACCATATGTCACCTCGTTGTAATCCAGTTTGTAGATTCCCAGTATGTTCTTCAAATGCATGATTCACCAATAAATTGGGAATATCTGATGATGATAATTACTTATCTGGCAAACTTTCATCAGCAATATTCACTGATAATCCGATCCAACTTAGTACCAAAACATAGGGTGGCATCGTCCATTTTATAACACCAGGTTCAGCCGATGTGATCCAATATCCAGTTAATAAATATCCCATATGCAAGATAAATGTTGCTATTATCCAATAATGTTGTATCTTTAAATAGATTTGTGAGGACATATGGTCCGAGTATTGCTAGGGCACTATGACACAGGTTATCCCCATAATAAAAACGAAGACATAATAATACGCCACATCCAGTTATAAATGAATGATTTATACAGGTATTTTGTTTGATTATAAATTGACGATAACTGAATGCGAGTGGATAGCCTATTAAGCTAGTTAAAAAAGAACGTAATGATGGTTCGGAAGCCCCTAAAAGTGATGCCAATTTACCGACATAACCTAATTCTGCGAACAACATTTTTCAATATGGTTTTTTTTGTATTCATAACTAAAACAATTAATTAATGATAATAACAATTGTTACTTGTTTGTATTTGTTAATTTTTTTATATTTTTCCTTTAATTCAAAAAGAATTATTATAATTAATTCCCTAGAAGTCTTAATTTATTTATCCATTTCGGTTAAGTTGTATAACATTTGTTTTACCAGAAACATTTTAAGTTTAAATATTTTTGAAAACACTTATATCAGTCTTAAAATTTCTTTTTATTTAATTAATAAAAACAATATTTCGGCACATTGCCATTTTCAAGATTCTAACAGTCGAAAATACTAACTACCAATACTATTTTAAGTTTAATTTTTCCATTAAGTTTACACTTTTTAAACAATCACTTTTTATACAAAAAAAGAATTTTTCAATTAAATCATAAATGAAATGCGGCTGATCGAAATTGCAATCATGACGTCTCAAATTTTGTGAATACAAAAAAACTCTGTCAAACAAAAATTAAATTCTTATTGGAGTTATACAATCCATGCACAATAAAAATACTTTTACTCATGAGATCCAAGTTTGTATGAAATTTATTTTGAGAAAAAAAGAATTTATTTTTGAAATACTTTTTCCTCTATAAAAAAGTTAAAAATTTCGTAACTTTTTCCTCATGATTAATATAGAATTGAGCTATCTACATTTTAAAGCTTTGTATTGCTATTAAAAAAATAATAATAAAAGGTTGCTCAAATCTCATGAGGAAAAAACCTAATACATTGTGCATGCACCGTTAACGATACAAACATATAAACATTTTCTAAATTGCACTAATACGGCAGACAGATAAAAATTTTTTAAAATTACATTAATAAAAGAATTGAATTAATATATAAAATAATTTACTATTTATGTTTAATTACTCTAGTATTTTTATTTAAATAAAAATTTTACTACTTACATGGAAAAAAAACACGTGAATTGAAAAAAAAAATTCATAGTTTTTTTTACTATTCATCAGAGAAATCTAATTGACAACTGAACTAATAACAAAAATAAGAGAGGCCATCGTCGAGATGAATTCCCGTATTTATAATATTTAAAATATCGACAATATCGCTTAGGCTGGTCTTGTGCAGCTGCTTAACAAATAATAATACTTACTGGGAATTTTATTTTGTCGATGCATGTTATATTCTAATAAATTAAGAACTTCATTCAACATGCAGCGGTGTTCTTGCGCCAACATAACATTTGTTTAGGATTGTTACGATTCTACATAAACATAATGAAATACAAATGGTATTCAACGTCACATTTTCCAAGAAAAAGGGTTAAAAATATACAATAACAACAACATGAAATACAATTACAATACTTTACAAATTAAACCAACATAACGTAAAATAATCGAATATTCTAATATTTTTTCACGGTTTCTAAAGAAAGTAACCTCGAATAATCGAGAAATTATGCAGAATCGTATATAAGGAATTCCCTCTTGTAGAATAAGTTAGTTGTGTTTTAAACCGGCGGTGGTATATAAACAATAAAATTATAATTAAAATTGCGATAGTTTAAATGGAATGTTAGATTTGAATTAATTGTAAACAAAACGCAGTATCTTGCAAATAAACCGTGTGAATAGAAGAAGTTATTTTTGAAATTTAATTATGAATAAATTTTTAAGTGTTATTAAGTAGAAATAATTTGTGTATTATTTTGGAAGCTGTGAACTGGAAATTTTTACAATCAACCGTTGTAGCTTCGAAGCTGTTGGAAGAATATTCTAGATAGGAATATTGTTGCTGTATTGTTTTCCTGTTGTTGTGGAACAATTAAGGAGTTGACTACTTAAAATTACACCTGGTGTTTGTGCTTACTAATCAGTGATCGAATCCAGGAAGAGATTCCGGAATTGCGTTTAACGAATTGAGAGTAAGGCCAATTCGACGGAAGGTTAGAAAAACGTAACAGCATAATAAATTGAGATTGAAAAACTCCACCATTTCAGGAGATAAAACTTCTCAAATTTGTCCATGGTTAGATTAGGTTAGATTAGAATGGGTAGCTTACGAACGAGGCACAGGTACAAGCGGTCCATAGAACCATACCATGAAATGAATTTTTGTTGTCCAAGCACTACTTTTTGGAAACCTGTTAGAGCTTCTCAAGAAGCATCAAATCTCCCAGAAACTGGTTTCTGGTCAAAACCAAACCAGAACCCGAACAGAGAAGATTGTTTCCGTTTCCTCCTATTTTCGTCATTACAGTTTCGACAGAAGTCATAGAATGCCCTGTCTACTCGCACCCTGTTCGATTAGACACGGTTCAGTAATGACACCCACACAGAATCATGTTGATCTATCTGCGATTCATTGATCAGGCCTGGAGCGGTCTAGTACATGACAGATTTGTTTGTCAATCACACATGTGGATGTTAAACTGATCAGCCATCTCATTAAAAGTTACCAGACAGTTCTGGGCTACTTTCGACCTCACCTCGATTCTAGAACCTCGATTGAAACCTGACTGTCCGTAAAGATATATACCTTGCATATATTACATTATACTTCAACCAGTGAACGATCTCTTAAATAGGTGCACCTTCAGCCTGAAAAATACTGAAGTAATCAGGCAGACGAAAAAAGAAGTTTAAATTTAGTTCCTTGCAGCATACTCTACAGCCAACCTTCCCATTAATTTTTTACCCATCCATGTAGAAGTTGTCAACACCTGTATATTTATCTAATTCGCTTGCTCAGTCCTCTCTGCAACGAATAGCAGTTGTAAAGTCAGCCTCCGAGGATAGTTTAGGAATGGAATGCTCGAAGGAATATTTCTACTTACCAGATTTTTGCCCTTTTTATTGCAACTCCACATACCAGTAAACTTTAGTCTGACTGCCGTGCGGCTATCAATTTGACTGAGACGTCTTAGTGTGATTGAGTGTGCATCTAGAACTTCACTAATGCACAATGATGAGGATCTCTGTACTTTAATTAAGAGTTTCTGATTGACCATTTTATTTAGGGCCGGCCACCAAACCGTAACCTCACACTGCAGAACTCGTCAAGCTATCGAGTTGTAGATCCATTGGATAATGTGGAGGCCGAGACCCTATTTTCGTCCATGACGTTCATGGCACGAGTAAAACGCTATGGTAGCTTACTTTTTCGGGAATGTTGCGTTTCCAGCCTAGTTTGCTGTCCAGAATGAATCCCAAGAAATTGATCTTGTCAGTGACACTCAGGCTGACTCCGTTGGGAGTTAGAGGTTCAAAATCAGTTGGTTTGCTCTTTCTTGAGAACAGAACCGATTCCTATATTTGTGGATTTATACCTGCTCCACAGCTATCAGTTTATTTGTAGAAAATGCAATTAGAAACCTAAGAGTACCAGGATGTTTACTCATAAGTGTTCATCCTAAAGCCAAGCTCTTCCTGATTTAGCAACAGATGATTAAAGAACAAGTTCCAAAAAATGGGTGACCATAATCTTTGACAACCCTGTTCCTAAGAAGCAGGTTAATTCAGGTGATTACAGCGAGTTGTTTTTAGTTATGACAAATTTAACCATTTAAAACTAATTTATTGCATAATATTTCACATAAAAATATCACATAATATTTTTACAAAAATAATGTTTAATAAATCAGGAATAAACACTTTATTTGTTTTTTTCTTCTACAGTAACAACAGAACATGAGGGTTTTTCCATTGATTGCACAATCTATTTCATAATCAGAATGCTCGATGTTTTATTAGCGAGAATTTTCTATCTTTGTTTCATTTCAAATATACATTGATCATCCACCCTCACGCCAATACTTATAAACCATTTCCATCACTCAATCTTGAATCCTGTTAGAAAAACGGAACAGGTCCTGTTAGAAAAACGGAAAAAATCAATATCTCTTATCGTGCCATTTCTATTAATATCACTAAAACAATCAACACACATACCAACACAAAAATCAAAAGGTACAATTTCACATTTAAAAAATCCTGAACAACCGCAAACTCATTTACATTGAATAATTTCACGAAATTTTCATATTTTCTCTTTGATATGATATTTGTATGAACCAATTTCTATTATTGTCGTAGGTCAAAAATAAAATAATAAATTGATTTACGGAGTTTCTTCGGAGTTCGGCGTGTCTTCTACCATATGTACCATAAACAGATAAACGACGATTGGATCTTTCATTTTGAACTTTCTCTCCTTCCATTCCATATACTTTTCCAAACATCACAGACTTTAACACTATCAACTCTTTTTCCTTCAGCTTCTTGTGCATTAAATCCATCACTATTAGTTTTTTCCATCTTCGTGTGATGAGTTGGCTAATACTAAACGAGATTTATACTCCAATTCTATGGGATATAGACACGCATGTATAATCAGTATTAAATCCATTTGAAAATGATTTGGATTCACAGTCTAATAGACTAACGATTAAAGCTGTCACCCTCTGAATCCAGATCTGTTACATTAAAAAAACATATTCAAGTAATGTACTCCTGCCATGTTTGTTTATTGAGGCGATAAATAAAATTATAATAAAAATTATTTCATATATAAACCCTCCACAATGTTTATCTAATTGATTTAAACAAATTATTATATTTACATAACTACACCACATTAAAACAATAGGGGCACGATAGCACAATTCTTCTTATTAAAATTTACATAATGACCTGTATCGAAAAATTTATACAGCCAGCTTCTCCATATCTTGTTTCCCTTTTATTATATTTTTAATCGCACACAAATTAAAAATTTCCCCATAACATCTCAATTTAAAATGAAAGTCAATCATTTCCATATATATCATCTCAATAAACAATTCTTATTTATACGAGAAAATTTTCTCTAAGACTACAGTCAACCATTCTAATTTTTATAAATTGCACAACCGTTTTCTACCTATATATAATATGACAAAACTTTACCATAACACAAATTCTTACTATTTATTTAGAAAGAAACATGTATTATTAATTAACATTGAGTGGTGCAACAAAACAATTAACTGATAAAATAGTATAGATAGATAAATATTTTATTTTTGTTGAACTAAATTATTTAAATTCAAAGGCCAGAACCGAAATAAATTAGCAAATGATTATAGAACTCCTTTAAATACGAATACTCTTGTTTTTAGAGAAAAATTCGAATTCGAAATTCGTAGAATTCGAATTTGATTCGAATAGTTATACATATAGACATATTTGTGCCAAAGTCAAAATCCAGAGGTAACTCACTTTGTATATTAGTGTCGTTGCTGCTCCAGATCGTATGCGGTGTGCATTAGTATCACAGCCCAAGCTAACCCGGACTTTTAGCCTATGAGCATTCGTGATCAGATTACTTATCTATCAGAGATTTAGATCATATAACAAGTAAGCTGAGATGATGTAGAAGTTCTGGCTATTAAGCTTCAAGCCCGTTGCCATTGTTTCTGCATCGCTATGAACGTGAAGTGCATTTTCCACAAATGACAATTTGTAAAGTTTTGACTCCAATTACTTGGTCATGGTAATCCATGGTTCTAGGATCAACACAACATCTTTCCTAAATTTGAGCAAAATTGCAGTGGTTGTTCATCTGCCAGCACTCATAATATATCACCTGGGCAAGCGATATCTCACTGCTGTTGACAGTGTTATGTGATATATCACAATAGCTCGTATTTCAATAGCAGAGACATGGATAACATGGGGTGCCACACCCGGAAGATTCCCATTGATAAAGATTGTTCTGTATCCTATCACTATTGCTACCAATTGATTGGGACTGAGAAATATTTGTTGGCGTCCTTCATTTTACGAGGTTTCTTGCTTGGAAAAAACATCCTGAACCAATTCAGGTGGTTCTGTGCTATTCTCAGTCTTATACTTTTATATACTCAATGTGACTGCTCCAGATCCGAAGTTTATCACATCGTCACTTTTAGATAGCTTAGGCTAGGATTCCTAATTAATAAGATTATAATAATTAATAATAATAACTAATAAGTAGGTGGCTCAAGCTTATCCTCCAGTTATATAAGTAGGCAGCTCTGGATTTCTGTATACCAGCATTTCCAGTACCTTACTAGATTTTTGAATTTGGCAGGGATCTAAGCATGAGTTTTCGGTCAACTAGGTATATCCTCTACATTAACCACTGAGTGTGTGAGTGGTGAGTTTGTTCAATTTATAGTTGATAAATACAAATACATAACAATAAAGGAACTCAATAATTTTTTTAGCAAAAACGGTTATCTATAAATGACAAATCTGTAAATGACAAACGGTTATCAATAAATGACAAATATGGAAAACCTAGATGACCTAATCTAATGTAGCAACATGGTGAACTTAACACCTAACTATGACCGCCTAAAACCAAAGAAATATTTAAAATAAGAAAATTTCTGACTATTCCAATTATTTACCATTCCACTATTTCTTACAAAAATTTCCTTGAAATTGAAATGAAAAACTGCAAGCAAAACAAAAAAAAATTGTTAGTAAGACATTTAAAAGAAAAAATCATTTTCTTAAAAAAAATTTTCCTTCTCTTTTCTACGCACTGTTATTGAAACAAATGATCAGTTTTATTAGAGGTGATCTAGAAAAATAATTTTTTTTTGTTTTTATTTTTTTCGCGAAATTAATTTTTTTTATATTCTGTTACATAGTTGCATTCGATTAAAGTATAAAAGGTTATGGATTTATTACAAAAAGGTATAGTACAACTTTTGATTCAATCAAACGAAATACAATAAAAAAAAACTCAAAATGTTCAAAGTGAGTTTATTTTAAAATAAAATATTTCAAAATTTAAAATTACATATTTTGTTTTGTAGGTATTCGTTCTATTAGCCATCGTCGCCGCCGCCAGTGCCAACCCAGGTTTATTAGGAGCACCAGCTGTAGTACAACCAGGATATGGAGCTTATGGAGGTTATGCAGGATATGGTGGATATCATGGTGGTGTTGTAGCACCAGCAATCACAACACAAAACCAAAATACCTTAAGATCATTCGGAAATCTTGGACAAGTTTCAACATTCTCAAAAACTATTGACACACCATTCTCATCCGTCAGCAAATCAGATGTCCGTGTAAGCAATCCTGGATTAAGAATTGCATCACCAGCCTACGGTTATGCCGCACCAGCTATTGCTCATGGCTATGTCGCACCAGCTCTTGCTCATGGATATGCTGCACCAGCTATCGCTGCCCCAGTTGTTGCTGGAGGTCTTTTAGGAGTTAGATACTCAGCTGCCCCAGCTGTTGCACATATGTCATACACAAACGGACTTGGCTTCAACTATGCCTGGTAATCAGTGACTCATCATGGAAATAGAATACTCAATCAAATATACTCACCACAAAATATTATATCGAATCTAAAGTAAAATTATATTCCTCGATCAAACAAATTTTCCGTTAAATCAGCTTTAAAACTAAAACCACTTGTTTGATTGGAGAAAATAGTTTACTTTAGACATAACTTCTTAACAAATAAAAGTCTGCGGTCAACAGTCATAAAATCAAAAATTAATGTAAACAAAATATTTATTATTTATTTTAAAATAAATCTGTCGATAAAAAAAATTATGGAATATGTTAATTATTGCTTAAGTGGTCTTACAAGCTTCAATAGTCCTTTACACGATTCCATTCTTCATGTGAATTTTTTGTTATCAACATGATGTTGTAATTTGGCTTTAGTTTGATGACGATATCTCGTTCGTTTATTTCAGGACTATTTACGTAATACGCAAACGTTTGTTAGAACCGTTACAACAGTGTTGAGCTAATCAGAAAAACTGTATTAGTTTAAACACAAAAGCAAAACGATTCGCCAGACACTAAATTTAATCGTTCCAAATGAATCATTGGCATGGATCTGAAATAGGGTTGAAGAAAGAACAGTGCCTTGGAGACATCTTTATACAGAGCTAATCTATACTATACAGAACGTAATCTATAATCAATAGTTCAATCAGGTCCATTCCAATAAGAGTAGTCCGGTTCTATTAAGAATCCAGAAAAGGCAATAAACGAAATTTTGGTTATTTGGATGATCGGTGGTAGCACTGAAGATTTGATTCTTAAGAAAACTAAAAGTCGGGCCATATGCTCAAGTGAGACATATCCCTCTAAGCCTTTAAAGCAGATTTACAATGCGTGAAGGAAACATTGAAACAATTAAGGATATAATGCCAGCTGTAATAAAACGTGATGCGTAAAGCCCTGAAAGGGCAAAAGACAGGAATCGCGGAAGGAATTCAACAGTGCCTTTTAAACACAGAAGGTTTAGGTTACATCAAAATCTTTTAAAGATGTTGTAAAAGAACATCTAGTTGTAACTGTGATGAATAGAACGCAGAACGATGGGAAGATTACGCCCAAGCTGGGATATGGTGGTAAGAGCACTTGCTAACATTTTCCATAAACATTGTTAGCGAAACCCCTAGATCGATCGATTGAACCCTTCAATCTATTGAGGATTGGCATAGAAATCTAGTTAAATTAAGAGAATATCCCAATCTCCAACGCCTGTCGCTGTACAGGTAAGCAATTAGTCTACTTTGAGGGATCTGAGAACGAAACTAAAAGTTGTCAATGTAAATGATATACTAATACAACTCAGAGTTCGTGTCTGGTTTCCTACAAAATCATGAAACCCAAAAAAGGTATTTTTGGGTTTCATGATTTTGTAGGAAACCAGACGATTGCCTTCACATATATGATAGAGTTATATAATGCTTCAAGGGGAAGTATTCTGGAAATAAATGCCTATAACAATGAACTGACACCATGAACTCACTCTCGAGTGAGCTGCTTCTTGATTTTATTCTTCGTACAAAATTTGTCGATCTGCGATGTGGGAGAATCAAAAAATGTCTAAAAAACACAGTTTTATAACTAGTTTCAGATAAGAAGTATAGGATGATACATTTGTAACTTTGCACTATTCTGGGTGATACTCAGCCAGAACCCAGTAGTGGTTCCGGACACATATCTGTATTGAGAAGCTTCAAATCTAGTAAAACTATCGAGTTTTGACCTCTTATCTTGCCCAAGGGCAATTACTATAGCCACTATGGTGAAAGAATAGCCTGGAAATGAGCAAATACTGGACAGTTCCTATATCTTAAAAATATTTTATTTTTTACTTTGAGCTATGCTAGGAAAGTATCTTCGACGTGTTACGGTATTGAAGTAAAATTACAATGGTGAAGAAATTTATGATCCGCACCAAACAAGTTTTTCATAATAGACTTAACACTCTACATGTCAGATCATGAAAAAACCTGCCCTTATTTTGTTAAAAAAAGAAGTATAAGAATCCCTTAAGCCACACTGAAAAAAACATGTTCTGTTTTCAATCGAAATGCAGTTGTCTCAACCTCGCCGCGGGGACAAATATGGCGAATCGAGCTCCGAAATTGATTCAACATCTATATAGTTACAGAAGGATGTAGTTGAGACAACCTCAAGGAGTGTTTATGTGAATATAAAATATAGTTCAATTAATTTAAAATATTTCAATTTTAAAATGGAAAAATATGGAGGGGCTGAAATCTCACAGCTCTGAGATATCAAGACTTCGGTCTGGGTTAAGGATTTTGATATAGTTTACGGCAAAAAACTTTTATGAGGACATGGTTTTTAGTTTTGGGCAGCGATGTATATAATAACATAACTCTGTATGTATGATGTATATAACAACATAACATAACTACAAGTATTTTTTATCTCTGTTTAAAAATATATTACAAAACTAACACGAAACATCAATACGTTGCCGGAAAATTATGATCATAATTCTAAAAATATTGTTAAATTAAATAAAATCAAACTTTTTCAAAATTCCAAAAATATTCCAAAAATTAGAATAAAATTTAAACTTTTTCTAAATTCCAATAATATTTCAAAAATTCTTAAAAATTCAAACTTTTTCCAAAATTCTAAAAATATTGTAAAAATTATTACAAAATCAAAAATTGAAAAAATTGAAAAATTGAAAATTTTTTCAAAATTCCAAAAATTATAATAATATCAAAAACTAAAATTTTTTCAAAATTCTAAAAATATTCCAAAAATTCTTACAAAATCAAAAATTAAAACTTTTACCGAAATTCCAAAAATATTGCAAAAATTATTACAACATCAAAAATACAAAATTCCAAAAATATTTCAAAAACTATAACAAATTCAAAAATTTCCATGTCCAATTTCATTTTAAATTACATTTACGTCATAAAAACAGCTACATTTTTTATCCAAAAAATTGGTTAAAAAAATAAATGAAATCATTTTTTGACACACTTGACATTATTTTTTGACAAACTTATAATGCCATAATTCTCTATAATAATAATTATATATCATGTCATACAAGCTATAAATTTTATTTTTTTCTAAAAAAATTGGGTAAAAATAAATAAAAACCTTTCTTTTGACACACTTGACAAAATTTTTTGACAAACTTATAATGCCATAATTCTCAATAATAATAATTTTTTTTTTATTTTTTTCCAAAAAATTGGGTAAAAACCTAAATAAAAATCTTTTGACACACTTGACAACATTTTTTTGACAAACTTATAATGCCATAATTTTCAATGATAATAATAAAATTTCATTTCAAACAAACAATTTTATTTTTTTCCAAAAAATTGGGTAAAAAATAAATAAAAATCTTTTTTTTGACACACTTTACAACATTTTTTTGACAAACTTATAATGCAATAATCTAGTTTTTGATCTCACATACCAATTCCTACCATCAAGATTTCTCCAAATTCAATGTTCCTACTCACTTAAAATGAACGTTTTTTAAGCTAAAAATATGAAAATTTGCCATTTTTGGCACACTTAATGATTTTTTTGAAACACTTCCGGTACAGTTATCGAACACGGCGTCCTTTCAGACCTGTCCCTTGAGTATACCTATTTTTAGAAAAAAAAAATTTTTGAAATCCGTCCAGCGGTTTAATCCGTCCCTCCAGCGTACATAATGACGGCCGGCCGGCAGACAGACATACATTTTTTTTTGCTTTTGTAGAATCAGTAGGTCTTAAAACGTCGAGAAATGCCAAAAAAAGTGGGGGTAAGAATTTCACTTTGAGCTCATGAATGTAATACTTAGGTCTTTCAGACCGAAGTAAAACCCATGATATAATGCCAAAGTAAATTTTTTTCACGGAATTAGTTATTAACTTTATTCAACTACTTTTATATTGCTTGTAACACTTTATTAAAATATTTTAAATAAACCTCATTCGGTTGTCAGGAAAATATTTATATGTAGTTGTCCCAATCACATTGATATTGTTTGCAAGTATTTTTTCTTTGTTTGAATAAGAAACTACCAACTTCGAGATGAGGTTGTAATTATTTCAACTTTTTTTTCAGTCCATTCAGACTGCACAAAGTATTCCGTCCGTCACCTAGAATCCCTAGGAAATCTCTAGAACTTTTATACTAGTGTGTGTGTGATAACAGCGTCATTCGTAATTTCGCGGACAACCTGCCGATCACTGCAATGTCTTTCAAGCTGAACTTTCTGCACTAAAGAAATAGACTGGTCATAGACTTGTTAAAGTACGATGTAATAATAGTAATAGATAGTTGAATTTTCGACAGTCAGAAGATAGCAATTAAGGTTCTACAGTTGGGGCTTACCACATCGAAAGTAATTCGCCAAGCTGATGCTCTTGATCGACAAGGGACTTTTTGTTTTGTGCTACCAAACGTGGTAATCTTATGGAGTTAAAGGATTGCTTCAAGAAGAATTGCGTATACGCACCCAAATGGGCGAAATGTGTCATGTGTCATGATCAACTGATATCAAGAAATCGAATAGGCGATATTCCAATTGGCTTCCGAAAGGGTAGTGTTTAAAAAGAAAGCATGGATACTTGTTCTTAGCAACAAGATCGGTTGCAACTGAAATGTGATTCCAAAAATTGATAAATCAACAAACACACCTACGCATATAAATATTTGATTAATTATTGTCTTTCTAATATAAAATATTATTCCTGCTATTACTTCAATCAACCAAATAAAAATCTAAATGCATTAATTTAAATTTTATTTAAATAAAAACAAAAGAAGTTAAACTAAGAAATACGAAAGAAACAAATCACCTACTAAGTACATAATTACACTGTTGTGATAGTTTTTGTCTCCGTCCAACGCATGTCAATTATAACAAGTTGTATGAAAATAATCGTTTTATGCGTTTGTTCTTGTTTTTATATCTTTAATGTCAAATGCAATTTTATTCAGTATATAAGGTTGCATATTTCTATTGAAATGGTATAGTACAATTTTAGAGTTCAATCAATTCGATTAAAACAAAAAATAATAAACTAAAATGTTTAAAGTAAGAAATTTGTGGTTTTTACTTTCAGTTATATATGATATATTTAATTTATTTAAATTTTATAATTTATAGGTAGCAGTTCTTTTGTCCATCATCGCCATTGCCCAAGCCGCACCAGGATTATTGGGAGCTCCAGCTGTAGTACAACCAGCATATGGAGGCTATGGATATGGTGGTGTTGTAGGACCAGCTCTAGCTCATGGATACGCTGCACCAGCTATCGCTCATGGTTATGCTGCCCCAGCTATTGCTCGTGGTTATGCTTCACCAGTTCTTGGTCATGGTTATGCTTCACCAGTTCTTGGTCATGGTATTGCCGCTGCACCAGTTGTTGCTGGAGGTCTCTTAGGAGTTAGATATTCTGCCGCTCCAGCTGTTGCACATATGTCATACACAAGCGGGCTCGGTTTCAACTATGCTTGGTAAACGATTTCGTTACAAACGAAATAAACAATTTCTAAATCCATCCATCCGAAATTAAAAAAGATTATTCGAAATAATAAGAAGATTTAAAAGTCTGCGGGTCACAGTCTGATATCATCAAAAGTTAATATAATACAAATAGGAGTATTTAATATTTATTTAAAAAATAAATTGAAAACTTAAAAAAACCTACTAACGTGTTGTCAATATTTATTTTGTCAGTATAGATTCCTATATACAAAATGACTAGCAAAAAATAAATAACGAGCTAACAAGATGTCTATAAAACTCCATACATATTAGCAAGGTAATAGCAAAACACAAAATAAACAAAATTGGTTTCATTTTATCAGATGACTCTGGTGTGACTATGTTTAAATATATGTTTTTGGAAGTGTCAAGTAGGCATTTCAGTGTTTAGTGAGAAGAAAAATTGGGGAAAATATAACAATGAAAATATGGAGGGGCTGAAATCTCACAGCTCTGAGATATCAAGACTTCGGACTCGGTTAAGGATTTTGATATAGTTTTCGGCAAAAAACTTTTATGAGGACATGGTTTTTAGTTTTGGTCAGCGATGTATATCAAACATAGCTCTTTGTTAAAGTACAAATATTTTTCATCTTTGTTTAAAAAAGTATTACAAAACTAACACGAAATATCAATACGTTGCCGGAAAATTATAATCAAAATTCCAAAAATATTGTTAAATTAAATAAATTCAAACTTTTTCATAATTCCAAAAATATTCCAAAAATTAGAATAAAATCAAATATTTAAACTTTTTCTAAATTCCAATGATATTTCAAAAATTCTTAAAAATTCAAACTTTTTCCAAAATTCTAAAAATAATTGCAAAAATTATTACAAAATCAAAAATTGAAAATTTTTTCAAAATTCCAAAAATTATAATAAAATCAAAAATTAAAAATTTTTCCAAAATTCTAAAAATATTCCAAAAATTCTTACAAAATCAAAAATTAAAACTTTTTTCAAAATTCTAAAGATATTCTAAAAATATTTCAAAAACTATCAAATCCAAAAATATCCATCCAAAAATATCAAATTCAAAAATATCCATGTCCAATTTCATTTTAAATTACATTTACGTCATCAAAACAGCTAAATTTTTTTTTTCTAAAAAATTGGCTAAAAAAATAAATGAAATCATTTTTTGACACACTTGACATTATTTTTTGACAAACTTCCCAAGTAACAATTTGAAGCTGTCACAACGTTGTGTCAGCTAAAATTTACAGGAATTTAGTTGTAATAACAAGTTCAAAAAATACAAAAAACGTTTTCACAACGTTTTGCTGATGTTGCGGCAGCTAAAATGGGGATCATATTTTGGTTGGCAGTACGTTGTAATAACGTCACACAGCGAATTTGCTATAATTGTAAAACAGTTTTTAATATATCAATTTCGTTAGTTTAGCAATAACGCTTCACAAAAATTAAATGAGTTGTTTTTGCGATATCGCTGAGTTCAACGCAGAATAGTAAAATTAGGAAAAACGGAAACATAACAATTAAAAAATTATTGTTGTAACTTAGCATTCGTAAAAGTATAATAGTTATTTAAGCGATTTTAGATTGAAAAAAGAAAAATTAACCAGAAAATCTAAACTGCTTTTTTAAAAACACAATTTATAAAAATAACAATTTCGTATATTTTTTCCCCCAATTTGATTATAAAAATGATCTTGCATAACTTAATTACTTTGTTTTTTAATGCTACATAATTTTTTTGATTGTATTCATAATGGATGGCCAAGTTATATGTTAAATAATTATTGTTTTAGATTCTGCATGTTCCGAACGTAAAAACACTTGCAGAAATAAATTTATCGGGCAGTTTCTAAAGTTACCTCAGATAATTAATATGCGCCAACAAATTAATTGATATTTAATAAGTAAATAAAATTTAAAGTTTGTCGTAAAATTTTTATTTGCAAAAAAAATTCATCAATTTGAAATGTATAATATAATATCTTTAAAAAAATTAATCAAACTACAAATTACAAGCGTTTATTTTCGTGTTTTCATTGAGAAAAACAATTTTTTTGGTATTATATCGTACCGTTTAATTTGGCAGCCATTTTTGTGCATAACAAATAGAATTAAAATATGTCTGCAATATGTATAACAGCTATGTAGATAAATTGATATCCTTTTTACTAGTTATACTAAAGTCAACATTTTTACAGCTAAAATGCCTTTTCTTTAGATGGGAAATAAGCAAATAAATGACATATTTGCCTTTAGTAATAAATATTGCGTAGTTAAAATGAAAATTGCATTCAAAATATTAATACCATAACGGGATATTATCATTTCTGAAAACTACTTACCGTCAATAACATTTTAGAAAATAAGTAATATTCATTGTCCTTAATAACTATAATGCTTTGTCTAGAGGCCTATCGTTGTCCTCATAATAACCAAAATTGTTATATGTTAAGCATTTTCACGGATTGCTTTAAGGTAAGCAATCTTTCGTTGAGGTGGCCTTTTGTAGTTTTGTGGTAAGTAGTTTTGCTTTGTGTGAAAGAAAATGTGAAAAAAGAGGATAAAACGTAGTTGTTGTTTATTAAATGATATTCATGTAGATCATCAATTATTTCTACAGAGAACTTAAAATCAGAATGCAAGTCTGTTGGCTAGTCATGAGACATTCTCAACCAATGAACTCATAATATGAATTTGTCAAGAAAATATATTTTCATTTGTTTGAAATAAATAATTTTATAAACATTGTTTTTAATTTTTTACAGCAACATTCAATGGTATGCGTTATTGAATAGAGGATATTTAAATAGTATGATTTATAAAGTGTGAAGCAATGGAATGAAAACAAATTTCGTTTTGTAGGACAAATATACAAATTTTGCTGTAACTCTGTAATTTCTGTAATTTTGCTCTAATTGCCATTTTCTTTTCAAGTGGTGTAACTGAACGGTTAATGCCCAATGGCAAAATGCATTTTATTAAATATGGTGATACTTCCTAAATGCGTCGATGATCCCGTCGTGAAAAATGAAACCCCATTTTCTTTTCTTGACCAATAAAACAAAGTTTTTTTCATAATACCAATATACTGCTGATGAAGCATATCACATACGATAACATCATCTACCATATTAATAGGAAGGCAGAGAAGTGCTGAATTGAATTTGTGATGCTGTTTGTCTAGTTGCTGGCGAAAGGAATAATCAGTTCGTTTAGGCATATAAGGCATTATCATGCTCTCCGATGACATGGCAGTTAAGACATCCATGATAAGTGCTGAAGTTTACTGTAACTAGAGCAAGACTCAGACAAAGCTAATTGAGATTTCGAAATTTTGGTTTCATTTTGTTTTCGATTAGTATCTTTACCTTTGATTATACTACCAGCTGCGGCATCACAAATTAAGCAACGGATTTTAATATCTATTTTGCTATTATTTATTACCATACCGTTTTGCAAGATCGTTTACAAATCATCTACAAAGCCTTTCAAATAGTTGTTCACCGAAGAAGGATTACTATTGCCACAGTAAATCCCTACAACCATCGGTACAAAATCGTCGAGCTCGCATGTATTGCGAAGTTAACGGGAAAAAATTGAGTTTTTGAGCTTTTATAAATAAATACTCCATCAATATTTATACTTAGACTGATGGAACTTGAACTATCTAAGGATTTGAAATAAGATTCTAAGTAACATTTAACACCTCGATTCCAATACAAACCACCAGCCAATGGTACTATACTTGCATCACATCGTAGTGGTTGCAATTTATTTTGTTTAAGGCATTGGTTATAAATCGTTAAGAGCATTTCCTTTAAAGCAGTTTGTGCAATAATAAACGATACTGTCTATAATCTATCTTATCGAAAAAGTCTTATGTATTCTCTTCTTCTTCGTCTTCGTTATCATTAAGGAAATATCCGAATTTTTCGTTTTGATCATATATGGAGGTTACAGATGTTAAAAGTTTTGGTATTTGAAGTAGAGATGTCTTGAAAAAGACATAATTGCTCTCTTTTAAATCAGTATCACAATTTTTATTGGAAACTAAATTGTTCTCATCTATAAAACAAAGAGAATAAAATAATACTCGTTATCAAATTAAATTAAACATTTTTGAAAAAAAAAACTTACTTATGTTTACATACTTTGTTGCTTGTAGTTGTTGTGATACTACAATAAAAGTGATCAAAGGAAATCACTTTTATTTTTCTAACAGTGTAATTGGCACATGTCAATCGTTTAACGTTAATACACAAATTTTCGTAATTAATTAAGGTTCCATTTTCAGCTGTTTAGTATTGATCTCGGACTTTCTACGAAATGTAGAACTGCGTGTATATTTCTTTAATGATTTAAAATAATGGTTATATTTTTATTTTCCATTATATAAAATAATATCGAGTGCACTGTCACAGCCGACCAAGTAAGACCAGGTAATTTTTTTATGGTTTGAAAAATATACATGACGTATCGTATGCTCATAGCATGAAATTAATTGACAATATGAGTGCACAGCGAATTTGCTTTACAGAAAGCTCAAACTCAACAATACAGTCTAAATTATATTGTATTCATCTTTTTCAGCTATCTTGCTATTAAAAGAACTAAACTGATTAATTGGGATTTGACTTTGAAACTATACAAAACCGATAATAAAACGTTTTGACTTTAACGCATAAATACTTGACTATAGTAGCAAAATTGCTTTCCTCATAACAATTTTGATTTTACGAAAATAATGATATTACTGCTATGAACACATATTACCTATACAAGGGAATTAGCTGTTTTATTTTCTGTCACAACGTTTTCAAAACTAATGATTTAGCTATTTAACTTTTATAACTATTTCGTACAGTTTTTCGGATTTTGAGACGTTGTCACAGCATAGCTTTAGCTGTGAATGACAATTTACCGAGTCAATTGTTACTTGGGTTATAATGCCATAATTCTCTATAATAATAATAAAATATCATGTCATACAAACTATTAATTTTATTTTTTTCTAAAAAAATTGGGTAAAAAATAAATTAAAACCTTTCTTTTGATACACTTGACAACATTTTTTTGACTAACTTATGATGCCATAATTCTCAATAATAATAATAAAATTTCATTTCAAACAAACAATTTTATTTTTTTCCAAAAAATTGGGTAAAACATAAACAAAAATCTTTCTTTTGACACACTTGACAACATTTTTTTGACAAACTTATAATGCCATAATTCTCAATAATAGTAATAAAATTTCATTTCAAACAAACAATTAATTTTATTTTTTTTCCAAAAAATTGGGTAAAAAAATAAATAAAAATCTTTCTTTTGACACACTTGACAACATTTTTTTGACAAACTTATAATGCAATAATATAGTTTTTGATCTCACATACCAGTCCCGACCATCAAGATTTCTCCAAATTTAATGTTCCTACTCGTAATCACTTAAAATGAACGTTTTTTAAGCCAAAAATATGAAAATTTACTATTTTTGACACACATAATGATTTTTTCGACACACTTCCGGTACAGTTATCAAACACAGCGTCCTTTTGGACCTGTCCCTTGTGTATACCTATTTTTAGAAAAGAAATTTTTGAAATTCCTCCTGCGGTTTTCCCTGCAGCGTAGGTAATGACGGACGGCCGGCCGGCCTTCAGACAGACATACATTTTTTTTTTTGCTTTTTCTTAATCAGTAGGTCCTAAAACGTCGAGAAACGCCAAAAAAAGTGGGTGTAAGAATTTCACTTTGAGCTCATGAATGTAATACTTAGGTCTTTCAGACCGAAGTAAAATCCGCAAAAATTAAAGAACGAACCAAACTCGGGTCCGTTTTGGCGAGCTAAGCATTGACTAATTAACTTCGGGTTAAGTCTGGGCCAGTTTTAAATGCATAGACCAAACCAAAACTTGGTTCAAACTTGGAAGTTTTAAAATTTTACGCTTGGCATAAGCCACAAAAGCTGTAGAGTGGGTTTGGATCCTTAGCCTCAAATACGATTTTGATTAAATTTGGCTAAAATTACGTTAAAAGAATTTAGCTATGGTGGTATTTTGAATGCCGGTCGAATGCCATTTAATAATGGTTGTGTTCAGTCGTACATTATGATAAAAATACGTCAAACTTTTTTTCTACAAACTTCACTTCGTTGAATATAGCGTCAACAAACAGACCGAAGAGCCAAAAGAAAACAAATAAATTTATACGTCAACTGTAAAGGTTTTTCAATTAATTTTATCACAAATAAATTTATCCCGAACACACAAGACTAATTTTATCAAGAATAGTTATCACAAAAAACGTAAGCATAAAAAAAACAAAACAAAAAGTGTAAACAACAAAAATAATAGCTATTTATGTATTAAGGGCGTAAAGTATGTCTTTTCCGCTTGAGAGTGAAATTGTTGCTCGAGGCGTTAGCCGAGAGAAAAAATCACTCGAAAGCAAAAAAATACTTTATGCCCGAATTGCATACAAGATTTTTTGTACGAGTAAGATTCTTTATTATTCTGTATTATTAGTCCTTGGACAAACGCCGATTTCATGTGATGATTACCACATATTTTATACTTCGTGAGGCGCCTGTCCTTGACGAGTCCAAAAACTTTTGTTCTCAAGTTCCACTGTCGGCAATCTCCGATTTTGTAATTTTTTTTTAACTAAGGGGGGTTGGAAATTTGATTTAGAACACGAGGGTAATCTTGTCCGATAAAAATTTTTCTGCTACTGTCTAGTCCGACAACCCAAACTTACCAAAATGTCAATTGTCGGACTCAACAATAGCAGACACATTTTGGTCGGACAAGCTTACCCTCGTGTTTTAAAACAAATTTCCAACCCCCACAGTTAAAAAAAATGTGGTAGCAAATTTACAACATCGTGGGCAATCGGCATTTTTCGGAGCTTGCCGAACGAAAAAGCGGCTGATTTGAGAAAAACCCGGAACAAAAGTTTTCGGGCTCGTCAAGGACAGGCGCCTCACGAAGTATAAAATATGTGGTAATCATCACATGAAATCTGCGTGGGCCCACGGACTATATATTTACACAAAATAGTAAAATATTTCTTTAGAAAATTATTTTATCCAAGTAGTTTTTCGAAATAATAGTAATAATAATAACTTTAGGCATTGTTATTTCAATTTTGGCATTGTTATTTCAATAGGATAAAAAAGCCTGCTTTACGAACAATTTTTGAATCGTAAAAGTGCTTTTTACGGTTTACTCGTACAAAAAATAGTTTTTTCTTCAAACGTCAAATAATTAGGTCATAATTCACGGTCACTGAGCGGACTGCGGAGAAATCTACTTTTCCTTTTCCCTCCATGGAGGGAAAAGTGTTGCTATGATACCGCTAAAATAAAAACACACAAACTATAAATTTAAACATCATTTTTATTTGTTAAACTAATATTAAACGTGTAATTTGTTAATGTTGCATTTTGAAAATTGAAACCATGCAGTACCGTAAAAGTCTGTGCAGACGAAGTTAAGTTTTCTGCAATCAAATGAGATGCTGATGTTTTCATGACATTTGTCTTGCTGGCGCTAGGTGTTAAAACTTCATTCATTTTTTTACTTGCGTTGCCATTTTTATTTCGCAGTGACTCCTGTATGTATTCTTCCGCTACACTACTTGACTTCCAACCCCCGTGCCGTCTTAGCGACTCAATATTACTTCCTCCATCAATTAATAGTGTAGCCGAAATGCGTCTTAAACAATGACCTGTGTATTTTATCGAATTACCTAATTTTAAGAAAGTTGCAACCTTTGCAGGAACACTGCTAATACTTTGTATTCCCAATACACTTCTGAAGCATTTTCCATTAATAAGAATCTAGTTTCTGGCATGTCTTTTGGTCTTAGGGCTGCGTATTGTCAATAAATTTTGAGGCAATTTTCTTCAATTATTGTGAACGATCGAACTTTTCTAGTCTTACTGTCCGGAATTTTAATCAAAATAACATTCCTCGTGTCCTCTATGTCTGTTGTTTTCATTTTTACCATTTCATCACATCTGCAGGCTCCAGTTACTCAAATCAATAAAACAATCTAAGGAAATGACATATTTAAACCACAAAATTAAAATAACTCAAAACGTATTACCTTCAATCCTAAATACAAATCATCTTGTACTTCAAATAAAAAAGTTTCAAACTGCTCCTTCGAAATAGTACATTATGATGCAAGGACGTAAAGCTGAAGATTTTGAACGTATGTGGAGTTTGCAAATCGAGGCGCTAGCCGAGATTTGCACCCACATTAAGTCTAAAATAGCTTATATCCGTGCGTCATATACTATTTTTTATTCGTCGCAAGTAAAATATTTTTAATAAAATTGTTTATTCTAAATCAAAATTATAAATTTTGAAATAAAAATATGTTGAACAAGTAACCTTTGAGAAAATATTTGTTATTTTTTCCAAATTATTGTATAACTATGACAACAAATAATAACAATAATTTTAATTGGATTATGAAATTTTGAATTAGACGTAACTATGACAACAAAATATATGGTTAAAAAGTGACACTTTACGGCCGCAAATCACAGTAATAAAGCACCACTTTAATATGTAGGCGAATAAAAAAGATTTTTGATTGATTTTTTTGCAGAGCACCTTTCGTTTAATTGCTCAAGAACAGCTATACCGGTTTCAACAAACTTTTTTTGCTTGTGATTATTTGATCATTAGAAAAAAAATTAATTAAACGTTTTTTGTAATTAATTTTAAAATTAAAATATTAAAAAAACTTTTTTAAAGATGGCGCTGGCTTCAAAGATCAATTGAATAATAATTAGTTTTTTTTTAATATTTCTATTCTTACCCTAAAATATGCTAAATTTACAAAGAGGCTATATTTCGCGTTCTTGAGATATTTATTTTTGAAGATTCTTCGTCATATTTTCGAAGTTCGGTGGTTAAAGTTTTTTGTTGTTCGAAAAAATTAGAATTTTAGTCTTAGTAAAAATCTTTAAAATTCAATATCTCAAGAACACGAACTATAGCCTCTTTGTAAATTTTGCATATTTTCGGGTAAGGATAGAACTATTTAAAAAAAAATTATTATTCAATTGATCTTTGACCCTAGCGCCTAGGGCTCGTAAAATACTCGAACATTAAGTACCCGGGTATCGAGTAGTTATTTTACTCAAATACCCGGGTTACCCGGGTAACCCGGGTAGTTGGATAATTAAAACAAAACAAATTTTTAATAGTTCATTTGTACATATTTAATTCAATTAATATTGATATTTATTTAATTCAATTAATTTAATTCTTAAAAATATGTTAAACGTTAAATGAAATCAAATTTTATAATAATATAATATTTACTATAACTTTTTGTTTATAAAATAGTATTTTAAAAATATTAAGCCGTTAAGTGTGGAAGGAGCTAACGAACTGCGAATTTTGGTTATTATATTGCCGGCTACTAAAAACACCCGTTCGCATGCCGTTGATGTAGGATTTATAGTAAGCAGTGAAGCGTACAGATTATCTAACATGTGGTTTCGCTTACCTCCATTTGTCTGCATAAATGGAAGGGATTGCTCAAATTTAAATTTTCGCTTTTTTCTTTGGTTTTAGTTATATATAATGCAAGACAATGCTGTAACTCATTATATACTGATGTTGGTTCCCGCTCTCAATCAGAAGAGCTTGAGCTTTGATCTGCAACTCTGATGTTGTTTTCATTCGAGTATAGACGGAATAATAATTGATGAGCAAGCTGCTTTGTAGAAATTTTGGTTGCGTAGCTTAAAAACTCATTGCCTTTTGAAAAAATACAATGATGCAAATATAACAATAATGTTATTATATCCTTTTGTCGACGTTCATTAACTTCGTTTTTCAAATAGTTCACGAGAAAGAGGTGTACTAATCTCGTTTATTTTTTTTAGTACGTAGAAGTACTTTCAGCTGTTATTAGGGTGGCGTTTTTTGTATTCAGTTCTTGTACTGCTAACATAAGTGGTTCGAGAATAAAAGAGATTTCTTTTAATATTTCTAAATCGCATTCGTTCATTTTGTCAGCGCCTAGCTCATCGAGTGTAGTATTAATGCAATTTTTTAATTTAAGAAATCGATTTATTGCTGCAATAAGTATGTTCCACCGTGTTTTACAATCTAAAATTAGTTTCAACTTTTGACCTTCCTGAACTTCTACGTGCTCTAATTACAAAAATAAAAGAAACTAAACCTTCGGAAAATGACTGTAGTCGTTTGTGTGGGAGTACTCAGGAATCTCTCAAGGATCTACATTTTAAGGTGATAGAAGTATTTCTAAAAAATCTAGATTCATTCATTTTATAAATCTTCTTTGGTAAAACGCTCTATACTTTGTGACTTACAAGCTTCGTAACTATTTGACGGCCTTAGAGCTGATTTACGAACTTATCTAAAATACAACAATGCAACATATATTTTCTGAAATTATTTTTTGAATAAATCAGCAAAAGTGACAGTGAGCTTCATAAGAATTTTGTTTTTGTTATACCCGGGTACTCGAAGCTATTACCCGGATATTCGAGTAGTAAAATTTTTGGTAAAATACCCGGGTACCCGGTTATCCGATACCCGAGTATACGAGCCCTAAGCGCCATCTTTAAAAAAGTTTTTTTCATATTTTAATTTTAAAATTAATTACAAAAACGTTCAATTAATTTTTTTTGGGATTTTTAACACCAAAAAATGAAAAATAACTGGTAAAATGGACTCTAAAAAACATAGAAATAGCTGCCGAGATAGATAAATAAGATAGAAAAATAGACAATAAAAAATGAAAAAAACAAAATAAAAAAATTAGTTAATGGTCTAAAAATTGCTTTATATTAATAAATATAAAATAAAAAAAACAAAGAAAATTCAAAAATTACGAAAATAAATAAATTACAAAATAATATTTAGGAGTTCAAAACATAATGTTACGGTTATAGCAAAATCATAACAAAACACAACAAGAAATTAATGAAATGAAAAGTGTTGTTGTTGTATTCTTAGAACTTGGGTCAACATTGTTTTATCTTTATGTTTATTTATTAAAGATTTATGAAACATATATTTTGTATTTTTATTATTTTTATTTGAGCACACTTCATTATACACAAGTTCATATTACATTATCTGTCAACTCGTATGATCATGAATTACTAACTAAATATAAAGGTAAGTTCATAATTACATCGAATATTATTTTAAGGTAAGTTCACACTTACAACAAACATAAAATTACTTTATGAATCAAATCATCATAAAAAATAATAGAATATTTTAATATTTTCTCAAGGTTTCTAAAAAGTGACCTCGAATAATCTAGAGATTATGCAGAATCGTATATAAGCAGTTACCTCTTGTAGAATAGAGCTAGGTAGTTCTTTTTTAAACCTGTGATGGTGAAATTTTGACCGTGGAAATTTCTACAATCAACCGTTGGAGTTTCTGAAGCTGTTGAAAGAATATTCTAGCTAGGAATATTGTTTACTGTATTGTTTTCCTGTTGTTGAGGAACAATTAAGGAGTAGAATACTTAATAAAACCTGGTGTTTGTGCTTGCTAAACAGTGATCGAACTCAGAAGAGATTTGGGAATTGCGTTTATCGAATTGAGAGAAAGGTCAATTCGAAGGAAGTTTAGAAAAACGTAACAATAAAATAATCGCGTAATCGATTATTGCCTAAGCATTCGAACCTTCCTGCCTAAGGATTTGAACAAGGCACTTAGCACAGTAAACTCGTATAGCGCCATTTTGTAATATAAAACTGCATCAAAACCCCCGATACTGTAAGCCCGTGTGACTGTAAGTTCACGACTTTTTCTGTGCTAAAAAACAAGCGGATGGGTTGTGGGTGGCAAAACACATATTGTGGGTTTTTGTGGCGTCATTTGAAATCAATACTCTATATAAAAAAATTTACAAAATATTTAACACTATCTTGAAATATGAAAATCCATATAAAAATTTTTTAAAAAGTTTAATCAAAAACACCAATCCATTTTTTTGCATTTGGCAATGTTTATCGTTTTTTGCATATAAAAAAATGAAATAAAATAGATAGTCTTTGAAATCGCCATGTTTGTAAAATTAAAATTAAAAAAATTAATTTTTTTTTGATTATTGCAATATTTTTATAAAGCCTTAAGGCCTTAAGGCCTAATAGCCTTAAGTAATTACTTAATACTATTCAAACAAAAAAAATATTCAAATTCGTTTTGCCTATTCAAGCACAATTTGATTTTAAACTTTCTTTGTTTCTGAAATTCTTCACCAATTTGGAGTCACCCTCCTGTGTCAAAACTCGTGAATTTTTTTTATTATACTAACGATAACCGAAGGAAACGAAAATGGTCGGGTTCAAATTTTTTATTTTATCGGGGTCTTGATTCGAGTTTCCATCAATCTATAAGCTTTCTTCAATATTCACAAAATTTTCTAACATCGTGAATTTCATAAAATATTTTGAATCACTATGCTTGCAATAACAGTAACATGGTGACATGACATACATAAAGGAGCACTTATATTATATGTAAAATATTCGCCATTAATTCGCGAAAAATTGTCTCAAAAACTACTGTTTCATTTCCTCGACGTCGTCAAAAATCTTTTTGTTTTCACTCTCTACGAACTTATTTTTATACGATCTACGAACTATAGATCTACGAACTAGATTTTTATTATTAACCGGCCAACCGTTTTATAACTGTATCATATAATAAATTGCTTCGCCTTAAAGGTTTTAAGTAAATCGACTTGCAGTCCTTCGGTTTACCTTATCAAACTATACGCATATAAAAATAAATTGTATGTATATTAATTTTTCAAAGTATTGATGTTAAAATCAAGATCGTTTCTCTAAATTATATCAAACTCCTTGTATTTTCTTAATTGAAAAATTCATAGTGCAACCAACAGCATTCAGTAACCTGCATCAACAAATAATTAAAATTTCACGTTTACCTCTCCCTCGAACGCATTATTTATTTTTTCAATGTATTAGACTTGATCAAACAAGATAAAATTGTTTTAATTTTAATTTTTTTTTGTGTTTTTGTATTTTGCAACTTTTTTTTGTTTTTATTTCTTCTTTTTCCATATCAAATGCAATGCGATTTGGTATAAAAGGTTGTCGATTTTTTCGAAAAAAGTACAATACAGCTTTTGAATTCAATCAATTCACCAACGTTTAAAACATTTAAAAACAAAATGTTCAAAGTAAGATACTGAGTTGAATTATCTTATACATAGATAATATATTTTTTTCCTTTTGAATTCTAGTTCGTCGTTCTTTTGTCCATCGTTGCTGCTATCCATGCCGAACCCGGTTTATTAGGAGCACCAGCTGTTGTCGCCCCAGCATATGGTGGTTATGGATATCATGGTGGTGTTGTAGCCCCAGCAATCACAACACAAAACCAAAATACCCTAAGATCATTCGGAAATCTTGGACAAGTTTCAACATTCTCAAAAACCATTGACACACCATTCTCATCCGTCAGCAAATCAGATGTCCGTGTAAGCAATCCTGGATTAAGAATTGCATCACCAGCCTACGGTTATGCCGCACCAGCTATTGCTCATGGCTATGTCGCACCAGCTCTTGCTCATGGTTATGCTGCACCAGCTATCGCTGCCCCAGTTGTTGCTGGAGGTCTTTTAGGAGTTAGATACTCAGCTGCCCCAGCTGTTGCACATATGTCATACACAAGTGGACTTGGTTTCAACTATGCCTGGTAAACATGAAAAACGACCATTAATTCAACTCGTTTTGTAAATAAAAAGTAACACAACAAAAGCCATAACGTAAAAAATTTGTAAAAATATTTGTAAATTGAAGATTTTATTTGCGGTCAACAGTCTGATTTTAAAAATTAATTTAAGAAAATATTTAATATTTATGAAAAATAAAAAATGCCTATGAAATAGAAATAATTTTGTCTTTGATTTTTGATTTTTTACTTATGAAAGCTTTAAAAAATAAGTCGGTTAAGTGTGAATTTAACTCGGTCGCCGAGGGCGTATATAAAATTTAAAAAAACAGTTGTACTATATCTAGTCTGGTAGTGAGAGGATTGAATTTTTTAAATTTAACAGCTATAAATTAAATTGTATAGTTAATAATATATATAATATAGTTTCACGCTTGGTTGAATTTCGGTTCGAGTATAGGAAAAAAATTTCACATTTTTGAAAATAAGCGGAAATATAAAATATAAAATATGTTTTTTCAAAATTTTTCTGTCAATCTCGCCCAAACAACATTTTAAAAGATGAACTGATCATTATTGTAATGTTCGGCGATAGGTCGAAGAGACACAACTAACATATGTTTTTGCCTTTTTGGTAATAATTCAAAAACTAAGCAGTTAATAATTTATTGAAAATATTTAGGAAATATTTCGGTGTTTTTCGACCAAATTCTATTCCATAAAAATCATTGTTTTGCTATCGCTCATAAAATATAGATACAAAAACGAAACCAATTCAGTCGAATTCAGTAGGCGAGGATAAACGCATTTTGGAACTGTGACACCATTCAAAAACCATATAAAAGCTATATTACTCCTAAATAGTTAACTATTTACAAACCAAGCCCATATACAGTTAATAGTGACGTCTTTTGGCTATAGTCAAACATAGCTATTTGTTTCTGAACGAGCTCCTAGTCGCTAACAAATCACAATTTCGACAAAGAAAAGAAATTCTGTATTAACTTCGATGGTATCGAATATGTCTACAAAACATATGTGGATCAACGGCCTCGTTTTTATCTCAGATATTGTTTTCTAGTCCATAACATGAGTTATTTCTTATGGATGACCGAGATTTGATTTTTATTCATATTGCACCAACTGGTTTGTGTCTTAGGTTATCGGGGGGTGGGGGTGATTAAAATATATAAACACCCAATTGTTTTTAATTTATAATTTAGAGGTATATAAGAGTGTGAGCATATGTGAGTGTGTGCAAATAGGTAAATTATAAGTAATCAGTAAGTTATAAGTTATAAGTTATCAGTAATCGTTCAATAATCGTTCTAAAACAGGCAGCAAATTTCTGGTTTTACATTCCAAGCTATGGGTTTTTTTTGGAATTTTTTGTATAAAATTTCTAGACATTACTATGTGTGAATTCATTGGATGAGAATATTTCGATTTAGTCAATATCTCGATTCACGAGTGTACCATTGTGGCCAATCAATGCGAAACTAATATCTGACAATACGTGTGTTCCATTTACAACATTTTCCTTTACTTTTGTACTAAATTCTGTTTTCAAGTTTACCATCTCAAATGATGGTAAAGATAAATAATAAACTTACGCATCTATTTACCACCAGAGTATTTGTCGCAATGAAGGAAAATTTCTAATATTTTTCATCAAATGTTTATACAAATATAAAATTTATAGCCGAAATGTCAAATTTCTGTCCAGCTTTGTTTAACTGTTTTCATTTTGCATGAATCATAATTTCAATTTTCAGAAATTTTTTAATATCTAATTAATTTTCTTAAAACTCAAAATAAAATTTAAACGTAAAATTTTACCAAAGTAATAATTTTCTTTTACGTTTTTTAACAATTTTGTTTTTCAAAATTGTCATAACAATTTATTGTCAAACAAAATGTTGGAAACGTGTGGTAAGAAAGAATTTGAGTTGTAGTAGATCAAAAATCTAATGCACCTCACATTTATGTCGTTCCATTTAAAATTTGGTTCGATTAGCAAGTTTACCTAAAAAGAACACGGGTAATATATCCCTATATGTTGATAAAGTTTCACTTCAGATCATCTGAACATTAAAATTAAAATTTGTTCAATCCCAGCACGAAACACACCGATAAATTGTCTAAAAACTTTTCTAAAAACAAAAACAAATCTTCTCGAATTAATTTATACGCATAAATTAATTTATGTAAATAAAAAAATGTTTTGGGTGTGTATTTTAATAACACCCCTCGGCAAGTTGGGGCGCAAACCATTTAATCGCGCTATTTGCCACAAGAGCGCGTTTCTTTCTACGTACGAAAAGCAAGATGGCGATAAAAGTAAAATTCGAACTGCATAGGAAATAACCAATGCTTTTGGGCTACAACTCCTCTAACTTCGCTACTGATTATGATCTTATATTTTGTAATGCTTTACCTTTACAAGTATAAGACATTACCAATAAATTCTTATTGTATTCTTATTTTAAGAAAAATAAACCGAAATGTTGCTTTCATCTATAGTGAAAAATGATCGCATTAACAGATGATAATGCCGTTATTTTTTGTTCTATTATTGTGGTCGACAATAGGTGTTCCAATTACCACCTTTTCTTTTACCTTTGTACTAAATTTCGTTTTCAAGCTAACCACATCAATGATATGATATGGTAACGCTACGCAGCAAACTGCGTATAGCTTTACCATATCATATCATAGCACCTCCATTCAACACCAGAGTTTTATGGGTTAATATTAAACCCCCTATATATACGCCTGATTAATTTTTTAGCACAGGAAAACTTGTAGCGCCATTTTGAAATTAAAACTCAATATAACAAAAATTCAAAAAACGTTTAACGCCATCTGAAAAAATAAAACTCCAAATAAAAAAAATTCAAAAAAATTTAATCAAAAACACTAATCCAATTTTTTGCATATGATTGGTATTCATTGGTATTTATGCATTGCTACCGTTTGCAAATCACCATCGGCTAAGTGCCACCATTTTAAATTACTTTATTCATCATGATTGCCATCCATGTTTAATCATACATAAGCTATGCTTCTTTCTATAGTATTTGTGCGAATTCCGTCTCGTAATATTGAGCTTTAAATCGACATAATCGATGTTATCAACTATATTCACTTAATTTTAGAAACATGTATGACATACAATTGCAAACCAACAACATATTTGGTGTAGATGATAAAATTTATAACATCATGATGTGTTAAATTCCAATTCCAATTTTGACAATGATATACAAATGTAATTGTTTCAGATTATACTTTTCATTTTTCAATTTCATAAAATTATTATCAACAAAAAAACATTGATTAAAACAAACTAACCGTATAAAACGATATTTAAATAAAAACCAAATTAAATAATTAGCAACATTTAGGCAAAATCTCTTAAGATTATTATAAGGGCACTATGGTGCGGTTTTTGAAAAAAAATTGTCAGTTATCATTGGGTCTACACAACTTCCCAAATTTTCATGATGATTGGATGAATGGTGTATTAATGCATAAAGGACAAACAGACATACTTTCAATTTTATATACATATATATAGATTCAATATTTATTTAGCATGATGACTCGATTTATGCTTGATGACTCGAATATATAAATTTTCTCCCATGCAAAATCGCACAACGCCCCTGTGTTTAAATCAATCTTTTGTGATAAGGATGTAAACTCATTTTGAAAGTGAAACATACTCAAATAGTAGTTTTTATTTTCCGTATTTTATTTCACGGAATTGAAATTATGGCTAATAATGATGGGAAAACCAATATTTCATTATTTTAGCACTACCTGCCAAAAAAATAAATAATTTTCTTGTTAATTTCGAAATGATAATAATTTGAACGAAACGGAAAAAGACAGTAGCAATAACTTTAAAAAACTGCATTATCGATCAATTTTTTAAAATTCCTAAAAATAAATTTTTATGGTTTTTATGAACTCATGAATAAAAAATCAATAATTTTAATGGTATTTAATAAAATTTAAAAAAAAAACAATAAAAAAACCTCAGTCGGACCGCGATATCCATATTGCAAATTGAAACGCTATGAACGGATAAAGGTATTTTTATTTAAAAATATATACGTAATGCGTGAAAATGATAACTCGAATATATAAATTTTTACCCATACAAAATTGCACAACGCGCCTAAAGAAGTTTTCACTTCAATAATTGTACAAAGCAAATGAAAAAGTTACGCACATCTATAGGTAGAAATTTCGGTTACTCAAAGAGTAAAATTGAGGCGATATTTGCCTCATATAAAATAGTTTTGTTTATTTAATAATAAACACTCAATAAAAAAAACAATAATATGCAATTAAATAAACTTCTTTTATTGATTTAACAAAGGATTTATTATACAGTTAACAGTATATTTTGTTTCGATTTTAATATTTTTGAGTTGCTCGACCGAGTGCAAAAACTAAAGTGATTTTAGTTTTTTTTGATGACAATTAATTAATTAGAATTAAACTCGACTTCCACTGAATTAACTTTAGTATTGTCGTTGTTGTTATTTGTTTTTGTTTAGTACCGCTACATACACTCCCCCACCAGATTTAAAATTATAAATTTTAGATCGATTTTACATTAAAACGTGTTTGGTTTTGTTTTGTAGTTTTCTGTCTGCCGACAAGATGCTGTATGCTGGTTTTATTCGGTCGATGGAAATCGTCGTGTTCTTACCGTGAATGTCCGCGATGAAAAATTTACGCAGTTTTCGTACAACTGTAAACGGCCCTTCGTAAGGTGTACTAAGGGGTCCTTTTACTTTGTCCACTCGGTCAAAAACGTGAGTACAGTTCTCGAGATTTTTGGGGATGAAAATGTCAGTCTGATTAAATTGCCTGGGATAAATAGGAATTAGTGTTTGCATATTACTTCGCAATTTTTTAATGAACTCAGAAGTATCGGAACTGTGGGCTGTTGGAGAGTCGACGAAGAATTCACCGGGAACCTTAAGAATTTGACCATACACTAGTTCTACAGGTGTGCAGTCGATGTCTTCTTTGAATGAAGTTCTGATGCCAAGTAAAACTAGTGAGAATTCAGTGCTCCAATGACCGGTATTGCATCTCGCTTTAAGAGATGCTTTAAGTTGACGGTAAGCAGTTGTGTGGATTTGATGAGATCCTAGAAGCTTAGTGAGCCCGGTGAACAGATTGGATTCGAATTGTCAACCACGATCTGTCGTTATATGACTGAAGAAATACCAAACCTGGAGATATATTCCTGTAAAAGTGTTGATGCTATGGTACTTACTGTCATATCCTTTAATGGATATGCTTTTGGCCAACGTGTGAAGCGGTCTACTGTAGTCAAAATGTAGCTATATCCATTTGATTGTGGTAGTGGTCCAACGATGTCAATGTGGATATGTTCAAATCTGTAATTTGGTAAATCAAACTTACCAATCGGAGATTTTGTGTGTCTATGGATTTTTGATCGTTGACCCGATTCACAAGATTTAGCCCATATCCCTGTGTCTATTCATTCGTAGCCAAAAATACTTGGATGTAATTAATTTCCGCGTTGCACGTATGCCTGGATGTGATAAACCATGTAGGTTATCGAAAATTGTTTTTCTGATATTGTGTGGGACGTATGGTCGATTATAACCAGATGATGTCTCGCACCAGATTTTACTCGTTGCTGCCTGATGATTGTATGAACCTAAGTTTAACTTTTGATGATCTTGACGGTTTGTCAGGATTAATTAATTTCTTAAGTTCATCGTCCCCTGTTGCAATTTCGATAGATCTTTCAAGTTGAAAGTAGAAATGTAGATTTCTGTAGAAGATTCTTCAGCAGAACGTGATAAACAATTACTGACGACGTTGTCTTTACCTCTGATGGGCCGTAAGTCTGTAGTGAACTGTGCGATGAAATCTAGATGAAGTGGTTGTCGTGGACTTTTTAAAGTTTTGGAGGAAATTGCTGTGATCAGAGGTTTGTGGTCAGTGTAGACAGAGAAATTTTGACCTTCGACAAAATAGCGAAAATTTTTAATTGCGAGATAGATTGCTAATAGTTCTCTAACAAACGCGGAATATTTTGCTTCAGTAGGAGTGAGTTTCCTGGAGAAAAATGCAAGTGGCTCCCAACATTCATTTTTGTACTGTTGTAGTACAGCTTCGACTGCAGTTTTCGAAGCGTCTGATGTTATGTTGAACTGTGTGTTGTCCAACGGATGTGTTAAAAGAGTAGCGGCGGCAAGAGATTCTTTGACCTTAATGAAAGACTCGTTACAGTGGCCGTTGCAGTTTCTGGCCAAGAGAAGTTGGATTTGTTCTGCCTTTTTTAATCAATAATGCTAAATGCCCGTGAATAGGCGCTAACAATTTGGCTAAACGTGGTATGAAGCGGTGATAATAATTCACTATACCTACGAATTGCTGTATTTGGTGAATTGATGCTGGGGCTTGAAAGTTGGAGATGGCAGTGACTCTATCTTTCGATGGGAGTATGCCATTTTCCGAAATAAAGTGGCTCAAAAAATCAAGTGATTTTTGGGCGAAGATGCATTTTGAAGCTTTCATATTTATGCCTTATTCAGTTGGCGAGTGAAAAGCTTCTCCAACTGCAGAAGATGTTCTGCTTCAGAGCGGCTAGCTATGAGGATATCATCTATATAACCGAAGACGAAATCCAGTTCCTTTGTAACTTCGTTGATGGAGCGCTGGAATGTCTGTGCTAAGTTACGTAAACCGTAAGGCATACGAGTGAGCTCGAACAATCCAAAAGGTGTAGTTATAGCTGTTTTATGAATATCCTCATCTGTCATCTGGTGATAAGCTTTTACTAGATCTATTTTTGAAAAAAATTTGCATAATGCTAGTTGCAAGGAAAAATTTTCTATGTTGGGGATGGGATATCTATCCGGAACAGTAGCAGCATTAAGTTTACTGTAGCCTCCACAAGGTCGCCAGTCCTTTTTCGGAACCATGTGTAAAGATGAAGAGACTGGGGAATTAGAAGGACGACAAATACCTAGTTCCACCATATGTTCGAATTCGGTCTTTGCAGCTTTGAGTTTCATCTGGTCCAAGCATCATGGATTAATGGATGGAAGTCTTCCATTAGTCACAATGTAATGCTTTACATTGTGTTTAATTGGGAGACCATAGTTTGGTGCCTCGGTAAGTGACAAAAACATTTTAAGGAGAGTGCCGAATTGATTGTCGATGATGAAATGTTTAGGAGTAGGCGTATTACAATTAGTGATAATTGCATTCACATGTAGGGATTTTTTAGAATCAATTAACTTCCTATTTTTCAGATCGATCAAAATGTCATACTTCGAGAGGAAATCAGCACCTATTATAGGCCTGTTAACATCTGCCAGTATGAAAGTGTGTGTGAATGATCGCCTAAGTCCAATGTTAAGTTTTAACAGCTCAGTACGATATGTGGGAATTGCTGTCCCGTTGCAGCAGTAAGCGTTTGAATGGGATCTTTATTGCCGTGTGGAAATGTAGAATGGGGTAGTACGGAGACTTCAGCACCACTATCTATCAAAAACTGTAATATGTTTTCATGGTCCCTAACAAAAAGACGGCGTGAATTGTAGATCCCACTGTTAGCTGTAGTAACAGCGGGACTTAGTAGTTTCCCGAGTCATTAGATTGCGAAGCTGTTGCATCTTGTTTGTATTTGCACGGTTGTAAACATTTACGTGCTTTGTTGCCAAATTTGGTGTGATAATAACTCACTAATCACGTCGGGGTCACCACGTGAGGCGATATTTGTCCTTTAATAAAATAGTTTTATTTATAAAATAATAAACACTCAATAAAAAAAAAACAATGATATGCAATCATTAAATAAACTTCTTTTATTGATTTAACAAACGATTTATTATACAGTACATTTTGTTTCGATTTTAATATTTTTAAGTTGCTCGACCGAGTGCAAAAACTAAAGTGATTTTAATTTTTTTTTTGATGACAGTTAATTAATTAGAATTAAACTCGACTTCCGCTGAATTAACTTTAGTATTGTCGTTGTTGTTATTTGTTTTTGTTTAGTGTACTGTTACCGCTACAAAATAAAGAAAATTATTTATAGTGATCGGTTTGTCCGAACTAATAATTTTATTCGGTAAAGGTTCACATTTTCGAGCTTTATTATTTTTCAAATTTGTAAAAAATATATATTGCCCAAAAAATGTTAGAAGAGTGTACCACGACAGGATTTGAGTTGTAGTAAATAATATTCTAAAACATCTCACAATTTTGTCGCCGGACTTAAAATTTTTGTTCGTATAGCAAGTTTACGGGTAATATTTTTTAATAAATCTTTAAGCTAATTTTGCACTGACAACAACATATTTCCAATCGAAATTCGGTTGTATCAACTTGGCCATGAGGGCGGATCCCGGGTAAGAAAAAGCTAAGGAGCCAAGCCTGGACCAAGACCGCACCATGGCTTTTGGGGGTTGGGCCAGGCTTAACATTTTCAAATAGCCAAAGCTTGGGGGCTGATGTCTGGCAAATAAGACTTGGACCAGGTCTACTAAACCAATTTTTTATCAGACCTCCTTTAAATGTGTGGAAAGTGTTATGTAGACTGGAGTATGTTAATGTAGAGCGGTAAAGTTCCCGATTTATTTAATGTCTGTTTTCTCATAATTCACAATTTTGCTTGCCATACGTAGTTCATAATAGTTTCTCATCCATCCACAATCTATAGTCATAATATATTCATATAGTTTCCGTTACATAAATTTGTTCTTAGCATAAAACAATTAACAATAATATTTCCTTTACAATCCCCTATTAATGACTCACACTGCGTTTTCACCCGCATTACTTTACCAAACTACTAAAATTTGAATTCTCCGGACACTAACCATACTTGCTCAACAAAGTTTTCAAACCTCAAACGGCTGTGCATATTTGTCCAATCGTCGCAATAGCAAAAAAATTATTACCCTACAATTAGTTATGTGTTCGATTTCTTATATGGATATTTTTTATCAATTTATCTTTCCGTTATAGATCTACATTTTACTGTAATACTATAGTAAGCTATTATTTCATGACACGTAAACATCATAAGATCGGTTAAACTTACGTGTAATTCCTTTTAATATTTCTTACATATGTGTTGGAAATAACTTATTTCGTTAAATTATCTTACAATTTTATGTATGACAAAATAACAAACAGTTTTGTTTTAACGGAAAAAGGTCCTAACATTTATTAGCATAATATAAATTTCCTTTCATCAAAAACACTTTTTCGAATTTTTCGATACTAAAGGTTGCTATAAAAAGATGACTATACTATCTCTGTCTCTTAGTATTGTATTATCATTTCATTTTTCAAATTGGAAATTGTGACATTGATTTGATGAGTTGTCATCGCGGTTTTTTTTGGTTAAACTCGTGCATAAAAATCCAAATAAATGAAAATTATTAAATTTTTATAATTTGTGTGAAGTAAATTCACAAGTGTTAATGTCCCTAAGTTTTTTTTAATTTTGTTAGTGCGGGTCGCTAGTGCAATTTAAAGAAATCAAAATATATAATATATGTTTGTGCTGTGATTAAGGTCAATACCAGGTGGACCTTGAAGGTCGAAGTTTTGTGATATATTTCTTTTCATCGAATGTTAATTCAATATTTAAGGATTACGGGGCATAAGTAGTTTTGCGGTTATTCGGAAAAATCCAATGTTGAGATTTCTTTTGTACTTACCTTTTGGATAGAAAAATAAATGTGATAAAAGGTCCGGAATATTACGTCTAGTGTTTGTGTAGAAAATAACGGGTCGATCGCATTACCAACCGAGTGCTGTTATAAAACCAAAATAGGGAATAAGTTATTTGGTGCAATTCCTAACACAACTAGCGTCATTTCACTTTATAGAATATCTAAACGTAGTCCCAAATTAGCATGTGAATAGTCATAACGTCATCAATTACATATGCCGTGGAAAATACTTAATACAAATTAAGCCCATTTAAATAGCAATCGAATGTGAGGTAATCTCTCTGGATGAAAATATTATATATGTCATATAAACTTAGTAAAATAAATTATATGTGCCATAGAGAATATTTATTGTAAAATTAAGACAACCTGTGTATCAATTGAGTGTGCGATGATTCGTCTACACTGTAGTATTATTGTTAAGGCGTATCAAACAAAGTAACCAGTATCGTAGATATTAAGTACTACTTAGATCATTTATTGTTATGTATGAGCCGTGTTATAAATTAAAAACGAAAAATCATAAAAATACACCAAGCGAGTTTTGACTTATTGGATTGGAATATCATTGAAAGTAAAATTTGTGCTGTGCTACCGTGTGTTGTTTCAACACATCATTTGTATCAGAGTTTTGCTGTGGCTACTGTATATTATTTCAACGCAACATTTGTATCCAAGTTTTACTGTTACTGCCGTATATTATTGCAACTCAACATTTATATAACATTTTTGCTGTTACCACCGTATATTTGACATATTTCAACTCAACATTTGTATCAAATTTTTGCTGTTGCTATCGTTTATTTTACATATTTCAACTGACATCCAACTTTGGGGTGATTACAACTGAAGTTCAACTGAACATTGATATACAATTTTCTTGTGTTATCACCACCGAATTGCAACTCAGCATTCAAGTTTTATTTATACAATTTCAACCGTAGTACTTTACCTGTTGGATTATTCATTGCTGATGGAGGGCTAAGGCCGCAAGTCTTGGAAGCCGGGAGGATTTAAACATGGGGTGAGCGAACTTGATTTATTTTATTTACTTTTTTTAACGTAGAAGTGTGAATGCGTGTGAAAGGGTGTATCAGTGGTTGAATGGGGGCGTGCTTGTCGTTGCGTGTGTGTGTGAACTGGCGATGCGTGTAGCGAGATGCATGTAGTCTGAATTGGAAATGATTCTAATCAAAATATTTTTTTTTGCTCCGAGGTAACGTCTCGTTTTCCAAAGACATTTTCTTTTATTACATTACCTAAATTTATGAATTTATATTTTTAAGTAAATCAAAAATCATTCTCAAATAACCTGTAATACAAAAAAAACAAAACCTTGTCATGTTTTATGTTTATTAACCATATTATACATTAACCAACTGTAAACTACAGGTATTGAAATAAACTGGTTTGGACATGTTTGTTTAACTTACAAATAAACTTATAATTTTTTTTTGAGTTGTAAGTATTTTTTTTTGGGAATTACTTATAGTTTTATAAATTTTTGAAAATGTTATTAATAAGGAAAAGGGGAAATAATCAATAAAGACTTTCAATATAGCGTGTGACGTTCGCCAGTGCTCTAAGATCTGATTCACGGTGTACCAGCAATGGCAGTGGTTTACGAGCTGTATCATTTGGGTCAGATGACAGCCATACAACGAAATAGTGATTACTACCACTTGCGATACTTGCTGCGGGTCTTAAAGCTTAATTGTCTTGCTTTGCAGTCTGAGTGTGTGGGTGAATGTTAGCATGTATGAAGCGTGAGTGTGTGGGCGTCTGGGAGTGATTGTGGTTGGGGTTGGACGCGCTGATAGTGGTTCTTTCGCAAAAGGGGTCGCCAGAGTCTCCGTTTTTCACTTGTATTTTTTTTCCATTTCTGTGTATTTTCGTAAATTGCGTACATTTCTGCATTTGTGTTGAAGCAGCAGGTAAAAATCTTTCAAAGCCACGATGGCTGAGCATTAGTCGTTACGGCGTTAAATTTCTCTAGGTACGCATCCTGCTATGCCATTCTCATTGGTTCGCCAATTAGAAAGCTCTTCATTACAAAAGAGGTTGTGATAGAGAATATGAAAATATAGATAAACATAATATGGTCAGCAGGCCAGCACATGTTTACAATGCATGAAACTGGTTAATAACGCGTAATATAATAAACTGTTCAGTATAGGAATTTACAACTGGCCTAGGCCTGGCCCAAAGCTAACTAGCCAAGGCTTGGATCGTCAATACTGGCCCGAGATTGGTCCGTTGTTTAACATTGGCAGCTCCTACCCGGGATATGACAAATGAAACTCCAAAATTGTTTCAACAGCTGTACATGTACAGAACGGTGTAGTTGAGACAACTGCACGTAATGTTCATGTGAAGATTAAATACAGTTTAATTAATTTCAAATACTTATAAATTCATGATATAAGGCCAAAGCCATTTTTTTCAATTTTCATGTAGTAATTATAGTTATTAACTTTATTCAACTACTCATTCTGCTTTATATTTCATTATGATATATTTTGCCGAATCGACGGCTTGCAATATAATACTATATTTTATTATTAATAGTATATTTTATGATTTAGGTACAGCGACACCCATATGTTCACTACAGCGCAGCATATGCGCAACGATTTCAGTATGTAGGCCGTTTTGATACGTCTATTGGTATTTTTGGCATAATCCTTGCAAGAACAACCCCACTCATTGGGCTTTGTTGGCAGCGTACATCAGGTGGTCTTTGAAGATGGTTCTCTGGTAGTTGAGTCTGTTATAGAATGACTCCAAGATACCCCTGGTGCTGGCCAAATGTTATGCTCTGTTCACCAACCTGGGTATCGATACTTGCCACAACTTTTGGGTTACTCATTAGTTTGACTTCCGTTTTCTGACCGGCTAACTCTAGTCCTGTATTGTGCAACCATGCTCTAACACTGATTATGGTTTGGATACAGTTGGCAATAATATTCGTGAGGTTTTTTACTACAGCAGCTATGGCAATGTTATCTGTGATAATCGTTGTTTATTTGAGCATACGTACTTTGAGTACACCATCGTACATTATGTTCTATAACAGTGGTCTAATGATCGATTCCTGTGACGATTCCTGGGTACCTCCCTGTTATATTGTACTTCTTCGAATCTGCTTCGGTATCATAGACCAGAGTTCTTCCTGTTAAGTAACTAGCTATTGTACAGTATTGTTAATACTAATACCAAAGAAACGGTGCGCCATAACGCCTTATGAACTTTTTACCTGTAATAAAAATAAACAATAAAATAATTAAAATAACAAAACTTATACTTACCTTGACAACAAAGAAAATAAAAAAGGTTGGATGGTCAGTTTTCAAGACGCAAGTCGTCGATTAACCGTTTTTAAATTCTGAATCACATTACAAGAATACTAATTTAAAAAAAAAACAAAAAATATTCCCCACCTGAAAAATTTAAAAAAATGTTAGTAACATATGTACCTTTCATATTGTTACGATTACAGAAAAATCCAGACGATTACAGTCACTTCCAAAAAAATTAAATCACAACAAAACACAACAACAAATAAATGAAATGCATAGTGTTGTTGTTGTATTTCTTAGAACTTGGGTCAACATAAAATTACTTTATGAATCAAATCATCATAACGTAAAATAAGCGAATATTCTAGTGTTTTCTCAAGGTTTCTAAAAAGTGACCTCGAATGCAAGACAAAAATTACTTTTATTTTAAACCTGTGACGATAAATTTAAAATTATAAAAGTGATATTTAAAATTAGTTTTTTTGTAAATAAAGCTTAAAGTGTTATTAAGTAGAAATAATTTGTGTATTATTTTAATCGTTGGAAATTTCTGGAAATTTCTACAATCAACCATTGGAGTTTCTGAAGCTGTTGAAAGAATATTCTAGTTAGGAATATTGTTTGCTGTATTGTTTTCCTTTAAGGTGTTGAATACTTAATAAAACCTGGTGTTTGTGCTTACTAATCAGTGATCGAACTCTGAAGAGATTTGGGAATTGCGTTTATCGAATTGTGAGTTAGGCCAATTCGAAGTTAGGTTAGAAAAACGTAACAATATGTTAAAAAATTAAAAATTTTATAAATGCGCATTTCTAGAAAATCGATTTTGAATTTTTTACCGTTATTTTTCTAAAAGAAAATGTTCAAGATCATATAATGTGAATTACTATTTTGATTAGGTCTAGGTATTAAACCCTACACTTTGAGCTATATAACATTTAAATCAGTTCAGTAGTTTTTACTGTAGAGCCATTTGAATACACCAGGGGTCGATCAATATTTTGATTCTTCGACACCCTGTATCTTAAGACAGGGTTAAAAAAAACAACTAAAAACGCAGAAAATTGTTTTTTAGTAATGTCAACGAATTCCAATACCTAAATATAAAAACTTAAAACCTCATTTCCAGACCTTTCAACAGTTTTTCATCAATTATTAGTTTGCAAGTTGCAAGATTAACTTTTGTGACAAAATTATCAACCATTTCGGAAACCATTGCATTACACCATTACATCATAGTGTTAACCAAATGTACTCTTATCATCATAAAATTAAACACATATCTCTTTTGCATTCAAGAACCAATTGCTGGCCTTATGTTTCATCACCCACATCCCAGGTCTATTTTTTTAGTTGATGAAATCCTTATTGGATCCAATATTTATTTTAACGAAAAGTGTCCAGTCTAAACACATCATAATTTGATTGCGTTAAACGCGAGAATCGGTAGCCATTGCTTGTCAACTTCAGTTCATGGAAAAACTATAATAATTACAAAACTGTAACAGTTATACCCAATCTTAAACCCTCGTTTGAGAAAAACACAAACAAAGAGTTGTGATAAGTTTAAGATCTAGACAAATGTGATATTGTGTACTATTTGTAATCAAGATTAGAAAATTAACCATCAATTGTTGTAATAATAAACCCTAATCCGTGCGTATCACACTACTTATGATGTAAATCAAGGACATTTTCAAAACAAATAAAACTCAACAGAAAATGATTTTATTTAAAATCCTCGAATTTTTTATTACACTTAAACCAGATAAATAAAATTTTGTTGCAAATATAACATTTAATTCCACATTTTAATTAACACTAAACTTAATGTTAAAAAATTTTTTTACAAATAATTTTATTATTATTAAATCAGCATCCCCGACCTTCATCAATAAAAGAATCACATAAGATTTTCGTGATCGTATATTAAAGCAAAAAAAAAAAATATTTAAAATTCAGATCAAGAAATTTATCTTATAAATCTTATTTATTTATATATATTACAATAATTTTCTTTTCTTGTCGTTTTCCTTATGAATGAAAGTAAAAGCACCATGGAAAAGAATAATCACAAGAGAAAAAAAACATGTTTTCTGATTGCAGGTCGAATGATAAAAAACTCGATCATGGGGTTTCAAAACAAGTGATATTTTTATAATTTTTAAACAATTACATTTTATAGGTTATTGCAGTTTTTCAATGATTAATTTTCAGTGGATTTTGATTTTACAAGGCCGATATTAATGATTGTGATAGCATAATTATTGTAATATTATGCAATGTACAATTATATTGAAAATAGTTTTTTTTTAATTTGTGTTTCAATTGAGTTTAAAATTTTTATTAGATCATCAACCAACGGCGACGAGGGTGTGTAGGCAGTTTTAACATTTAGCACAAATCAAACTTAAATTTCACATGATTAATTATATCATAAATTATTCAGATGTATTAAAACTGTAATCATTTTTATGAATAGTTTCTATGACCAGGGTGGTATAATTTAGTTGAATGAGAATCAACTTAACGACCACCGAGGTAAGAAAAACAATCGGACCAGACATGGTGGCATACCAGATATAAACTTTGAACCTAGTATGTTTGACACTGTTGCCCCAATGTTGGGTAAACCACGAAATGATAACATCGTGCCAGAGTTGTTTTAATCAGTTTAGGGCTAGTACGGCTTGCAATATTGGGTCAAGCATGATTTCTAGACCACGGCTCAAGTGTGGCTTACAATTTTGGGCCAAGGATGGCTCACAATTTCGGGCCAAATATGACTTTTAATTTCAGACCAATTATAATTATAAATTAGCTAAAACAAGAAATAATAAAATATGAAGAGTTGGTTTGATTATTATTATTGTGTATAATAAATGCAAGCACACACAACACAATTAAGCACCATGGTTTCAAAACCCATATCGCCATAGTTAACAAACGGACCAAACTTGGTCCAACTATGGCATAACATATACGGGGTAAATTTAGTTGGTCCAAGAGTGGACCAACCATGTTTTGCCAAACATGAACCAAAGTCCTCTGAAACACACTTGGCCCAATAAAGTTTCGCTAAACCTTGTTTTCTCATACTTGGGCCAATATGTTTTAGTCAAGCATTGTCTTCTCGACAATGAACCATATCTGAGCCAATTGTGTATTGACAAACATTGTTTACTCTTAGTTGTACCATAGTTGGCCCAACGAACTTTAATCATACATTGGCTTTTTGAATTTTACCATACTTGGGCCAATAATATTATGCAATTCCTTATATTCACCGAGTTGAATCATACTTGGACCAATTATGGGTTACCAAACTTTCCTTACCAAAGATTATACTATCTTACACTATAACATCATTGTAAAAAGCTCCAATAGATTTTATATTCCTGTAAAGTTTAGCCCTGTTACATCATGTAACGCATAGATCCCTGATTTTCTTTAATTTTCTTTAAACTATTCCCATAAATGTCACGTGGATTAACCATTAACGAAAATTTTAAGTTTACGTTACTTCCAAAAAAGTAAAAAATATTTAAATTTGTATAAATTATATAAAAAACAAATTTTTTTATCAAAGCAACCTTTTAATTCAAAATTTCATAATCCAATCAAAATATTTGCTATATTTTGTTGGAATAGTTATACAATTTGTTTGAAAAAAATAACAAATATTTAAGCCAAAGGTAACTTGTACAAAATATTATTATTTTAAAATGTATGCAAATTTTTAATTTTGATTTAGATTTAACATTTTAAAAAATAATATATGACGCATGTAAGCTATTTCGGACTTAATGTGGGTGCAAATCGAAGCGCCAGCCTTTAGCTTTACGTCCTTGCTTCATTATCTACTTTTTATTTGCCTACATTAAAGTGTTACTTTATTACTGTAATTTACGGGCGAAAAGTGTCGCTTTTTAACCCTATATTTTGTTGTCATAATATAGTAAAGTCCAAAAAAGTAAAAAACATTTAAATTTGTATAAATTATATAAAAAATAAAAAATTTTATCAAAGCACCCTTTGAATTCAATATTAGCCAGTCAAAATATTTGTAATTTTTTTATGTCATAGTTTTACAAATTGTTTGGCAAAATAACAAATACCTATTTTGGTCAAAGGTTACTTGTTCAACATATTTTGATTTCAAAATTTAGGCAAATTTTAATTTTGATTTAGATTTAACAATTTTTTTACAATATTCTGCTTACGGCGAATAAAAATAGCATATGACGGACGTAAGCTATGTTGGACTTAATGATAAAAATATACACCCAAAATCTTTAGTTTTACGTCCTTGCATCATAATCTACTATTATTTAAAAATTTATGCAAATTTTAAATTTTGAATTAGATAAAACAATTTTTTTAAATATATTTTGCTTACGGCGAATAAACAATTTTGGACTTAATGTGGATGCAAATCTCGGTTAGCGAGGGTTGATTTACAAACTTCACATATATGTATAAAATTTTAGATTTACTCAGGATTTTTGTGAGAAATTAAACTCAAGTAACTAAGGAATTAATTTGAATTTTTTCCTATTCAAAGGTATGGTTGGAAATATCTCAGAAAAAACTATGTTTTTCTCTTTAACGTCTTTCGGTTGGGATTTGAACTCGTAACCTCATCACTGCCAACACAACGAGTTTAATTACTTTGGCAGACACGTTTAACCCCTTATTATATACTTGATCAATGGTAAGACACATCACCAGAATGCCTGATGAACGTTGGACCATAACCATTATGACATAAAGAAAGATCGTATTTCACACAATTCAACCCACATTTTTATTGAAAACTGCAGTGCAAGTCGTGGTATTACAACCGATAATTTTTAAAATTATTCAAGTTGTGTTTTGTATGAAATCCCATATAAATTTTATTGAATTTCGTTTCTTTTCCCCCTTTTGCAGTGCCATTGCAGCAAATGCCGGAACAAAATAATCGCTCAATAACATATGATAGTCTATATGGGCTCTACATGGATGGTTAAAAAGTCAATAAAGCAGTTTTGACAGTAAATTAATTAATTTACGCCACCATCTGAAAGTTTGCTTATGAACTATGCATATTTAACATTTAATTCGTAATTAAAAAATATTTAGGCGTTTAATCAAAATAAAAACTATCCTATCTCTCAAGTTGGACCATTATACCCACACTGAACACAATTTTATTAAGATTTGTTAGGTTGTTGCGGAGTTTATCGCGGACAAACATCGTGACACGTGATTTTTATATATATAAGATAAGATAGAAATGATTGTGATATAGTCGTACATTTTGAATTAATTAAAAATGCAACCATAATTTAATTTTTTGATCCAGTTTTATATTTTACCTATTTTACCAATTTTACCAATCTTACCGGTAATTTTACGGTAAAATTACCATAAAAATATTTGCTTGGGTTTGTAACGCCATTTCAACTAAATCTGTTTCAATTTCTTCTTCCACTAAAAAATCCTGAAAGTCCTTATTAGTCATATCCACAAAACTTTCTCCTACGATCAATCTAGCAAGTTTTAATATGCAATCAATTTCCACATGGACGTTTTCTATTACAAATGATGCTGACCATATCTTTTTCCAACATATTACATTCAAGATATTACATTCCTCATGTTGGTGGTCTCTTTGAGCCATAAGGTGGCATCCAGTAGCGGATCTCAAAGCTGCGTTTAGTGCGGTTTGTATCTTCTTCTAGTGCGTATCAGAAACTTGAGGCGTCCATATTGGTGCTGCGTAGTTTAGAGTGGGTCTACTTATAGCTTTGTAAGTTGTGATAATTGTGTTTTTCCTTGCCCCATGAACTTTAAGCTTTTCGCTTTCAGCTTTTCGCACTGTTTCTGCTTTTCAGCCTCGTATTTACCTGTTATGCGTGGGCATTGAATCTGAGTAGTGGGCCGAATGGTACTCCCACCAATGTCGGCTTTTTAAATGTAGGAATGAGCACGTTTGTCAATGCGGGTGTTTAGTTTTGAATTCACTTCCTTCGTCCAAATTGTGAAAACTGTGGTAGTGGCCTTTTCTGACAATAGAATCAGCTTTCTGCTTCTAAGCCTTTCATTGAGAGAGTTAAGGTAGTCGTTCAATATTTGGGTGAGTTGCTCCAGATTGCTTCTTGTGGCAAGGACGGTGCATTCGTCAGCATTTGATATGATGGTTATACCTTCTGGTGGAAATCCACACATGTTTGGCGGCCTCTTAAGTAGTTACACAACCACCGCTTTATTATGCCTGACAAGTTGGTATTCAGGATGTCGTTTAGTAGTGCGGTGTGCAACACTGTGTCAAATGTTAGTTGACATGGTATCTTCGGATATTCAAAGAGTCTGAATAATGAATATTTCATATTTAGTGTGCTAAACATGTCTAACTAATTAATTAAAAAAACGCTTTTGATAGATCAAGTGCGACTAGGATTGTTATTGCACATGGTTGTTTCTAGTTCAGACCATCGCTGATTTGGTTTTGAATTTTGTGAATGGCGGATGGTTGTGCTGTGTCCTTTCCAAAAGTCATGCAGGTGTGGAGCTAGGTAGCAAGTGCTCGATGTCATTGGTAGTAGAAGTTTTTCAATTAGTTTTGCGATAGATGAGAGGATGGAGATTGACCTCTACGACTCCTCTTCACGTATTTATAGTGATGTATTTAGTGTTGTAGTGAGGTGATTCTCTCCTGTGGGTCCTTTGTGTTTAAGCATGATAGCTGATATGCGGTAGGGTCCAATTTCTTTTGATGGTTTGATTTTTCTAATTGCCGTCTCAACTTCAACATTTATAAAATTGATATTTTCAGTGCTGTCATCTTTAAGATTTCGGAAGTGTCTGGGTACTGATCTAGACTCCTTCTCATGTTTACTTAGCTTTTCTGTGAACTGTGTATTAAATTGCAAGGCGCACTTCTTAGAATTTTCTATAGGAATATCGTTGAAGGAGACCATGCAGTTATTTTCTGGTCTTTGAGGATCAATTAACCCTTTTATAACTTTCCATAGGCTTATACTTGGTCCGAAGTTCGATTTGCTCACTAGTTCTCTCCATTTGTTACTCTTGTGGTCTATGACTAATTTGTTTATTTGCTTGTTTAGGTTTTAGATTCTATGATCGGCTGGATCTGTTTTTCGGATGTTATCTCTAAGCACGGCATTAGCATATGCTTCTGGTGGGAAATAAGCTTTAATAAGGTGGGAATTAAGCTATAATATATTGTATTCTACCAGCAGGGATGTAGCGTGCTTTGGCTTTATTAAAATATCTCTGAATTTTTTCTCTTAAGTGGTAAAAAAAGTTTACTGAATTCATTTTCAGTAAAATTGGTAAAATATACCCAGTCAGCTTTGTTAAAATTGATGCATGTTTTCTTCTCGAATTTTACTAGGTTGATGGAGCGGCCAAGTGTGATTATGATCAGCACATGATTTGATTCCAGTGCAATTTCAGTACGCCATTCTGCTATCGGAATGAGTGACATTTTAGCAAGAGAGACATCTAGGTATGAATGGTAGTTGCTTATTACTCGGTTGTTGTTCATTGAGGACTCCAAAGTTGCAATCGTCGATTTGATCTGCAATATTTTCGCCTCGTGCATCGTTGTTGTGAGGTGTGAGTGCCATAGATCGTGGTGTGCGTTCACATCTCCAATTCTAAAGCAATCGTTATTTTTAAGCAAATGTTCAATTTTAGGTTCATAACCTGTATCACAGCTGCTGACTGGTGGTATGTATATATTAACTAGTGTTATCTTCGTGTTACCGGATTTTATTATAATACTTAATGGTTCAAGATGTACAACATTTGTTGCTGGGAGGGTGGTTATACGGTAGATAACGCTTTTATGTATGATTAAGGCAAGGCCACCACCCCTGCTCTAGTCTCTATCCAGTTTTATAATTTTATAATCGCTAATACTATCACTAATTTTTGACTTATAATTTAATTTGGTTTCTTGCAGAACCGTGACTAGAATATTATTATTACCATAACATAAAGTTTATTATATCTTCTATTTTGTTTGTTAGACCGTTGCAGTTAAGTTGCATTATTTTCACTTCACTTGGAGTATGTGTGAGCATACACCATGTGTTTGGTTGTATGCAGGTGTAGGTCTGTTGACTAGATAATTGGCAGCAAGGTGCTGTGACGACTCCATTATTTGTGTGTATGATGATCTGAGCACTTTTTGAGGTAACACCATTCTTTACATTGCACTGGACGGATGTTGTGTTTGCCCTAAGAATTTGTTTACATACAGCATAGTACCATATTTTTGCTGTTGCTTCAGTGTTTGTTTCGATTCATTATGAGAAGAGTCTGAGGCAACGAGTCCAGTGATAGCTACTCCCTTATAAAAAAATGGAATCGCGGAGATTGCACTTTTCGTCGAGTTTGTGTAGGTTTGTGAAGGTCCTTGGTTGAACATTTTTTCGAGTACTTAGACGCGACCATATTGAGAAGTCGTATAAATTCGTATAGAAAGTAAACATTGGCAAACGTTTGTTTTTTGTCTTCGTGCAGTGGAGAATAGCCTTTAAAAGCTTTCAAAATGACGGTTGCATTATTTTTTAATCGTAAAGTGAGCGCTGCATTTTTTTATTTTTACATTTTTATTTTATTACGATAAGAAGTGCAGCTGTTTTACATTTTCAATCGTCGTTAGAGAAAATAAAATTTGAGATGCTTGAAATAATACAATTTGAGTAGTCACTTAATTGTATTTTATGGGTATTCCCTCAATTAAAAATTTTCAATATGTATGTATGAACATATTATACACTTGCATATTGTGTGTAATAGAGTATGGTCTTCCGCATCAAGTGGCAATTGCAGTGAGACCTTGATGTGATACAAAATGTTATTCCTTTACTAAACAACACATTTAAAAACACATTTTTAAAAAACAATGTGTAATGTAATTTCTATACGTATTAAATATTGTACGCAATTTTGTATCGTTTTTTGTTAATCCGTGTTGTAGGGAGGATCTGCGATTTTTCTATCGTGTTACACTGAATCCGTGTTGGAAGACGCCGTGCTGGAGGAGGCTTTTCGCGATTTTTATTTCGTGTTACAGTGAAACCGTGTTGCCAGATATCGTGTTGGAGTTACAAACCGTTACAAACCAACAACATATTTGGTGTAGATGATAAAATTTATAACATCATGATGTGTTAAATTCCAATTCCAATTTTGACAATGATATACAAATGTAATTGTTTCAGATTATACTTTTCATTTTTCAATTTCATAAAATTATTATCAACAAAAAAACATTGATTAAAACAAACTAACCGTATAAAACGATATTTAAATAAAAACCAAATTAAATAATTAGCAACATTTAGGCAAAATCTCTTAAGATTATTATAAGGGCACTATGGTGCGGTTTTTGAAAAAAAATTGTCAGTTATCATTGGGTCTACACAACTTCCCAAATTTTCATGATGATTGGATGAATGGTGTATTAATGCATAAAGGACAAACAGACATACTTTCAATTTTATATACATATATATAGATTCAATATTTATTTAGCATGATGACTCGATTTATGCTTGATGACTCGAATATATAAATTTTCTCCCATGCAAAATCGCACAACGCCCCTGTGTTTAAATCAATCTTTTGTGATAAGGATGTAAACTCATTTTGAAAGTGAAACATACTCAAATAGTAGTTTTTATTTTCCGTATTTTATTTCACGGAATTGAAATTATGGCTAATAATGATGGGAAAACCAATATTTCATTATTTTAGCACTACCTGCCAAAAAAATAAATAATTTTCTTGTTAATTTCGAAATGATAATAATTTGAACGAAACGGAAAAAGACAGTAGCAATAACTTTAAAAAACTGCATTATCGATCAATTTTTTAAAATTCCTAAAAATAAATTTTTATGGTTTTTATGAACTCATGAATAAAAAATCAATAATTTTAATGGTATTTAATAAAATTTAAAAAAAAAACAATAAAAAAACCTCAGTCGGACCGCGATATCCATATTGCAAATTGAAACGCTATGAACGGATAAAGGTATTTTTATTTAAAAATATATACGTAATGCGTGAAAATGATAACTCGAATATATAAATTTTTACCCATACAAAATTGCACAACGCGCCTAAAGAAGTTTTCACTTCAATAATTGTACAAAGCAAATGAAAAAGTTACGCACATCTATAGGTAGAAATTTCGGTTACTCAAAGAGTAAAATTGAGGCGATATTTGCCTCATATAAAATAGTTTTGTTTATTTAATAATAAACACTCAATAAAAAAAACAATAATATGCAATTAAATAAACTTCTTTTATTGATTTAACAAAGGATTTATTATACAGTTAACAGTATATTTTGTTTCGATTTTAATATTTTTGAGTTGCTCGACCGAGTGCAAAAACTAAAGTGATTTTAGTTTTTTTTGATGACAATTAATTAATTAGAATTAAACTCGACTTCCACTGAATTAACTTTAGTATTGTCGTTGTTGTTATTTGTTTTTGTTTAGTACCGCTACATACACTCCCCCACCAGATTTAAAATTATAAATTTTAGATCGATTTTACATTAAAACGTGTTTGGTTTTGTTTTGTAGTTTTCTGTCTGCCGACAAGATGCTGTATGCTGGTTTTATTCGGTCGATGGAAATCGTCGTGTTCTTACCGTGAATGTCCGCGATGAAAAATTTACGCAGTTTTCGTACAACTGTAAACGGCCCTTCGTAAGGTGTACTAAGGGGTCCTTTTACTTTGTCCACTCGGTCAAAAACGTGAGTACAGTTCTCGAGATTTTTGGGGATGAAAATGTCAGTCTGATTAAATTGCCTGGGATAAATAGGAATTAGTGTTTGCATATTACTTCGCAATTTTTTAATGAACTCAGAAGTATCGGAACTGTGGGCTGTTGGAGAGTCGACGAAGAATTCACCGGGAACCTTAAGAATTTGACCATACACTAGTTCTACAGGTGTGCAGTCGATGTCTTCTTTGAATGAAGTTCTGATGCCAAGTAAAACTAGTGAGAATTCAGTGCTCCAATGACCGGTATTGCATCTCGCTTTAAGAGATGCTTTAAGTTGACGGTAAGCAGTTGTGTGGATTTGATGAGATCCTAGAAGCTTAGTGAGCCCGGTGAACAGATTGGATTCGAATTGTCAACCACGATCTGTCGTTATATGACTGAAGAAATACCAAACCTGGAGATATATTCCTGTAAAAGTGTTGATGCTATGGTACTTACTGTCATATCCTTTAATGGATATGCTTTTGGCCAACGTGTGAAGCGGTCTACTGTAGTCAAAATGTAGCTATATCCATTTGATTGTGGTAGTGGTCCAACGATGTCAATGTGGATATGTTCAAATCTGTAATTTGGTAAATCAAACTTACCAATCGGAGATTTTGTGTGTCTATGGATTTTTGATCGTTGACCCGATTCACAAGATTTAGCCCATATCCCTGTGTCTATTCATTCGTAGCCAAAAATACTTGGATGTAATTAATTTCCGCGTTGCACGTATGCCTGGATGTGATAAACCATGTAGGTTATCGAAAATTGTTTTTCTGATATTGTGTGGGACGTATGGTCGATTATAACCAGATGATGTCTCGCACCAGATTTTACTCGTTGCTGCCTGATGATTGTATGAACCTAAGTTTAACTTTTGATGATCTTGACGGTTTGTCAGGATTAATTAATTTCTTAAGTTCATCGTCCCCTGTTGCAATTTCGATAGATCTTTCAAGTTGAAAGTAGAAATGTAGATTTCTGTAGAAGATTCTTCAGCAGAACGTGATAAACAATTACTGACGACGTTGTCTTTACCTCTGATGGGCCGTAAGTCTGTAGTGAACTGTGCGATGAAATCTAGATGAAGTGGTTGTCGTGGACTTTTTAAAGTTTTGGAGGAAATTGCTGTGATCAGAGGTTTGTGGTCAGTGTAGACAGAGAAATTTTGACCTTCGACAAAATAGCGAAAATTTTTAATTGCGAGATAGATTGCTAATAGTTCTCTAACAAACGCGGAATATTTTGCTTCAGTAGGAGTGAGTTTCCTGGAGAAAAATGCAAGTGGCTCCCAACATTCATTTTTGTACTGTTGTAGTACAGCTTCGACTGCAGTTTTCGAAGCGTCTGATGTTATGTTGAACTGTGTGTTGTCCAACGGATGTGTTAAAAGAGTAGCGGCGGCAAGAGATTCTTTGACCTTAATGAAAGACTCGTTACAGTGGCCGTTGCAGTTTCTGGCCAAGAGAAGTTGGATTTGTTCTGCCTTTTTTAATCAATAATGCTAAATGCCCGTGAATAGGCGCTAACAATTTGGCTAAACGTGGTATGAAGCGGTGATAATAATTCACTATACCTACGAATTGCTGTATTTGGTGAATTGATGCTGGGGCTTGAAAGTTGGAGATGGCAGTGACTCTATCTTTCGATGGGAGTATGCCATTTTCCGAAATAAAGTGGCTCAAAAAATCAAGTGATTTTTGGGCGAAGATGCATTTTGAAGCTTTCATATTTATGCCTTATTCAGTTGGCGAGTGAAAAGCTTCTCCAACTGCAGAAGATGTTCTGCTTCAGAGCGGCTAGCTATGAGGATATCATCTATATAACCGAAGACGAAATCCAGTTCCTTTGTAACTTCGTTGATGGAGCGCTGGAATGTCTGTGCTAAGTTACGTAAACCGTAAGGCATACGAGTGAGCTCGAACAATCCAAAAGGTGTAGTTATAGCTGTTTTATGAATATCCTCATCTGTCATCTGGTGATAAGCTTTTACTAGATCTATTTTTGAAAAAAATTTGCATAATGCTAGTTGCAAGGAAAAATTTTCTATGTTGGGGATGGGATATCTATCCGGAACAGTAGCAGCATTAAGTTTACTGTAGCCTCCACAAGGTCGCCAGTCCTTTTTCGGAACCATGTGTAAAGATGAAGAGACTGGGGAATTAGAAGGACGACAAATACCTAGTTCCACCATATGTTCGAATTCGGTCTTTGCAGCTTTGAGTTTCATCTGGTCCAAGCATCATGGATTAATGGATGGAAGTCTTCCATTAGTCACAATGTAATGCTTTACATTGTGTTTAATTGGGAGACCATAGTTTGGTGCCTCGGTAAGTGACAAAAACATTTTAAGGAGAGTGCCGAATTGATTGTCGATGATGAAATGTTTAGGAGTAGGCGTATTACAATTAGTGATAATTGCATTCACATGTAGGGATTTTTTAGAATCAATTAACTTCCTATTTTTCAGATCGATCAAAATGTCATACTTCGAGAGGAAATCAGCACCTATTATAGGCCTGTTAACATCTGCCAGTATGAAAGTGTGTGTGAATGATCGCCTAAGTCCAATGTTAAGTTTTAACAGCTCAGTACGATATGTGGGAATTGCTGTCCCGTTGCAGCAGTAAGCGTTTGAATGGGATCTTTATTGCCGTGTGGAAATGTAGAATGGGGTAGTACGGAGACTTCAGCACCACTATCTATCAAAAACTGTAATATGTTTTCATGGTCCCTAACAAAAAGACGGCGTGAATTGTAGATCCCACTGTTAGCTGTAGTAACAGCGGGACTTAGTAGTTTCCCGAGTCATTAGATTGCGAAGCTGTTGCATCTTGTTTGTATTTGCACGGTTGTAAACATTTACGTGCTTTGTTGCCAAATTTGGTGTGATAATAACTCACTAATCACGTCGGGGTCACCACGTGAGGCGATATTTGTCCTTTAATAAAATAGTTTTATTTATAAAATAATAAACACTCAATAAAAAAAAAACAATGATATGCAATCATTAAATAAACTTCTTTTATTGATTTAACAAACGATTTATTATACAGTACATTTTGTTTCGATTTTAATATTTTTAAGTTGCTCGACCGAGTGCAAAAACTAAAGTGATTTTAATTTTTTTTTTGATGACAGTTAATTAATTAGAATTAAACTCGACTTCCGCTGAATTAACTTTAGTATTGTCGTTGTTGTTATTTGTTTTTGTTTAGTGTACTGTTACCGCTACAAAATAAAGAAAATTATTTATAGTGATCGGTTTGTCCGAACTAATAATTTTATTCGGTAAAGGTTCACATTTTCGAGCTTTATTATTTTTCAAATTTGTAAAAAATATATATTGCCCAAAAAATGTTAGAAGAGTGTACCACGACAGGATTTGAGTTGTAGTAAATAATATTCTAAAACATCTCACAATTTTGTCGCCGGACTTAAAATTTTTGTTCGTATAGCAAGTTTACGGGTAATATTTTTTAATAAATCTTTAAGCTAATTTTGCACTGACAACAACATATTTCCAATCGAAATTCGGTTGTATCAACTTGGCCATGAGGGCGGATCCCGGGTAAGAAAAAGCTAAGGAGCCAAGCCTGGACCAAGACCGCACCATGGCTTTTGGGGGTTGGGCCAGGCTTAACATTTTCAAATAGCCAAAGCTTGGGGGCTGATGTCTGGCAAATAAGACTTGGACCAGGTCTACTAAACCAATTTTTTATCAGACCTCCTTTAAATGTGTGGAAAGTGTTATGTAGACTGGAGTATGTTAATGTAGAGCGGTAAAGTTCCCGATTTATTTAATGTCTGTTTTCTCATAATTCACAATTTTGCTTGCCATACGTAGTTCATAATAGTTTCTCATCCATCCACAATCTATAGTCATAATATATTCATATAGTTTCCGTTACATAAATTTGTTCTTAGCATAAAACAATTAACAATAATATTTCCTTTACAATCCCCTATTAATGACTCACACTGCGTTTTCACCCGCATTACTTTACCAAACTACTAAAATTTGAATTCTCCGGACACTAACCATACTTGCTCAACAAAGTTTTCAAACCTCAAACGGCTGTGCATATTTGTCCAATCGTCGCAATAGCAAAAAAATTATTACCCTACAATTAGTTATGTGTTCGATTTCTTATATGGATATTTTTTATCAATTTATCTTTCCGTTATAGATCTACATTTTACTGTAATACTATAGTAAGCTATTATTTCATGACACGTAAACATCATAAGATCGGTTAAACTTACGTGTAATTCCTTTTAATATTTCTTACATATGTGTTGGAAATAACTTATTTCGTTAAATTATCTTACAATTTTATGTATGACAAAATAACAAACAGTTTTGTTTTAACGGAAAAAGGTCCTAACATTTATTAGCATAATATAAATTTCCTTTCATCAAAAACACTTTTTCGAATTTTTCGATACTAAAGGTTGCTATAAAAAGATGACTATACTATCTCTGTCTCTTAGTATTGTATTATCATTTCATTTTTCAAATTGGAAATTGTGACATTGATTTGATGAGTTGTCATCGCGGTTTTTTTTGGTTAAACTCGTGCATAAAAATCCAAATAAATGAAAATTATTAAATTTTTATAATTTGTGTGAAGTAAATTCACAAGTGTTAATGTCCCTAAGTTTTTTTTAATTTTGTTAGTGCGGGTCGCTAGTGCAATTTAAAGAAATCAAAATATATAATATATGTTTGTGCTGTGATTAAGGTCAATACCAGGTGGACCTTGAAGGTCGAAGTTTTGTGATATATTTCTTTTCATCGAATGTTAATTCAATATTTAAGGATTACGGGGCATAAGTAGTTTTGCGGTTATTCGGAAAAATCCAATGTTGAGATTTCTTTTGTACTTACCTTTTGGATAGAAAAATAAATGTGATAAAAGGTCCGGAATATTACGTCTAGTGTTTGTGTAGAAAATAACGGGTCGATCGCATTACCAACCGAGTGCTGTTATAAAACCAAAATAGGGAATAAGTTATTTGGTGCAATTCCTAACACAACTAGCGTCATTTCACTTTATAGAATATCTAAACGTAGTCCCAAATTAGCATGTGAATAGTCATAACGTCATCAATTACATATGCCGTGGAAAATACTTAATACAAATTAAGCCCATTTAAATAGCAATCGAATGTGAGGTAATCTCTCTGGATGAAAATATTATATATGTCATATAAACTTAGTAAAATAAATTATATGTGCCATAGAGAATATTTATTGTAAAATTAAGACAACCTGTGTATCAATTGAGTGTGCGATGATTCGTCTACACTGTAGTATTATTGTTAAGGCGTATCAAACAAAGTAACCAGTATCGTAGATATTAAGTACTACTTAGATCATTTATTGTTATGTATGAGCCGTGTTATAAATTAAAAACGAAAAATCATAAAAATACACCAAGCGAGTTTTGACTTATTGGATTGGAATATCATTGAAAGTAAAATTTGTGCTGTGCTACCGTGTGTTGTTTCAACACATCATTTGTATCAGAGTTTTGCTGTGGCTACTGTATATTATTTCAACGCAACATTTGTATCCAAGTTTTACTGTTACTGCCGTATATTATTGCAACTCAACATTTATATAACATTTTTGCTGTTACCACCGTATATTTGACATATTTCAACTCAACATTTGTATCAAATTTTTGCTGTTGCTATCGTTTATTTTACATATTTCAACTGACATCCAACTTTGGGGTGATTACAACTGAAGTTCAACTGAACATTGATATACAATTTTCTTGTGTTATCACCACCGAATTGCAACTCAGCATTCAAGTTTTATTTATACAATTTCAACCGTAGTACTTTACCTGTTGGATTATTCATTGCTGATGGAGGGCTAAGGCCGCAAGTCTTGGAAGCCGGGAGGATTTAAACATGGGGTGAGCGAACTTGATTTATTTTATTTACTTTTTTTAACGTAGAAGTGTGAATGCGTGTGAAAGGGTGTATCAGTGGTTGAATGGGGGCGTGCTTGTCGTTGCGTGTGTGTGTGAACTGGCGATGCGTGTAGCGAGATGCATGTAGTCTGAATTGGAAATGATTCTAATCAAAATATTTTTTTTTGCTCCGAGGTAACGTCTCGTTTTCCAAAGACATTTTCTTTTATTACATTACCTAAATTTATGAATTTATATTTTTAAGTAAATCAAAAATCATTCTCAAATAACCTGTAATACAAAAAAAACAAAACCTTGTCATGTTTTATGTTTATTAACCATATTATACATTAACCAACTGTAAACTACAGGTATTGAAATAAACTGGTTTGGACATGTTTGTTTAACTTACAAATAAACTTATAATTTTTTTTTGAGTTGTAAGTATTTTTTTTTGGGAATTACTTATAGTTTTATAAATTTTTGAAAATGTTATTAATAAGGAAAAGGGGAAATAATCAATAAAGACTTTCAATATAGCGTGTGACGTTCGCCAGTGCTCTAAGATCTGATTCACGGTGTACCAGCAATGGCAGTGGTTTACGAGCTGTATCATTTGGGTCAGATGACAGCCATACAACGAAATAGTGATTACTACCACTTGCGATACTTGCTGCGGGTCTTAAAGCTTAATTGTCTTGCTTTGCAGTCTGAGTGTGTGGGTGAATGTTAGCATGTATGAAGCGTGAGTGTGTGGGCGTCTGGGAGTGATTGTGGTTGGGGTTGGACGCGCTGATAGTGGTTCTTTCGCAAAAGGGGTCGCCAGAGTCTCCGTTTTTCACTTGTATTTTTTTTCCATTTCTGTGTATTTTCGTAAATTGCGTACATTTCTGCATTTGTGTTGAAGCAGCAGGTAAAAATCTTTCAAAGCCACGATGGCTGAGCATTAGTCGTTACGGCGTTAAATTTCTCTAGGTACGCATCCTGCTATGCCATTCTCATTGGTTCGCCAATTAGAAAGCTCTTCATTACAAAAGAGGTTGTGATAGAGAATATGAAAATATAGATAAACATAATATGGTCAGCAGGCCAGCACATGTTTACAATGCATGAAACTGGTTAATAACGCGTAATATAATAAACTGTTCAGTATAGGAATTTACAACTGGCCTAGGCCTGGCCCAAAGCTAACTAGCCAAGGCTTGGATCGTCAATACTGGCCCGAGATTGGTCCGTTGTTTAACATTGGCAGCTCCTACCCGGGATATGACAAATGAAACTCCAAAATTGTTTCAACAGCTGTACATGTACAGAACGGTGTAGTTGAGACAACTGCACGTAATGTTCATGTGAAGATTAAATACAGTTTAATTAATTTCAAATACTTATAAATTCATGATATAAGGCCAAAGCCATTTTTTTCAATTTTCATGTAGTAATTATAGTTATTAACTTTATTCAACTACTCATTCTGCTTTATATTTCATTATGATATATTTTGCCGAATCGACGGCTTGCAATATAATACTATATTTTATTATTAATAGTATATTTTATGATTTAGGTACAGCGACACCCATATGTTCACTACAGCGCAGCATATGCGCAACGATTTCAGTATGTAGGCCGTTTTGATACGTCTATTGGTATTTTTGGCATAATCCTTGCAAGAACAACCCCACTCATTGGGCTTTGTTGGCAGCGTACATCAGGTGGTCTTTGAAGATGGTTCTCTGGTAGTTGAGTCTGTTATAGAATGACTCCAAGATACCCCTGGTGCTGGCCAAATGTTATGCTCTGTTCACCAACCTGGGTATCGATACTTGCCACAACTTTTGGGTTACTCATTAGTTTGACTTCCGTTTTCTGACCGGCTAACTCTAGTCCTGTATTGTGCAACCATGCTCTAACACTGATTATGGTTTGGATACAGTTGGCAATAATATTCGTGAGGTTTTTTACTACAGCAGCTATGGCAATGTTATCTGTGATAATCGTTGTTTATTTGAGCATACGTACTTTGAGTACACCATCGTACATTATGTTCTATAACAGTGGTCTAATGATCGATTCCTGTGACGATTCCTGGGTACCTCCCTGTTATATTGTACTTCTTCGAATCTGCTTCGGTATCATAGACCAGAGTTCTTCCTGTTAAGTAACTAGCTATTGTACAGTATTGTTAATACTAATACCAAAGAAACGGTGCGCCATAACGCCTTATGAACTTTTTACCTGTAATAAAAATAAACAATAAAATAATTAAAATAACAAAACTTATACTTACCTTGACAACAAAGAAAATAAAAAAGGTTGGATGGTCAGTTTTCAAGACGCAAGTCGTCGATTAACCGTTTTTAAATTCTGAATCACATTACAAGAATACTAATTTAAAAAAAAAACAAAAAATATTCCCCACCTGAAAAATTTAAAAAAATGTTAGTAACATATGTACCTTTCATATTGTTACGATTACAGAAAAATCCAGACGATTACAGTCACTTCCAAAAAAATTAAATCACAACAAAACACAACAACAAATAAATGAAATGCATAGTGTTGTTGTTGTATTTCTTAGAACTTGGGTCAACATAAAATTACTTTATGAATCAAATCATCATAACGTAAAATAAGCGAATATTCTAGTGTTTTCTCAAGGTTTCTAAAAAGTGACCTCGAATGCAAGACAAAAATTACTTTTATTTTAAACCTGTGACGATAAATTTAAAATTATAAAAGTGATATTTAAAATTAGTTTTTTTGTAAATAAAGCTTAAAGTGTTATTAAGTAGAAATAATTTGTGTATTATTTTAATCGTTGGAAATTTCTGGAAATTTCTACAATCAACCATTGGAGTTTCTGAAGCTGTTGAAAGAATATTCTAGTTAGGAATATTGTTTGCTGTATTGTTTTCCTTTAAGGTGTTGAATACTTAATAAAACCTGGTGTTTGTGCTTACTAATCAGTGATCGAACTCTGAAGAGATTTGGGAATTGCGTTTATCGAATTGTGAGTTAGGCCAATTCGAAGTTAGGTTAGAAAAACGTAACAATATGTTAAAAAATTAAAAATTTTATAAATGCGCATTTCTAGAAAATCGATTTTGAATTTTTTACCGTTATTTTTCTAAAAGAAAATGTTCAAGATCATATAATGTGAATTACTATTTTGATTAGGTCTAGGTATTAAACCCTACACTTTGAGCTATATAACATTTAAATCAGTTCAGTAGTTTTTACTGTAGAGCCATTTGAATACACCAGGGGTCGATCAATATTTTGATTCTTCGACACCCTGTATCTTAAGACAGGGTTAAAAAAAACAACTAAAAACGCAGAAAATTGTTTTTTAGTAATGTCAACGAATTCCAATACCTAAATATAAAAACTTAAAACCTCATTTCCAGACCTTTCAACAGTTTTTCATCAATTATTAGTTTGCAAGTTGCAAGATTAACTTTTGTGACAAAATTATCAACCATTTCGGAAACCATTGCATTACACCATTACATCATAGTGTTAACCAAATGTACTCTTATCATCATAAAATTAAACACATATCTCTTTTGCATTCAAGAACCAATTGCTGGCCTTATGTTTCATCACCCACATCCCAGGTCTATTTTTTTAGTTGATGAAATCCTTATTGGATCCAATATTTATTTTAACGAAAAGTGTCCAGTCTAAACACATCATAATTTGATTGCGTTAAACGCGAGAATCGGTAGCCATTGCTTGTCAACTTCAGTTCATGGAAAAACTATAATAATTACAAAACTGTAACAGTTATACCCAATCTTAAACCCTCGTTTGAGAAAAACACAAACAAAGAGTTGTGATAAGTTTAAGATCTAGACAAATGTGATATTGTGTACTATTTGTAATCAAGATTAGAAAATTAACCATCAATTGTTGTAATAATAAACCCTAATCCGTGCGTATCACACTACTTATGATGTAAATCAAGGACATTTTCAAAACAAATAAAACTCAACAGAAAATGATTTTATTTAAAATCCTCGAATTTTTTATTACACTTAAACCAGATAAATAAAATTTTGTTGCAAATATAACATTTAATTCCACATTTTAATTAACACTAAACTTAATGTTAAAAAATTTTTTTACAAATAATTTTATTATTATTAAATCAGCATCCCCGACCTTCATCAATAAAAGAATCACATAAGATTTTCGTGATCGTATATTAAAGCAAAAAAAAAAAATATTTAAAATTCAGATCAAGAAATTTATCTTATAAATCTTATTTATTTATATATATTACAATAATTTTCTTTTCTTGTCGTTTTCCTTATGAATGAAAGTAAAAGCACCATGGAAAAGAATAATCACAAGAGAAAAAAAACATGTTTTCTGATTGCAGGTCGAATGATAAAAAACTCGATCATGGGGTTTCAAAACAAGTGATATTTTTATAATTTTTAAACAATTACATTTTATAGGTTATTGCAGTTTTTCAATGATTAATTTTCAGTGGATTTTGATTTTACAAGGCCGATATTAATGATTGTGATAGCATAATTATTGTAATATTATGCAATGTACAATTATATTGAAAATAGTTTTTTTTTAATTTGTGTTTCAATTGAGTTTAAAATTTTTATTAGATCATCAACCAACGGCGACGAGGGTGTGTAGGCAGTTTTAACATTTAGCACAAATCAAACTTAAATTTCACATGATTAATTATATCATAAATTATTCAGATGTATTAAAACTGTAATCATTTTTATGAATAGTTTCTATGACCAGGGTGGTATAATTTAGTTGAATGAGAATCAACTTAACGACCACCGAGGTAAGAAAAACAATCGGACCAGACATGGTGGCATACCAGATATAAACTTTGAACCTAGTATGTTTGACACTGTTGCCCCAATGTTGGGTAAACCACGAAATGATAACATCGTGCCAGAGTTGTTTTAATCAGTTTAGGGCTAGTACGGCTTGCAATATTGGGTCAAGCATGATTTCTAGACCACGGCTCAAGTGTGGCTTACAATTTTGGGCCAAGGATGGCTCACAATTTCGGGCCAAATATGACTTTTAATTTCAGACCAATTATAATTATAAATTAGCTAAAACAAGAAATAATAAAATATGAAGAGTTGGTTTGATTATTATTATTGTGTATAATAAATGCAAGCACACACAACACAATTAAGCACCATGGTTTCAAAACCCATATCGCCATAGTTAACAAACGGACCAAACTTGGTCCAACTATGGCATAACATATACGGGGTAAATTTAGTTGGTCCAAGAGTGGACCAACCATGTTTTGCCAAACATGAACCAAAGTCCTCTGAAACACACTTGGCCCAATAAAGTTTCGCTAAACCTTGTTTTCTCATACTTGGGCCAATATGTTTTAGTCAAGCATTGTCTTCTCGACAATGAACCATATCTGAGCCAATTGTGTATTGACAAACATTGTTTACTCTTAGTTGTACCATAGTTGGCCCAACGAACTTTAATCATACATTGGCTTTTTGAATTTTACCATACTTGGGCCAATAATATTATGCAATTCCTTATATTCACCGAGTTGAATCATACTTGGACCAATTATGGGTTACCAAACTTTCCTTACCAAAGATTATACTATCTTACACTATAACATCATTGTAAAAAGCTCCAATAGATTTTATATTCCTGTAAAGTTTAGCCCTGTTACATCATGTAACGCATAGATCCCTGATTTTCTTTAATTTTCTTTAAACTATTCCCATAAATGTCACGTGGATTAACCATTAACGAAAATTTTAAGTTTACGTTACTTCCAAAAAAGTAAAAAATATTTAAATTTGTATAAATTATATAAAAAACAAATTTTTTTATCAAAGCAACCTTTTAATTCAAAATTTCATAATCCAATCAAAATATTTGCTATATTTTGTTGGAATAGTTATACAATTTGTTTGAAAAAAATAACAAATATTTAAGCCAAAGGTAACTTGTACAAAATATTATTATTTTAAAATGTATGCAAATTTTTAATTTTGATTTAGATTTAACATTTTAAAAAATAATATATGACGCATGTAAGCTATTTCGGACTTAATGTGGGTGCAAATCGAAGCGCCAGCCTTTAGCTTTACGTCCTTGCTTCATTATCTACTTTTTATTTGCCTACATTAAAGTGTTACTTTATTACTGTAATTTACGGGCGAAAAGTGTCGCTTTTTAACCCTATATTTTGTTGTCATAATATAGTAAAGTCCAAAAAAGTAAAAAACATTTAAATTTGTATAAATTATATAAAAAATAAAAAATTTTATCAAAGCACCCTTTGAATTCAATATTAGCCAGTCAAAATATTTGTAATTTTTTTATGTCATAGTTTTACAAATTGTTTGGCAAAATAACAAATACCTATTTTGGTCAAAGGTTACTTGTTCAACATATTTTGATTTCAAAATTTAGGCAAATTTTAATTTTGATTTAGATTTAACAATTTTTTTACAATATTCTGCTTACGGCGAATAAAAATAGCATATGACGGACGTAAGCTATGTTGGACTTAATGATAAAAATATACACCCAAAATCTTTAGTTTTACGTCCTTGCATCATAATCTACTATTATTTAAAAATTTATGCAAATTTTAAATTTTGAATTAGATAAAACAATTTTTTTAAATATATTTTGCTTACGGCGAATAAACAATTTTGGACTTAATGTGGATGCAAATCTCGGTTAGCGAGGGTTGATTTACAAACTTCACATATATGTATAAAATTTTAGATTTACTCAGGATTTTTGTGAGAAATTAAACTCAAGTAACTAAGGAATTAATTTGAATTTTTTCCTATTCAAAGGTATGGTTGGAAATATCTCAGAAAAAACTATGTTTTTCTCTTTAACGTCTTTCGGTTGGGATTTGAACTCGTAACCTCATCACTGCCAACACAACGAGTTTAATTACTTTGGCAGACACGTTTAACCCCTTATTATATACTTGATCAATGGTAAGACACATCACCAGAATGCCTGATGAACGTTGGACCATAACCATTATGACATAAAGAAAGATCGTATTTCACACAATTCAACCCACATTTTTATTGAAAACTGCAGTGCAAGTCGTGGTATTACAACCGATAATTTTTAAAATTATTCAAGTTGTGTTTTGTATGAAATCCCATATAAATTTTATTGAATTTCGTTTCTTTTCCCCCTTTTGCAGTGCCATTGCAGCAAATGCCGGAACAAAATAATCGCTCAATAACATATGATAGTCTATATGGGCTCTACATGGATGGTTAAAAAGTCAATAAAGCAGTTTTGACAGTAAATTAATTAATTTACGCCACCATCTGAAAGTTTGCTTATGAACTATGCATATTTAACATTTAATTCGTAATTAAAAAATATTTAGGCGTTTAATCAAAATAAAAACTATCCTATCTCTCAAGTTGGACCATTATACCCACACTGAACACAATTTTATTAAGATTTGTTAGGTTGTTGCGGAGTTTATCGCGGACAAACATCGTGACACGTGATTTTTATATATATAAGATAAGATAGAAATGATTGTGATATAGTCGTACATTTTGAATTAATTAAAAATGCAACCATAATTTAATTTTTTGATCCAGTTTTATATTTTACCTATTTTACCAATTTTACCAATCTTACCGGTAATTTTACGGTAAAATTACCATAAAAATATTTAACCGGTAAATTTACATCTGTAAGTGCAATATCAAAAAAAAATCATGATCTGGACGACCGACAATGAACCCGACCATTTTAGATCGACATCATACTTGACATACAAGTAATACAGGTGAAATAAAAATACACGTTTATTAGAAAAATCGAAAGTGTCTCATTTGAGAATAGGTTCGAAAGGTAAAAACCTGGCTTACTGAAAAAATGCTGGCTTACTGAAGCTACCCTCCGTACAACTGCTCTAAGTCTGGTTTACTCAGTGACTGAGTATGGCGCACCAGTCTGGTTGAATAGCACACATACTCAAAATGTTTACTGCCAGCTGCATGCCACGATGCGTACTATAAGTGGTACTATCAGATCCACCCCTTGGCTCCCTGTGTTAAGCAATATCGCTCCACCTGCACTCAGACGCTCGCATGTTCTTATGCGTGAACATAAAAAGGTAACCAACAACATCACGTTACCCTTGCACGAATATTACGGTGACCACACTCGTTGTCGATTGAAGTCAAGAAAGCCTCCACATAAAACTGCCACCAATTTGTATCCATGTTTTGTTTTAGGTAGATTTCATAGAATAGTCTACCTATTTTAAGTTTAATTTTTAGTGTGTCACAAAAAAACCATACGCTAAAAAAAAAGAAAACTGAAAAAATACACGGTTAACTTTTTACGTACAATGGTACACTGTTAAAAGTATCAAAATGCAAATTTTTAATGATGGCGCTGGTAGCGTAAGTTTATTTAGAACTTTCATATTTACTAATACTAGAGCTTTCATATTTACCTGAAACCCTAACATTACCCTGTAAAACATGCCAAAATTAAAAGAAAGAGCTTGTTTTTGTTCTTATGTTTTAATTTTCAAAAATGTGCATCTAAGTACGGCTTTAAAAATTAATTTTAGAACACAAACTAGCTCTTTCCATAAATTTACTGTGTGGCCAGTTTTTTGCATTTCCATGCCCTATTGTTGTTATCGGTTGAACCATTCTCTTCAATTTGATTTCAGTTACCCTAAATTTGAATCGTCAGAAACCTTCTGAAATGCACATCCTTAAAAATTAATATCTAGAGCAAGAAAACGCTATTTTTAAATTTTGGCATGCTTTAGAGAAAGCTTGGAACTTTATATTGTGAAAAAAAAAAATAAAAATTTGACATAAATTGCATAATAAAAATTGCATTTTACAAAATTTTATTTCTTAATATTTTTAACAGTCTACATTCTACACAAAAAGATTTCTGGGCTTTTTTTAAAAGACCAGCTTGTTACCTTTTCTACGCACATAAAACCGTTGATATCTGGTGCACCTTTCTTCTAATTTTAAGTTAAAAGTAACTTTGAATTTTAATTTCCAGAAATCATTCGGACCAGCCTATTTTGAAATTAAAGAATTTTTCTATTTATTTCACCTATATACTGCTTGTATCCCAATTCCCAAGTATGAAGTCCATATCAAAAATAGACCGGTTCAAATTTCGACGTTTTATGTCGTCCAGTACACGAATTGCATCCTTTTACTCCTAATCTCTGTAAAGGATTAAAAGTTATGATCGAATCGACGTACTCAAAAATTCTTGTGAATTTCGAGGAAAACCGGGCCTTCTAGAAGGCACTTCTTTGTACAGATTTTGAATTCACGCTTTCTGAATCTTCATTCAACTGCGTAACCTTTAAGCTATCAAACAACATTACACAAATGTTCCACAAAATAAAATTTTTATTCAGGGTAAACCAACCAATACATATAGATATAATTGATAAAATAAAACAAAATCCACCCATAAAAATTAACCCTATTTACTTTTACATATTACAATGTACAATAACTACAATAAAAACAAAACCAAATTACTTCATTTTAAATTTACAATAATTCTGATGAACTTTTAACTTTAAAGCTCATTTTTTTATTGACAGTATTTAGGGAAAGGTCTGAAAAATCCTTGACAGTTATGGAATAATTTTTATTAATTGAACTTAAAACAAAACAATTTTTTAATCAGTTTGAAAGAATTACATAATTAAAAAAAATATTAAGTTGTAGCAGAAATATATGTTTCGTTTGTTATTTTAAATTAATTAATTTGATTTTTGTTTTTTGCTTTTCTGAAAAGATTGTTGAATTATTGTTGATTGTCATACTGACAAAGTCAGGGCTTTTTATCCAAACTTTAAATAAATGTATTCAGCCCACAATGATTTTACAAATGCGTTTACTAAAAATAAAAACAAGGACCAAAGGTCAAAACTGTCACAAGTGGGTCTCTTCGTCAGACCGATGAGTGTAGGGTGTTACCTGCAAAGAACACTGCCAAGACGAGGAGCAACGAGTGCTAAAGGTACAACAAGACAATCCTAATCAGAAGTCGAAAAAAGTGTAGAGACCGTGCGTTAACACCTTTAGGCCAGCCAAGATTATTAGATAGCCTACCAAGATAAGGAATTAGCAAAACAGGCACTAGGTGGTACTTGAGAATCGTAACTTTGGGTTGTATCCAAAGATCTTCAGGAAGAAGGTTGGGGGGGGGGGAGGTTTGATGCTCCAACAAAAGAGTTCACAATGCGGTCAAGAAAGCCATTTCCTTAGCTGAGAAGGTACAACACGGTCACTGGCTATGCAGTTACAATTAAGACGGTTGGACTATTAGACCAAAATAAGTGCATAGAATTTGCGGATAGTTGAAGGTACTGTTAGATTAGTTAACCAAAGTTTAGGTTCACAAAACTGGATTTGAAGATAACTACTTCAAACCTGGTTACATTTATAGTGGAGTGCAAGGATGAGCAAGAAATTAACAACTGAGTTGTGGCAATACTACCAAAGTGGAGGTAGGTATTCATTTCAGCCTCCCTCAGAAGGTTATCTCACTCTGTCTGCAGAGAAGTGTTGGATAGACCAGCAAGAAATCACTAACGCTGCTAGAAGCACATAACTGCGAGATGAACATAAAGAAATGTATGGTTTTTGGATTTCGGGAGGAGAACTAAACCTACTCCTGACCCTAGGGATCGATGGCAGAGAAAGTTCTCAAGTGATCATCTGAAAGAGTAACCTCCAATACTATACGAGACAGCTATAACTGTAAAGACATCCGCTTCGACGGATAAAATGGTGATGGAAGAAGTTGTGATAGTGTAAGTCGAGAGTTGAGGACTTATTTTGGAAACATAACTGATGTTGTTTTATATTCTGTATATAAATAAAAGACTTGATATTTAATAATTAACATAGGACATTTTTTATTTCACTTGGTGATGATGGGGTCCATGGACGTGATGTGTGTTCGTTGTGTTAGAAAGAGAAAGTCGTTGAAGACGAACTATGTATCAAATACAGGGATGAACTACAGATTTTATATAATACAACATCTTCCCTTTTCTACATTTAAATAAAAAACATAAAATTAATTCAATATAAAAAAAACTAAATTTTCAATCTTCTAGAAACTTAGGCATTCATGATATAATCCTGCAATTTTAATGGTTTTGTTTTAGTACGCTGAGGACGACCACTTGCCAATCCATTCACATTTGCTTCCACAGCACTACCCACATCTGTATTTCCTCTAATAACATCACCTTCACTTTCAGCAGAAATAATTACATTACCATCGTTTTTTTCGTCCACATTTTCGGTTATAATCGGCCTTTCGACATATTCAGCATTATCGGATTCCATAAACTCTGCTTCAATTTCAGGATCAATCACTTCTTTACTTGCTGACATTTGTTCTTTTTCATATCCGATTACGTGCTCCCGATTACGACGATACGGTGTGCCATTAACTTCAACATTTAATGAACGATCATTCAATTTTTCAGCTACCATACCTGGAGTCTATTTAGTAGAACTTGCTGGCTTTATTCTAACCATAACTGGTTGACCAATAGACAATTCTGGCAATTTTCTGGTTTTCTTGTCATAGTTATGCTTAGAATCCTTTTTTCGTTTAACAATTGTCTCAGACACCTTCTCCGCCAATTTTGGTTTTCAGTTATCTATTGTAGTTGGAACTTTACAACGTGTTCGTCTTGAGAAGATACGTTGATTTGGACTGTAACCAATTTTATTAGGTATATTCCTATTGTTCAATAAACTTAACCAAAAATCACTATTTTCTTCTTCAGATTTTTTCAACATATGTTTGGTTGTTTTAACGGCTGATTCTGCTTTACCGTTTCCTTGTTGATGGTAAGGTGATGATGATACATGCTTAAATTCCGAATTAGTCGCAAATTTTTCAAACTGATGATTGTTAAAATTCTTAGGGTTATCACTGCAAACAATTTCTGGTACTCCGTGCCGTGCAAAATTTTGTTTACAAAGATTAATTATACATTTGGTACTTAAATTCTTCATCAAATCACATTCGATGCGATCCGAAAAATGATCCGCCGTAATAAGAAAATTACATTTCGATCCACCATATTCAGATTCCAGTATACATCCACTGAAACATATTATTGATATGGATATTCAGGTATCGGATGCGACATCATCGGTTGTTTTCTTTGAGTATAGGAAAACTTTAAACAAGTTTCACAATTTTGAACTCGATTTTGTACATGCTCAGTTATAACAGGCCAATAAACCATATCCCTAGCAAGATTCAACGTGAATTCTATCCCGTTATGACTTTGATGTAACCTGTCTACATATTCTTTTCTTAAATTAAATGGAACAATGATTCGGTGACCTTTACCATCTTGATATGTGATATCATCTTTTAATTTGTACCAAACTTTAACAAAATCTTCAACATCATTAAAACGTGCTGGCCAACCCTTTTCAACGTAATATATAATTTTCTGCAAACCTACATCAGAGTTAGTTTTTCGTCTCAGCTGGGTAATTCGTTCGTCATTTATTGGCAACGTATCGGCAAGCTTTATTTCTTCTATGAACTTAAAGGCTTCTTCAATTTTTTCAATTTGAAAAATTTCAAATTTTTCCACTTCCTCAGAACATGATACTGGAGCTCTTGATAACGTATCCAGAATTACTATTTCTTTGCCTGGTTTGTACTCAGTATTCAAATTATACCGTTGAAGTAACATCAGCATTACTTGAATCCTCTTGGATGCTGTCAAAATCGGTTTCTTGAAAATCCCAATCAACGGCTTGTGATCTGTTTTAACCAATATGCTAGGATTTCCAACAATAAACTGACCAAATCTACGACATGCAAATAGAATCGCTAGAAGTTCCTTTTCTATTTGCGCATATTTCTTTTCTGTTTCAGTCAACACCCGAGAAGCAAAATAAACAGGTTCTTCATTCTGAAGCAAACACGCTCCCAATCCAAAACAGCTGCTGTCAGCTTCTATAACAACTGGTTTATTCATAGCAATATACTTCAGCAATGTGTACTCACCAATAATATTCTTCATACGGGAAAACAATGTTCTTCTTCTTCCGTCCATCGAAATTCCACGTTATCTTTATTCAGTTTTCTAAGCACCTCATTTTCATCACTTAAATTTTTTATAAACTTCGACAGATAATTTACCATGCCCAAAAAACGTAACAAATCCTTTTTCTTTTCCGGACGAGGCATTGATGTTATAGCTTTTACTTTCGATGGATCTGATTTCAAGCCTTCACTTGTGAGTACATGACCATAAAATGTTACTTCAGACCGACAGAGCATCATCTCGTCTTTGTTTAATTTGCAGCCTTTTTCGTCCAGTCTACTCAACAGTTTTTCCAAATTTTTATTATGCTCTGCAACAGCATCTTCATATGTTTCGCCCTTTCCAAAAACCAAAATATCATCAGCAATCACCTCTACATTTGTAAGACCATCCAAAATCTCATGTAATTTATGCTGAAAAATTTCCGGGGCAGGCGATACACCAAATGGAAGTCTAATCCATCGAAATCGCCCAAACGGTGTTCAAAATGTTGTCAGTTCAGAACTCCTTTCATTTAATGTTCCAGCTTACTAAATCCAGCTTACTAAAAACTTTTGCTTGACCCAATTCTGGTAGAATTTCTTCGATTTTTGGAAATTGATAATTAGGACGTTTTACGCCTTATTGAACTGCAACGGATCCGATCCAACACAATACGAAATCTATCTTCTGCCTTTACGATCATTATATTCCTACACCAATCTGTATGCATTTCTTCCTTAACTATAACTCCATCCTTTAACAAAATGTCAATCTCATCCTTTAGCCGGTTTCTGAACTTCAACGGAATTCGTCGTGGCGGTTGTGAAGTAGGAACTATAGTTTCATCAACTTCTAAATCAACTTCACTATCAATCCAGCCCAACCCTTGAAAGACTTGACCATATTTTTGAACAATTTTTTCCGATGATTTCACGCAATCGGACTTAATTGGAACATCATTAGAAATATTCTTCACAATATTGCAAAATTTTACCAATCCAAGTTCCATTACAAGTCTCAGCAGACAACAACGGACCATGTTTCACTGATACCACTTGAAAATTTAATTTAAACGTTTTGCCTATCCTTGAACACAAAATCGATTTTTTTTTCCAACAACTTTAATGTTATGAATGACCAGGAAAACTTTCCAATTTAGCTGTCGAAACATCTAACTCAACTTCTTTTCGTTCAAACAGTTGACATAAATTCTCATATCCAATGACGTTCAATGCGGCTCCAGTATCTAGTGTACAACTTACTTTCTGCCATTTTCCATTGATTCGTAAATTTATTGATGCCATAACACCATCTCTACCACAGGATATTATATTTAATGAAAATGAATTATCTTCCTCGTCATCAGATTGCTGTTCTGAAATTTGTTTCACTTTCTTCGATTTTTATGTTCGTCACGTTTTTTTGGACAACAGGGAAAAAAGTGATTTTTTTCTTTACAAAAAGTGCACGTTTTACCATTAGCAGGACATTTATCCTTCAAAAACTCATGTTTCTTACCACAAAACTTACACTTATTGATAACAGCGACACTATTGATTTTCTCAGGATCCAAATCCATGACCTTTGAGCGTGAATGCGTGGCTTCTTCAACTTTACACACATTTATAACTTGAGCAAGAGTTACCTTTTCCTTTTTCAACAATTGCTTCCGTACCTCATCGTCTCGAATACCAACAATAATTCTATCTTTCAGCAATTCATCCTCAGGCTGATCCATAGCCCTAAGATAATTTGAATCTTTTAATAATTTTCGTAGTTTTAATAAATATTCTTCAAAATTATCACTTCCCTGGAATGCTGTATGGAATTTAAATCTATTATACGTCAAAATTTCAATTGGAAGAGCACCTTTTTCCAATTCGGATATGATCTGCTCAGCTGTCAAATTAACATTATCTGCTAACTTTAACGAATCATACAATTCCCGTGCCTCTTCACCCATGACAATTCTCAGCAAGGAAACATTTTTAAGTTGTGTTTCCTTAGCATAATTCGAAGCTACTATATAATCATTCCATGACTGTCGAAATCTTTCAAAATTATCTTTTACACTTCCATCCTTTATCCTCAATGCTTTTGGTGTTGGAATATTGGAATTCACAATATTTGAAGCAATTTCGGCATTACTTCCAGCATTCGCAGTTAAAGCTTTTACCAATTGTTGTATTAGATCTTTTACTTGATTATCAGCAGTTTTTTCATCAGCTTTTTTATCTGATCTAGATTCTCCCATGTTTTGTATTATGTATATAAATAAAAGACTTGGTATTTAATAATTAACATAGGACATTCTTTATTTCACTTGGTGACGATGGCGTCCATCGACGTGATGTGTGTTCGTTGTGTTAGAAAGAGAAAGTCGTTGAAGACGAACTATGTATCAAATACAGGGGTGAACTACAGATTTTATATAATACAACAGATGCATCGAGGAAAATCATATTTTAGCATTGAACCTAAAAAAAATTCAATTTCCTAGATCAAACCTGTGAAGGGCGCTAACCAAGTTTGTTTCCCATGTGTAATTAACATGCGAAAAATGACTTTTTTGCTCAAGTGCCGTTTTCAATTTAAGAGCAGCATTTTTTAGAGTATTAAATTTCAAAAAAACGGTCCGTTCGAGTGAATCTGTGAACTAATTATTTTCAAAGATATGATCATATGACAAACAAACAACTTAAGCGATCAAAGTGGTAGCAATATTATAAGGACGTGAAATTAGTAACAGATACAAATTTATGTTGCACACAAATATAGTTTTTATACATGTAATTTGCATGATTAATCTTATTAATAATAAAAAAAATTTCAACAACCAAAATGAGTTGAAATGATATAATTGATATGTCGGTTATCTTTTTTTTCTTTTGTAATATTATATTAAAGTGTTTTTCATAATAATAATTTATTATATTTTAAAGAGAAATATAATTAAATAAAGTGTGCCCGTTTTTTTTAAATTAATAAAAGTTTATCAGTAAACAATAAGTACAAATACCACGACTGATTTTAGTACAGGAAATGAAGCTGAAAAAATGGCAAACCCTCGCAATTTTTTCGTCAAGCATCGATTTGTACAAAAATTTGGGATTAGGCTTATTTCACCCTCTAGTTCAATTTCTATATTGAGCCGTTGTACGCTTACGGTTTTTTGAGGGTGAAAACTACCCCAAATTGTAAAAAATTATAAAATAACATTTTAAACTTTGATATGGCCAACATTTGGTTTGGATTAGTTAAATAATGATTGTTTTATGCTTTAGGATATTTCAACCCTTAAAAAGCACCCTTAATAACATCGCAATTGTTATAAGTAATTTAATAGATCTATACAGAAAAAAAGTAGAATTACATACAAAAACATTTATTTACACAAAAATACGAATTTACAAATACAAATACAAATAGTTTTTAACCATCTTCATCGAGATCGATGTCATCTTCTTCTTCTTCTATAACTGGTAGACTATTGTTGCAATCTTCCCCCGAGTGCCCAGAACAAGTGGGATTGCAGTATAACCCTAATTTTCTGCACCCGCATGAAACGCCGCACCCTTTTTTGCATTGGCAAAAAATCATGGAAAAAGTGGAACATATTATAACGTATTACTGCCGAAAAAAACCTGTTCTGTGGTACATTATATATATATATATATATATATATATATATATATATATATATATATATATATATATATATATATATATATATATATATATATATATATATATACATATATATTTATATATATATATATATATATATATATATATATATATATATATATATATATATATATATATATATATATATGTATGTATATATATATATATATATATATATATATATATATATATATATATATATATATATATATATATATATATATATCAATATATATATATATATATATATATATATATATATATATATATATATATATATATATATATATATATATATATATATATATATATATATATATATATATATATATATATATATATATATATATATATATATATATATATATATATATATATATATATATTGAAAATGCTCTATTACACTTCCAAGCGGGATATTCGAGTTTTTCGAAAAAAAAAATTAGTTCGTTTTATAAACATAGCCCCTTAATTTTTGGTGATAAAAAGTTTTTTCAAAAATGATTTTGTAGGGTTTTTTAAGAGCTATAAGACTATGTGAATTAAATTCCCTAAGATCCCTTAGTTTTTAAGTGGGGTGAGTTTAAAGGACTCGAATAAGGGGGTGTTTGCTCGTAAATAAAGGTTTTAAACAGCTATACCTCGCTAAATATTCACTGTAAAGAAAATCTATGCACAGGGAAATTTTAGTTATTAAAAAAGCTACAATTTAGTACTCCATCATTTTTTTCGTATCTCCAGTATTTGCGAAGGTATTTTAAAGAAAAGCGTGAAAAATACGAAATTGCAAAAAACCAATTTATCTTTAAACTACAATTTCTCTAAAATTAGGCATTTTAAATAGGTCAAACATCTTGGGTGTGTTGATAATACATATATAAAAAAAATTACAGAAGGGTGAAGATCAGTTTTAATTAGGAGGGTAGTTAGGGGGTTGTTTTCACTGATTTTTTCGTAGAACAAAGTAGGTACCGACCTTATTTTGATCATAAGTCGCTCAATTTTTATGCTAGAAACTTTTTTTTTTGTTTGAAAGGTCTAATTGTATACATGAAAAAAGATTCTGAAAGTTTTCCTCGAAAAATGCAAAGTTTTCCCGTTATTTGACTTTGAATATTTCAAATTATGCATTTGACGAAAAAAGCTAACCTTTAACATGCCGTATCTCGGTTTGTATTAGTCGTATAAAAATTATAAAAAAAAGATTTTTTTTTTTGATTTCAACAGTTTTTTTGATTAAATGCATATTTTTCGAGTTATTCTCAAAAAACCCTCTAAAAAAGTCGATTTTTTCGCCGAAAAACTGTTATTTTCAACCGCGAATAACTCGAAAAATATTAGTTTTACGAAGAAAACATATGGAACATTTTTTTCTTAGAACTACTTTTTCCATCGATTTACATGGCTAAAATGTAATAAAAAATTTCCACCCCCGAGATGGGGTGGCAACCACCCCCAAGGTTTTAGCGTACAGTGGCATGATATAGAAAATGACCCTTGGGTTATTCCCTACCTTCTGTGAAAATTTCAAGTAAATCCATGCTTGACGAAAAAATTGCGAGCCAAAATGCTTCATTTCCTAGCCTATTTAGGCTTTTAAACTTTTCTCAAGCTGTGTTCGAGACCGATCAAATTTGCTCTTTTGTAATTCCATACAAAACGAATGATATGCTAATTTTTATGATACAAAGTTTTAGAGGTTTATGCCTTGCATTTTCAGGCCGATATCAATATCCTGATACCTGGGAATATGCAAAGAAATTTAATCCAGTTGTGTGTAGGGTTCAATGTAAAATATGTTGACGAGATACATAACAAAATGGTTCATGTTAACTCATTCATGTGTGAAAACAACTTCATTCGATTGTTTGTTTTTAAATTAAAATAAACTTCCTTTTATATATTTGATCTTTTTCTATCGGCTGCAATAGCTTGTTTAGTTCAGTTAAAATATCAGTTAAAATAAAGCTTAAAGTCTCTGCTGTGTATAACCTCCTTTCCCGTGACACCCGTCGAAACAAAAATGAACAATAACAATAATTATATGTATAAAACACACAAATACACAAATACAAACAAACATAAAAGGCGAGACGTAACCGCGTTGTCGACAAGTTGAGAGGGAGGGTACAAGCGGCAGGCACAGAAGCGATTCACGCGATTCAGAAGCACAGTTTGTAACGAAAATTTCTCCTATTCAATTTTCTTATAAAGAAAAAAAATATAACTAATTAAAAACTAACAAAATCGTAACTCCATATCCTGCACTGTACGATAAAGTTATATCAAACGCATCATCATTATTGTTCAATTGAAAAACAATTATTTTTTTTTTAAATCAAAACAGGATTGAATGTTTCTTTTAATAGCTGTTAGTATTGGTTTTTTTTACAACAAATGTTTCGATTTTTTTTTGAAAATAAAAGGAATTTAATTACGCAAAAATCAGGTGAATATTCACGAGGATTTTGGCTTTGGATAAAACTGGTAATAACTCTTATTACTAGAAAATCAAAATCAAACTTAATTTTAAGTAACAGAGAAAATGTTATTAGTATAAAACTTTTAAATATTAAATATTTAACGTTTGGATTTGATAGTGAAATCTATATGATTGTTAGTCATCATAAATCATAAAGCTGTGCTCTTAAAGCGAATAAATTAGAAAAACAGTGAATTTATCCTGCTAATTAAGTGGTAGTAAAACCATAAATTATTCTTTGGTGTGATCCGCATAAATTGTTTTACAATGGAATTAACTGGTCTGTGATCATGCTTCATCACCAGATTAGAAGGTGTTTTTTTTTTTCAAAATAATATAAAGAAATCATAGATATGGCAGTGAAAAATTGTTTTTAAAAGTTTTATTGAAAATGAAAATGAAAAAAATAATATAAAAAAAATTATAAAGCTAAAATTGCAAATTTCAAAAAACAGTTATAAAACAAATTAAAACAAAAATTGAAATTTTGCGTGAAATGTTGTTTAAAAAAAATACTCAATAATTTATGAAAATGAAAAATGAAAAAAAATAATGATATAAAAAAAATTATGAAAATAAAATTGCAAATCTCCAAAATCAGTGAACAAAAAGCTTAAAACAAAAAAAATTGAAAAAAATGTAAATGTTGTATTTGTCCTAATTTTAAAAAGAAAAGATAAAACTCTAGTGTTAGCTTTTAGTTATTAATTACAAATTTATAGATTTAGGAATTCCGGTAACTTACCCTAGTTATATATTATATATATTATTAATTTTTCAAAAAAAATAAAAATACGAATTCGTATTAATAGTTGTATTGGTTTTCTATATCAAAAAAAATTACTTTTATTTTAAATAAAAAGAAACGACGGAATTCTCATTATGTTGAAATTCTTATAATTCTTATAATTCTCCTATGTTGAAAATGATGAAAATTAAAAATGGTTGTTGATAAAATAAAATAATATGTTTTAATTTTTTTTACTGTCGTGTGGGTGGTACGAGATCAGATGAGATGAGGTAGGTATGATCGAGATATTTTTTTTTGTTTTTTTTTAAGCTATGACCCACTTCATAAAAATGTAAGAGCACGAACCTCCCAAGCCGTTGGCTAATCCTGCGAATTAATGTGACAACGCTCTTACAGAAGGTTATAAGTTTTTATTGTTTTGACATTTTTTTTTTATTTTTGATCTACGGGTGTGACAACTCCGCGTACTCCAGTCCCTGCTATTGACATACGAGTTGACGTGAGATATCACACACCACTGGCAATAGCAGTGAGATATCACTAGCCAAGGTGACATCTTAGGGGTGGTGGCGGATGAACTGTATTCAGTCAACGGTAGCACCCTCAATCCTAGCTGTTAAATGATCCTTGATGATGAGACGCTGTTGCTTCCTTGAAGAAATGAGCCTTCATATAATTATGTGTGGGCCTTTAATCTTTAAGAAACAGAGTGCGTCACAGGATCAAGGAATATGCAACCGGCTGGATTATTGGCAACTACATTTTTGTTTTGTTTCAGCAAATGTTTGTCAAAATTTGCTATTTACTTTTTAATTTACTATTATTTTCTCTATTCTATCATAAAAATATGGAGGGGCTGAAATCTCACAGCTCTGAGATATCAAGACTTCGGTCTGGGTTAAGGATTTTGATATAGTTTTCGGCAAAAAACTTTTATGAGGACATGGTTTTTAGTTTTGGGCAGCGATGTACATCAAACATAACTCTTTGTTAAAGTACAAGTATTTTTTATCTCTGTTTAAAAATTTATTACAAAACTAACACAAAACATCAATATGTTGCCGGAAAATTATAATCAAAATTCCAAAAATATTGCTAAATTAAATAAAATCAAACTTTTTCAAAATTCCAAAAATATTCCAAATATTAGAATAAAATCAAATATTTAAATTTTTTCTAAATTCCAATAATATTTAAAAAATTCTTAAAAATACAAACTTTTTCCAAAATTCTAAAAATATTGCAAAAATTATTACAAAATCAAAAATTGAAACTTTTTTCAAAATTCCAAAAATTATAATAATATCAAAAATTAAAAAATTTTTCAAAATTCTAAAAATATTTCAAAAATTCTTACAAAATCAAAAATTAACACTTTTGCCGAAATTCTAAAATTATTACAAAATCAAAAATACAAACTTTTTCAAAATTCCAAAAATATTTCAAAAACTATAACAAATTCAAAAATGTCCATGTCCAATTTCATTTTAAATTACATTTACGTCATAAAACAAGCTACATTTTTTTCCCAAAAAAATTGGCTAAAAAATTAAATGAAATCATTTTTTGACACACTTGACATTATTTTTTGACAAACTTATAATGCCATAATTCTCTATAATAATAATAAAATATCATGTCATATGAACTATTAATTTTATTTTTTTCTAAAAAAATTAAGTAAAAATAAATAAAAACCTTTCTTTTGACACACTTGACAACATTTTTTGACAAACTTATAATGCCATAATTCTCAATAATAGTAATAAAATTTCATTTCAAACAAACATTTTTATTTTTTTTGCAAAAAATTAGGTAAAAAACTAAATGAAAATCTTTTGACACACTTGACAACATTTTTTTGACAAACTTATCATGCCATAATTCTCAATAATAATAATAAAATTTCATTTCAAACAAACAATTTTATTTTTTCCAAAAAATTGGGTAAAAAAATAAATAAAAATCTTTCTTTTGACACACTTGACAACATTTTTTTGACAAACTTATAATGCCATAATTCTCAATAATAATAATAAAATTTCATTTCAAACAAACATTTTTATTTTTTTTGCGAAAAATTAGGTAAAAAACTAAATAAAAATCTTTTGACACACTTGACAACATTTTTTTGACAAACTTATAATGCCATAATTCTCAATAATAATAATAAAATTTCATTTCAAACAAACAATTTTATTTTTTCCAAAAAATTGGGTAAAAAAATAAATAAAAATCTTTCTTTTGACACACTTGACAACTTTTTTTTGACTTATAATGCAATAATCTAGTTTTTGATCTCACATACCAATCCCGACCATCAAGATTTCTCCAAATTTAATGTTCCTACTCGTAATCACTTAAAATGAACGTTTTTTAAGCCAAAAATATGAAAATTTGCTATTTTTGACACACATAATGATTTTTTTGACACACTTCCGGTACAGTTATCGAACACAGCGTCCTTTCGGACCTGTCCCTTGAGTATACCTATTTTTAGAAAACAAAAATTTGAAATCCGTCCAGCGGTTTTCCCTGCAGCGTAGGTAATGACGGCCGGCCGGCCGGCAGACAGACATACATTTTTTTTTTGCTTTTTTAGAATCAGGAGGTCCTAAAACGTCGAGAAATGTCAAAAAAAAGTGGGGGTAAGAATTTCACTTTGAGCTCATGAATGTAATACTTAGGTCTTTCAGACCGAAGTAATATTGGCCTATGTCATATTTTGTCAGTGATAGGATTTTTTGTTTAGTTATCCATTCTTTAACAAAAAATATAAAAATACAAAAAAAGAAAGATTTACGTCCATCAACACCTTTGAACGTATGTTTTGTGGGATCTTGGTCTTAAAAGGTTTTTATGTGTTATTGTGACACATATTGTAATTCCTACTACACAACACATTTTATTAAAAAAGAAAAAAAAATGTGAATGTACGAGCGGCAAGTAACACTGTTGCTGTGTCTTTGATGCCAAAACAGGACAAGCAGAAGGAGAATAAAGGTCCATCTATACAAGACTGTAAGGCTGGAAGACCAACTGAGGTAGGGGTCAGTGAAGCTGATATCGTGTGGTACTAGAGGTTCCTCGCGGAGGAGGTATCTTCAGCGCACTCTAAGAGAAAGGCTGTGAAACGGAAAGGGAAGACTCCAACCGTAAGAGCAAAACATATAAAGTGGGATAGGAAGTCCACGACGCCGCAGAAAAACGTAAGGCAGAAACCCAGGATAGCCATCGACCAGGAGAGGAGACAATATCATCTCATATCAAGCATCAGCTATGTTGGTGCAATTAAGATCATCCCCAGATGGTGCTAAGCACGGCGGAGTTAGAATTAATCGAAGCAAGACTGGTGAATCAACTACCGATAGGTTATGTTAATCACAGGATCGGGTTTGAGGGTATTCGCTTCGTGGTGGTAGACCGCGACGTCAAACAGACGGTTAAGTGGCTCGTGTCTGTTCTACATAAAGTGGAAGTCGGTACATATTCACTTGTCAGGAAAATGGGAGATGATATTCCGATTCCTAACAAGGCTAGCGTCTTTTTCCTAAGGAGTGCTGGGCAAACCAGAGAGAAATCTCCGCTATGCTAGAATGGCTAAACGCTGAAATATTTGTCAAAGATTGGAAGTTGTCTGGAAGTCGGGCTGAGGGCATAGGTCAACTCTTGACTTTTTCAATTGACGAAAGGTCAAAGATAGCCTTATCGGGAATAAGCACCGACCCTTAACTTCCAGTTTGGCAAATTCTTTGTCTATGGACAAGTTTCCATGGATCCCGATTCGCTACCCCAGAAACACAAGGTGCGACCAATGTGAGAACCTGAAAGAAGTTATACAGCTAGTAACGGTTAGAGGAAGAGTTAAACACTATATCTCGCTGGAACCACCTGTAGCGGCGTTAAATCTGGCAATCGCCAAGGCCTTCGAGGCCAGCACCCCAACTGACTGGAAGCGTGAGATGTAGAGAACTAAAGTAACAGAGAAAGTATGGCTGGCGATTGAAAAATCAGCCTTCGTACTACTTGGGGCTGTCCGCAAGATTGAGTTTTATCACCCTTCATCTGGCGTCTAGTGGTGGATGAAATTTTGGCTATCTTAAGTAACCAGGGACTGAAGCTGAAAACACTTGGTGCACTAATGTGGGTCTAAAACTCAATCTGAGTAAAACTATGTTGGTCCCGTTCACAAAGAAAAGAAAGCTTAGCATGAAACCCGTCGTCATGTCGGACGCCGTATAATTCAAAAATTAAATCATGTATTTTCTACTTTGGATCTTTCTGTCCTTTGTTTGAATCTAGAACTCACCGGCCATCCTAAGACATATTTTAAGTGTAATATTTCTTAACACAGATGACAGAACCACACCAGATGTTATAAGGAGTGAGGTAAATGAAAAAATCTCCTTTAAAAATGACAACACAGACTCATGTTTCCATCAAAAATACAAACCTGGCTCAGTGGCTACATGGACTTTTGACTCATCGTCACTTCCAAATAATATAGAAAAAACTAGTTATACAAAGCCTAAACTCATCATTACGAAAACAAAAACAACGGACATAAGGAAACACTTGTGTTTGAACAGCCCATGCCTGACATAAATAAGCAAATTGATTAAAGTAAAAATATTAGAAGTCAACATATTTGGATAGAACGCTGTAGACCACCACGATACCGTTATGTCTAGACTTGCTATAGGAAAAGCAATTTAAAAAATGTTCCTTCTCTTCTTCGTCATTTATCCTTTTATAAGTTTATCTTTAAATGTAATTTTTTATGTACTTATAAACTATTTTTCAAGCAAAACAAAAATCCCGAGAAAACCTTGCAAAATTAAAACAATGGAATCAAAATCTAAAAATTATATTGCACAACCGTTTTTTATTCCAAGAAATCAGAAGGATGAACTAAATTAAATTAATAAATATAAAATCAAATTGTCTGTAATATTGTGAAAGGTGCCTGACCTTTATTACTACCCAAAACCAAAAAAGTTTTATAAATTGAAATATAAGAAAATAAAGAAAAAAAATGTATCATTACACTATCAATTTTTAACTTTGTTTTTTTACAAACTCAAGGAATAAATTTCCAGTTTTTTACATGTTCCATCTACCTACCCTTCTTAAAAAATTGTTTTGATCGATGGTCAATTTCATATTTTTTTACTCTTACCAAACAGTTATTTTTGGGGACAAATTAAAATCGGATCAAATTAAAAATAATTGTATAAAAACGAAAAGATTTAGTGAAAAAATTATCAGTTCACAATTGCATCTTAAGTAATATAATTACAACACAAAACAAAATAAAAAACTAAAAATGGCAATCAAATTTGTGATTTTATGTGCTTCATTAGCATTCGCCAATGCTGGATATCTTGCAGGTGAACAACTCGCTTATGCAGCAGCACCAATCGCAAAAATTGCATACTCATCCGCACCAGCGGTCAGCTATAGCTCAATCTCAGCACCAAGAACAGTGTCATATGGAGCACCTCTTGCTTATGCCGCACCAGCATTGAAAGCCGTACAATACGCAGCACCATTAGCATATGCAGCACCAAGAGTTGCAACATACTCATCAGCTCCAGCTGTAAGCACTGTTTACCAATCATCTCCAATAAATGCATACCAGTCAGCTTATGCTCAACCATTAGCCTATGCACAACCAATTGCTAAAGCTTATTCATATGCTCCACAAATTACTTACTCATCACCAGCAATTGGATCTTCTGCTCAAAGCACAATTCGTTCATTCGATGGAACTGTATCACAATACGCCAAAGCTGTCGATACCGCATTTTCAAGCGTACGCAAACAGGATACACGTATCACCAACAATGTTTATGCTGCCGCTGCACCAGTAATTGCCGCTAAAACCATTTCATACGCTGCACCAGCTGTTTATGCTCAAGCTTCACCAATTATTGCTGCTAAAACTTTAAGCTATTCAGCTGCACCAATCGCAGCCCATGTCTCATTTGAAGGACTTGGGGCACACTATGCTTGGTAAATGTTTGAAATAACGATTATCGTTTAATTATATTTATTTGCAATTGTGAAGTTCGATGGAATCTGTATAAAATTTGTAAATAAAATTATGTTTTAAAATTATTTCTTTTTATTTTATTTCAATATAGTGGAGTCATATTAGTAAAAAAAAGTGATATATTTGATGTAAGAGCAAAGTTGAATTTTTTTTTTGTTTTATGTTAAGGACATAAAAGTTAGTGGGCATGTAATTATTTAGCAAAGTTGGAGGTCCGGAAGTGCCTCAAAAATGGTGAAAACTGGTTTTTTGGTGTTTTTTGAGTAGGTCGCTTCACTATTTTTGAAATATTTCGGGCTCTAATGATCATAAAAAAAATAAAAAAAATGAAAAATGTTTGTGATTAAATTTCAAATCCATCTATGGGGGTTTAGATACTTTAAAAGTGTAACCTAACCTCAAAAAACCGAATCGCGTGACTTTTTTTTTTTTACTAAATTTATGATAAGGGGCGGAAAAATCGTCGAATTTTCATGAAAGTTTCAGGAAACATGTATTTTAATAGTCTCAATATGGGATTTAATTTTTATGAAAAAAATTTAATTTTTTCGGCCACAATTGGCATTTTTCGTTAAATTTGGAAAATGGTGCCATTTTATGAGAAGTCATCCAAAATAAATTTTTTTTTTTTAATCTGTACTTTTATTTATCTACTTTAACCTAAGTATAATTAAAATTATGTTGCCTTAATTTAAAATCCCTAACTGAAAAGCCCTAATTTAAAAGCCCTAATTGTTGCCTTAATTGAAAAGTTTTCATGAAAATTCGACGATTTTTCCGCCCCTTATCATAAATTTAGTAAAAAAAAAAAAAAAGTCACGCGATTCGGTTTTTTGAGGTTAGGTTACACTTTTAAAGTATCTAACCCCCCTAGATGGATTTGAAATTTAATCACAAACATTTTTCATTTTTTTTATTTTTTTTATGATCATTAGAGCCCGAAATATTTCAAAAATAGTGAAGCGACCTACTCAAAAAACACCAAAAAACCAGTTTTCGCCATTTTTGAGGCACTCCTAACATAAAACAAAAAAAAATTCAACTTTGCTCTTACATCAATATAGAATGCTAATATGACTCCACTAATAAAGTTTTGAATTTTCGTCCTCATTTCTTTTTTTAGATTGATTTCATATAATTTATATCTTGAAAAAATTTAGATCGAAGTAGTTTCTTTTTGTAGGCCTTTGGTTTTCATCATATTGTTTCCACCACTGCCTAGTTAATCGTCTACATAACTTATTTTACTTATTCTACAACAAAAGAAAGAAAAGAAATTTGCAAAACTAATAAAACATTAATTTAGACTGGAAATCGAGATCATAATCAAAGCTTTTGGGAAGTCCGGACAGGACTTGATATCTTCTCCATTTTTTTGCGATTTCAGAGTTTAGATTGTCGATTTGGCAGCTGGAACTTAGACTTAGATTCAAGTTTTCGAGCTGTTGATTTGTCAGTTTGGATTTTGTTTTTATATTGAATGCAATTAAGGATTTTCTTCAAGGTTTAAGGTTTATTAAGGTTTATAAACGTTGAGTTAAAATGTCTGAATTATCAATCAATTTTACAAACATAAGAGGTTTGAACATCAATCTCAACTCGGTCCACCAATATCTTGAACGTTACCATCCTGATATTCTTTTTTTAACAGAAACGATTATCAGTGGGAGAGCCGTAACATTAGATAAGAGTAAATATATTTGTCCTAATTATGATCTAGAATCTTCATTCTATAACAAACATGGTGTTTGCGCTTATGTTCGAAATTCTATTCCATATGTGAGGATTAAAAAATTTGAATTAAACAATAAACACCACAATATTGTATCTTTAAAAATTTGTTGCCCTAATCAAACTTTGTTTGTTTTTGGACTGTATCGTTCTCCTAATTCACCCGAGAACATTAATTTATTTCATGATCTGTCTGAAAAGATAGATAGGTTAGCTCAGTATTCTAATGCTAAGTTTATTCTTCTAGGGGACTTTAATGTTCATAATAAAGGATGGCTCATACACAGCTCCTCTACTGATGAGATAGGTAAACAGGCTGAGCTCTTTGCTCTTTATCATAATTTCACTCAGATAATAGACCAGCCTACCAGAGTTCCTGACATTCCTGGACAAAGTAGCAACTTACTTGACTTATTTTTGACAAATGATCCATGCTTAGTACAATTTAAAGTATCAGAGCCTTTAGGTGGGTCAGATCATAATTTGATCTCCACTAAATTAAATATACAAATTCCTAAACAATTTAAAGCGAATCCCCGTCTTGTTTGGGATTACAAAGCGGCGGATTGGCAAGGACTTAAAATCTTCTTCAAACGCTTTCCTTGGAAACCTAGTTGTCTTACTGGCCAAGATCCAAACATTGCTGCTATTAATTTTTCTGAAATTATAGGTGAAGGCATGCGTAGATTTATTCCTAATAAGTTGATCATTCCGAAGGTTGATCTATGGTTTTCGAGTAAATGCAAAAAAGCAATCAAAGCTAAAAATAAAAGGCTTTTCGAAAGTTTTTCCAAAACAAAACTGATGAAAACCTTAGAGAGTATCGAAAAGAGAGGAATTTATGTAGGAAACTAATAGATGGAGAGAAAAATCTATTTAATTTGAAAAAAGCTTCTAAATTTGCTGAGCACCCAACTGGATCGCGTAACTTCTTTAAAGCCGCTAAGGCTATCCAAGGAAATTTCTGTAAATCTTCTCTTCCTTCTCTTATTGATAGAGATCTATTACCTATTATTGACCCAAAAGAAAAGGCTAATTTGCTAGGACATATTTGTTCTATAAATTCTACCTTAGTCGAACCCAATTTCCAACCTAGACCTATTCCTAAAGCACCGCTTAAAATGAAGCGAATAGTTTTTCGTAAAAACATTATTCGAAAAATGCTTTTACAAATTAATACCAACAAGACATCTGGGCCTGATAATATTCCTCCAATTATACTTAAAACGTTTGCTAGGGAGCTAGCACCTATCCTCACTAAAATATTTTATTTGTCTTATAAGAAAGGGATTTTTCCTGTAATATGGAAAATTGCTAGTGTACTGCCAGTAGCAAAAAAGGGTAGCAAAACTGACCCATCCAATTACAGACCCATTTCAATTTTGTCAGTAGTGTCAAAAGTTTTTGAGAAATATATAAATTTTAATTTAATGAGCTTCTTAGAGTCTTCCAAATTACTTAATGAAAGACAATACGGCTTCCGAAAAGGAAGAGCAACAGGAGATTTGCTTTCGTTTGTTACTCATCTTTGGAACAAATCCCTTGAAAACTTTGGTGAGACTTTCGGTGTTGCTCTTGATATTTCCAAAGCATTTGACAAAGTTTGGCACAAAAATCTTATATGCAAGTTGAGATGTTATGGTTTAGATGAGCCACTAATTTAATGGATGCATAGCTTTATATCTGAGCGAAAATTTCGAGTCAATGTTGACGGTATTTCATCGGATGTATTTTCGACTAATGCAGGAGTTCCTCAAGGTTCCGCTTTGTCCCCAACTCTTTTTCTTATCTATATTAATGACTTGTTGGTTTCAACAATTAATCCTATCCATAGTTTTGCTGATGATAGCACTCTTCATGCATCTCATGTTGCACCTAGATCGTATTCACCTTTAGCGCTTAATAACTGTAGATCAAATTTGATAGATTCATTAAACGTTGATCTTAAAACTATCTTTGATTGGGGTGTTACTAACAGTGTTGAATTCAATACGTCCAAAACACAAGTTTGCCATTTTTCAAGATTATCAACACCTAACCCTTTTCCATTGAAGTTTGATTCCAACGTTTTGATAGAGAAAGAGTCCGTGAAACTTCTAGGAGTTGTGGTTGAAAATAATATGAAATGGAATTCTCATATTTTTACCCTAGCAAAAAGCGCTGTTCAAAAATTGGGGTTTTTAGGACGATGTCGTAAGTTTTTCAGTAGCGAACAACTTCTTTTAATATACAAATCTTTTATACGTCCCTGCATGGAATATTGTTCTCACATATGGGGTGGAGCATACTTATGTAGTTTGAAGTGTCTTGATTCTGTACAGCGGAGAGCAGTTAAATTGATTGGTAATTCAAATCTTACTAATGACCTTGATTCCTTGCAGCATAGAAGAAATGTTGCTGATTTGACGATTTTCTACAAATATATCATGGATGAACGGGTTTCTGAAGAGATCAAATCGATTTTACTGTCGCGGAACTAATCCAAATTCTCGCAGAGAGAATCGCGAACAGAATTTCTTCTACGAAACCAATTGCCATAAGACGCAGCACACCTGCCTAGGCTAGTAGATCAGTGAGAAGTGGGAGTGGGGATGTCTTAGGCATTTCGTAGAAGCTTGAAAGTGCTGCTTTTTTCCTAAAATGTGTTCTGAGTCAATATGGTAGAAAATTTGTATTGTATTTGTATTGTAAAAATATTGAAGAACAGTTAGTCACTAGATATAGAGGTGACTAGCACTTTTTCCCCATTAAACCACCCATGGAGACTAGCGTGCTGTATGTTGTTACAAGTCTCCCCTGATTATCTTAGGTCATATTACATCCTCGAATTGATCATCTACAAATTTAACGCATCATACCAAACATCATCATTCCCAAACAATAAACAAAATATTTGTAAAATAAAAAAAAAGAAGTATTTGATGTTACAACAAAAGTAATCTATTATATTAATGGATTATCACAAAAGCATATATAAAGATACAATTTAACTAACTAACCTAACGGTTGAATGGTACCATAACCTTTTCCTTACGAATACACATTTTATGGCTTAACTTAATAATGTTATAAATGTTATATTGTGGTCATACCTTTATATGTATATATACAACCTAAATTAATAAATTTGGCAACTTTAGTTAATAAAATTTTATAATTTAATATTTTTAGTAATGAAGAAAATCAGGCATATGTATTTAATAAATTGGAATATGATTTATAAATATACAAAACAAAACAAAAGCTTATCTTTCTTTTAAGTCCATATTTTTCCTTGTCCCAGTGAGGAAACCGTACTCAAAACGGTACCACAACATGATAGTTTTTCCAATGTGTTCAACTATTTTCAAATATACGTTAATCCGAAAACCAGATTGTTCTAACGGGTCGCGTCGAAAGCGCGAACACAATTGTTCTAGATATTTTCTATAAAAATATTTTCTGGGCTCTATAAAAAATATGTGCGTCCCCAATTTAGGACATAAAAAGCAATTAGAATTTAAGTTATCTTTTTTTAATAACAATTTGAATAACATACTTTGTATATGGAATGACTTCAATAAAAAAATTCACCGTGAAAAGGTATTTCCGTATTCTGCTATTGCTTCTGTAGGAAACAAACAATTAGAAAAAAAACACAAACAACAATCGATAACACAAATTTTACTTTTCACAAGTTTTACTTTAAGCACTGGCTAACTTTAATATTAAGATGAAACTGAGTAACAAGCACAAATTGCTAAACTTTAGCATATATTTTTTTATTCAATTTATTATTTTATATTGAGCACTCTCGACGCGATTTCAAAATATAAACTAAACTTTTCAGGAAATGTTTGAGTCTATATATTTTGAAAACGAACAATTTATTTACAGGCAATACTGGTTTATTAATAATCATACATATGTATTTAAATTTACATATATACCATCTTACATACCGTTTAAAAACAAAATCAGCTGAGCCAAGGAAAATCAAATTCATTTTATTGATTTAAAAAAAAATAACAAAAAAAAATTCGATCATTATTAAGGAATGATGATTGTTTGCTTATAAATATTGTAATATAAAATGCTTAGTACCGAAAAGAAATTCCATATGTATTTTAAGGTGGCCATCAACTGCCACAATCGTAGGGCTGACTCACACCCAGGAGAAGGGTCTCAAAGGCCGGGCTACAATTCTATCATTTACGTCTGATAAAACTCCGTTATGGATCGAGATTGAGTGTAGAAATGATCAACGTTTGATAACTAACTTCGAATGTCCTTTGCATGGTAAACTCCAAGTTTTTCACCATTCTCTCGAACAACCTCGTAAGCCACGTTACCCACTCTCGTCAGAATTTGAGCTTTGATAAACTTAGGTGCAAGTTTGGCTGCAAAGTGTTTTGTAGCGTCGCTCTGCACAAAATTACGTACAAAAACCGTTTGCCCTGGGGTAAACGATCGACTATGACTACGAAGATTATATTGGCTAGCGTTACGTTGATACGCGTCTCTAAGGTTATTTAATACTAATTCTTGAGCTAAACTTAGACGATGTGAATTGGGAATTATAGAAACATGATTGTCTGCGCCTGAACTTAGTTCCCGTAACAGTTTATAGGTAGCTCCATGCAGTACCATATGGTAACCAAATACAAGAAAGTGAGGCGAGAATCCAGTGGAAGAATGAACCGAATTTCTTAACGCTGCTCCTATTTCATCCAAATGTTCATCCCAACTTCGGTGGTTATCCTTGATATACGCACGGATAGCAGAGAGGATTGATCTATTTACTCGCTCTGAAGCATTTGATTGTGGCGAATATTTTGGAGTGAAATCATGCCGTACACCATAGGATTTTAGTAAATTAGCTAAAGCCACCGATTCAAATTGTCTTCCATTGTCGGAAAAGACGATTTCGGGTACTCCAAACAAGTTAAATACTTTGGTCTTAAGATAATCGACCAACTTTACCGACGTTGCGCTGCGCAATGGTTCAATTAATGCAAATCGCGAATATTGGTCAAGTATGATCAATATGCACGTATTTCCGGATTTCGTACGTGGATACGGACCAAGAAAATCCATATATAGTCGCTGCCACGGACGGGTCACTTCGATATAATTTCCCATGGCCGGTCTGGTAGAAAAATTGACTGGCTTGACCGATTTACAAATGCTGCAACCTACAACATATTCTTTAACATCACGAGTCATACTTGTCCAGTAAAATTGACGTTGAAGAATCTCCAATGTTTTCACAAAGCCGAAATGTGCGGCAGACGGAGGATTATGGGCTGATTGTATTAACCTGGGTGTTAAAGATTTTGGAACTACTAGTTTCCAATTAGTAATGTCAGTACAATCCAGGTCTTGTAATCCAAATGACGGTGTTATGTACAACTTCCCGTCTTTTTCTCGAAAGTTGGTTTTCGCACTAGAATTAACCTTCAAAGTTTCGATCAAGTCTAGGTAATCCTGTTGTTTAAAAGCCATAGAATTCAAATCGATGTGAAGAGTGGGGACAACAATATCGTCAACAGAGATGGAGTCTACATGAATTCTGGATAACGCATCAGGTACTACGTTCTGACTGCCTTTGCGATATTCGATATTAAAATCGAATGCCTGTAATTTAAGGCTCCATCTCGCTAACCTACCAGACAGATCTTTCTGGTCCATGAGCCACTTTAAACTGGCATGGTCCGTAATTATAGTGAAACGGTAACCTTCAATGTAAGCACGAAATTTTTTCACAGCTAACACTGCTGCTAAACATTCCAGCTCCGTCACACTATACTTACGTTGCGCAGAATTTAATTTTTTTGACATATAACATATTGGATGTTCCCCACCATCACTCGACTTTTGGAAAAGCACACTTCCAATACCGGTAGTACTGGCATCGCATTGTACGAAAAAGGGCTGCGAAAAATTTGGATTGGCCAGAACAGGTGCCGAGACAAGAGCAAGTTTTAGTTCCTCAAAAGATTTTTGGGCCATCTCGTTCCATACCACTTTGCTTCCTTTTTTCATTAAGTCGCTTATCGGGGCCGATAGTGATGAAAAATTTGGTATAAACCGACGGTACCATCCAGTCATACCGAGAAATCTGCGAACTTTCTGAACGGTTTTGGGGGTTGGATATTCTGCTACTGCTTCCACTTTTGCAGGATCTACACGTAAACAACCGTCACCAATCACATAACCCAGGTATTTGGCTTCCTTGAGAGCGAACTTACTTTTCTCTACATTTATGGTCAGATTAGCAACATGTAATAATCTGGCCACTTCAGACAACAGTGACAAATGCTCTTCAAAAGTTGGCGATGTCATTAGCAAGTCGTCCAAGTAGACAAATACCCGATCATGCAAATGGTGCGGAATCACTTTGTGCATTAATTTGCTCATTGTTTGTGGAGCGTTGCATAACCCGAAAGGCATAGAAGTGAAATGGTAAAGAGGTCGTCCCGGAACTGTAAAGGCGGTTTTATCTCTAGACTCTTGCTCCAGCGGAATTTGCCAAAAGGCGTCCTTGAGATCAATACTACTGATAAATCTGGTCTGTTCTAAGCGACCAATTAGACCATCGATTAATGGTAAAGCATAAGCATCTTTTACGGTCACGGCGTTTAACTTCCTGGCATCAAGACAGAGACGAACCTTTCCAGAAGCTTTACGTACTAATGAAACTGGGGAGCTCCAGGGGCTTTGGCTCTCCTCAATCACACCAAGAGAAAGCATTCTGTCCAGCTCTTTATAGATTTCCGCTTGTACTGCAGGAGATACGGCGTAATGTCTTTGTTTTATCGGTACAGCCTGACCGACATCAATTTTATGGGATAAAATTTGCGTGCGTCCTAATCCAAGCTTTGCTGACGATGGAAACTTGGCAATAACAAGGGCCAATTGAGCTTGTTGAGCCGCAGATAATTCATGTTGGTTGGGTGGACGAATCGATGTTTTTGAAGTGTCATCAATCTCATTTATTTGAATGGGAGCCAAACCGAAGAGATCCCAAAAATCCATACCAAGGTACAAAGATTGCTTTAAGCTTGGCGCTATATGTAAACGCATCGTCTTTTGTTCTCCTTTATAGGACACGGGAACACAAATATGACCATGGACTCGTTCAGAAACACCACTAGCAGTAGTAACAAAGGATGGAAGGTTACGACACTTAATACCAGCTTTTTCTAAAAATTGTTCAGAACCAGACCCCAGTATACTTATATTGGCACCACTATCTAATAAGCCCGTATAAGGTATTCCAGCTATTAAGACGTTGGCATAAGGACGATTATCCAGATTTTCACTAGGAAGTATGGTTTCGGCTACCATTGCTTTAATTGAACGACGAAGACGCCAGTATCGCAATGTTCGATTTTTACAAGAGCTCTTTTTCGGTTTTTCAAAAACATTAGTTTGGGTACTTTGATCATTATGTGATGGGTTGGAATCGGACGAAACATTGAAATAATCTACTTGAGATGACTGTTCCTTTGTTGGAGTTTCAGAAATTCCGGGTCTATTCCAGTCGCAACTTCCTCCGTTTCTTTCCTGGGTAGTATAGGGGTGGGATGTGGGAAGTGTGGTTCCCCAGGTGGTAGCACTCCCCTTCTCAAGTTTCCCGTATGCAAACAATGCTTACACTGTGATTTAATGATGTTATTAGTTCCACATCCAAAACAAAATCTGTGGTTAATCGGTATTGCACAATCTTTAAAAAAGTGTCCCTCACTAAAACAATTCCAACACGCGGGTTTAGTTTGAGGCATGTACGATCGATTCGAAGAAGCATTAAAATTTAGATTTCTTCCTCCACTTATGGCACAAATATCGGGTGAATCACCATAAGGCATCGGATTAGGTGGAAACGACATCGTTGGTAAATAAGGGTTATATTCGGCAGTTAGTTCGCTTATATCATGACGTGGTTTGCACAGCACATCTGGATTGTATCCAACACGATTCCATGTATCTTCCGTCTCGACACAACGCTTCACTAGTTGCGCAACTGAAACAAATGAGTGACCAGCGAGAGCTACTTGCAATCCGTTTCGCATATTTCTTCTAAGTATCAAAAGTAACTCCGAATCGAGAATCTGTGTTTTCAAGGCCAAAGAAATTGACAGAATTGCCGTGTAAAATTCTAAAAAGGACTCTCGTTGCTTTTGTTTTCTAAGCTCTAAGGCTTGTCGTACCTCCAACTCATCGCGTCTGTCCTGGAACCTATTTATCAAAGCTTCACGCAATTGAGGCCAAGTTACCCTACCAGTACGTTCCAAATAAAGCCAATACCATTCTAAGGCGGGACCACGCAATAACATGCTCAATCCATCAATTAAGCGCATGTGCGAAATACCATGTGAAGCTGCCATATGCTCAACTCTAAAAAGAAAGCGTTCGACGGCTATTCCAGTGGGTGAACCATCAAAGGTAATATTCCATTTGTGCATACCCACGGGGTAATGTTGAGCAGGTTTAAAATCTCCAGAAGTGGTAATGGGAAGCTGACTCCAAGTGGGTGGCTTCAGATGAGAAGACTCCGATTGACTAATGTTTGGTAAAGGTAAGCCAGGAGGAAGGGAATTACCTCCCTGAGGCATCGTATTTATAACTCTTAATTCATTTGAAACGCTCGGTATCTTAGTGCCAATCAATGTATTCTGATCCATTGGTATGAGAGGATTTCCACTTATTGCGACACGTTTGGAAATCAAATCTAAAAGTGCATTAAGTTCGTCCTGAGGTGATTTAGGGACATCGTGTTGTTGAGTGTTTGAGCTCATTCGTGGGTCGTAGCCTGGTGGCAAAATAGTAGGATCAAAATGTACGCCTATATTGGAGGTAGAAGCCACAGCTCTAGGACCTGTGTTTACTGAAGCTTTGGTCTGACTAGACAACGCAATCGATGATTGTAAGGGTGATGTGTGACTAAAGGTTTCCATGCCTGTTCCTACTGTTATACTAGTAGACGGAACTGGAGGTGCTGAAGAGGAAGGTCGCGATACATCTGACTGAGTTGTCGAATAACTGCCGGTAATGTTAGATTTTAGAGAAGACTCAGATGATACTGTGGAAAACTCGCTTCCCGCAGGTTCTACTGTAGATGGTGCTATACCAGCTTCATCAATATCATCATTATCCATTGTTGACTCAGGAATGTCAGCTAGAGCCTCACGAATAGAAACTTCAGCCTCTTCAGGACCTGTTACTTCTAAAATAACGTTGTTAACGGTTTCAATTAATCTTTCACACGACTTGGATAGTTTTTCTATGATAGCTTGCACCTTAGGAGAGTATTTCATACGATTCAAACGAGATTGAACGTGAAGGAGACGCGAATGCAATGTTTTAAGAACATCCACCTTTTCAACGTCTTCGCTTGCAAGAATTTTCTGTAATTCAGCCTGTATATATCTAAGTTTGGATTCACATAACCGAATTTCACGAACTGGATTTTTACTAGCAGCCAAATGTGGTCGAGTTGGAATTTCGATATCGCCTTTTTCCTCCGATTTGATAGAAGCTTTCAAAAGCTTTAGTTGGTTACTAACTGTACCTTCAATACCACGCAAAGCACATTCCAACGCGAACTCATCATGTTCCAAACTGTCGGGATCCATAACAAAGTTTTAAAAGATAAATGATAGAAATTAAATAAATAAATATATAAAGTATTTAGACTGAAATATTAAGATATATAAAAAAAACATTCAATAAGTTCATATATTCGACTACGATACGGTACGCTACGATACGATATGAAAATTCTATATAAATTATTAAAAGTTTATTATTATTTTTTTTTTTTTTATAACAATTATGATCAATTCGAGGACATCATTAGACACAAAGATATACATATTTAAAGTTCTCAATACGGTTTACAAGAGGAGAAAAAAAAAATAGAAATATTGCATTTTCGGAGTCATCAAATCAAAACCATTCGCAAACGGAAATGATGATCCTTTCAATAACCCAACGAACCTTGATTATCACCAAACATTAGAAATCAAAAGTAACACAAGTTACCAAAGTCACAGACTGAATCTAACGCGCAAAAATCAAAATACGTTAAGTAATACTATGCAATATAAAAATAACTTAAGTTCGCAAAACTTAGCACTTCATCAAAATATCCAAAGAGAGAAAAGATGCTGTTTGCAAAAATAAATTCTTCAAAACTTTCAATCATCATACAAACTTTAAATTACTGTGGAGAGATACAGACAAACAAATCATAATCAAAACGAACTAAAGTCCAGAAGAGGTTTGCGACATCAATCCTGCAATAAAATTTAATAACCAAATATAGACTTGCATTAATACTCAAAACATTAAGCGTGAAAAATCAATGCGATCATCTATTTAGCATCAAAGAATTCCCATACATGAAAGAATAAACAAACAATAATATTCAGAAACTATTCAGCGAAAACTATTGCGGTTCAATCATATATTGAGACATAAATTTTCGTTTTCGTCGTTAGATGATGACTAAAAATTAATTACGGACAGAAATTTCATAATGATGCACAGCATAAAAAAAAATAGAAATATTCAAATGAAAAATAATTTAACCAAAAAAATTATACATGCTTATGCTAAAATGACTGGTAACCAAACAATTATCGAAACGATAAAACGCAAATGCAAAATATATATATATATATACTTAAACCTGAAACCAATCACATCAACAAACTGTTAATACAAAAAGGTATATGGAAAATGAATTATGTGAAAAGACAACCATGTAAATTTAACAGAAATGCTGTTTGTACATCAAAACTCAAAAACTGTAAACTTCATCAACTCAAAACAACCTGTAATTTATTTAGGTCGATGTTATCTAAACCAAATAGCCATAACTACCATAGTTGGGCGCCACTGTCGCGGAACTAATCCAAATTCTCGCAGAGAGAATCGCGAACAGAATTTCTTCTACGAAACCAATTGCCATAAGACGCAGCACACCTGCCTAGGCTAGTAGATCAGTGAGAAGTGGGAGTGGGGATGTCTTAGGCATTTCGTAGAAGCTTGAAAGTGCTGCTTTTTTCCTAAAATGTGTTCTGAGTCAATATGGTAGAAAATTTGTATTGTATTTGTATTGTAAAAATATTGAAGAACAGTTAGTCACTAGATATAGAGGTGACTAGCACTTTTTCCCCATTAAACCACCCATGGAGACTAGCGTGCTGTATGTTGTTACAAGTCTCCCCTGATTATCTTAGGTCATATTACATCCTCGAATTGATCATCTACAAATTTAACGCATCATACCAAACATCATCATTCCCAAACAATAAACAAAATATTTGTAAAATAAAAAAAAAGAAGTATTTGATGTTACAACAAAAGTAATCTATTATATTAATGGATTATCACAAAAGCATATATAAAAGATACAATTTAACTAACTAACCTAACGGTTGAATGGTACCATAACCTTTTCCTTACGAATACACATTTTATGGCTTAACTTAATAATGTTATAAATGTTATATTGTGGTCATACCTTTATATGTATATATACAACCTAAATTAATAAATTTGGCAACTTTAGTTAATAAAATTTTATAATTTAATATTTTTAGTAATGAAGAAAATCAGGCATATGTATTTAATAAATTGGAATATGATTTATAAATATACAAAACAAAACAAAAGCTTATCTTTCTTTTAAGTCCATATTTTTCCTTGTCCCAGTGAGGAAACCGTACTCAAAACGGTACCACAACATGATAGTTTTTCCAATGTGTTCAACTATTTTCAAATATACGTTAATCCGAAAACCAGATTGTTCTAACGGGTCGCGTCGAAAGCGCGAACACAATTGTTCTAGATATTTTCTATAAAAATATTTTCTGGGCTCTATAAAAAATATGTGCGTCCCCAATTTAGGGGACGCATAAAACATAAAAAGCAATTAGAATTTAAGTTATCTTTTTTTAATAACAATTTGAATAACATACTTTGTATATGGAATGACTTCAATAAAAAAATTCACCGTGAAAAGGTATTTCCGTATTCTGCTATTGCTTCTGTAGGAAACAAACAATTAGAAAAAAAACACAAACAACAATCGATAACACAAATTTTACTTTTCACAAGTTTTACTTTAAGCACTGGCTAACTTTAATATTAAGATGAAACTGAGTAACAAGCACAAATTGCTAAACTTTAGCATATATTTTTTTATTCAATTTATTATTTTATATTGAGCACTCTCGACGCGATTTCAAAATATAAACTAAACTTTTCAGGAAATGTTTGAGTCTATATATTTTGAAAACGAACAATTTATTTACAGGCAATACTGGTTTATTAATAATCATACATATGTATTTAAATTTACATATATACCATCTTACATACCGTTTAAAAACAAAATCAGCTGAGCCAAGGAAAATCAAATTCATTTTATTGATTTAAAAAAAAATAACAAAAAAAAATTCGATCATTATTAAGGAATGATGATTGTTTGCTTATAAATATTGTAATATAAAATGCATAGTACCGAAAAGAAATTCCATATGTATTTTAAGGTGGCCATCAACTGCCACATTACCTAAGCCTGCAAACCTATCGCGTCATACCAGAGCATCGGTAGCGGCCCATCCTTTTACGGTTCAAATAATTAGAAGTAGAACTGTAGCCTTCCAGCGCGACTTTTTCAACAGAGTCTCTCATCTCTGGAATTCATTACCTTCGTGGGTTTTCCCTTGATAACTTTAACCCTCAAAAGTTCAAAGTCAACGTTCATAAATTTCTAAAAGAAACTTAATTCTCAATTGATTATAATCCCTAGTTGGCATGGTATCTTCGGATATTCAGAGACGTTAATGTATAATTAATTATATTAACACTAAACATGCCTAACTTCCAATAAAAAAAAAAAAAAAAAAAGAATAAATAGGACAAGCACTTATTTTTTTCTCTCAATATCTCTTTCTACTTTTATCTCTCTTAGGCGTTAGCAGCTCAAACTTTCCGTCTGTGCAAAGAGCTAGATTACTTCTTCGCTAACACCAGCTGCCTGTTGTTAGGACACTTATATAACCATTCTGTGAGACGAGGATCTTTCTACATGACTAGGTCATATAATTCGAATTAATTTAATAAATTTGACTTCATTGCAGCTGTCAAGGAGTTGTGTCGAGATTCATTTTGATTCTATACTTACATGAACCATAAACTGTACGTAAGACCTTCCTCTAGAATGTTGATAGGTTTCTACAATCAATGATAATAAACAACTAGATTTAACTTCCATCAATTAGCATTTGTTATACCCGTGAAAGAGGTTTTGGTCGCAGTTTCGGTCCCGATTCCTGGAAGATGTTCCTAGATTTTGTTAAATATTTATTTTTGGCTGTGTTGATGTATCTTCCGTTTAGCATTTCACACAAGCGGTCCGTGATTATCTATGGCATTCGTCTATCTATGCTAAGCATCGCTTGTGACTACATAAATACTATTGCAAAATACTATTTGGAGAAAATAGTTTCACTAAAACAATATAAAACATCTGAATAAATATTTGAAGATAACAAAATAACGCGCAACCGGAAATTGTAGCATTATCTAAATAAAATAAATCTGCATAGTCTATGATAGATTAGGTAAATAAACAAATTAAAAAGAATAGATTTAAAACCTATGTGTAAAATCTTGGTGGTGAAGTGAACTATTATTGACTATTGACTATTGTGAACAAGAACAGATGAGTGTATAAATAATAAAGGAAGAAATATTTTCAACGAATGTTTCTATACATTGTTTTAATTTTTTGGATCGTTGATACATTCGATCGTTGATACCTAAAAGGATCGTTGATTCATTCATTACAATTTTTTATGAAGAAAGGAGGCAGATCTGGTTTGGCCCATGGCGGCGAATATTGTAAATCTGGTCCAGCTAAAGGAGGTACAACATTAGGCAATATTTTATATGCAATATTTAGTGAAAAAGTGTCACGATAATTCACACTTTAATTATCTTTTTCATATATCGAAAAGGAAGTCTATTTAATATTCACGAAATAAGGAACGTTTTTGGTACTAGATTGTAACCATAAGATCGTTTATCGAAGCAAGCACTGATTTTCGCTTTCGAAATAGTTCTTCGGATATGCCATCGACACTTAGTGCCTTGACTTTCTTAAGTTTGGTGATAACAGCATTAACTGCATCTACTGTGAATAAGGGACAAAGAGCTGCTCACGTAACGGAGCTGTGACTGAAATAGGGCCAACTCCCTTCGTTTTGTTTGATATGTTTTAAAAATCGGGTCGCCATACTACTACCTAGTACATCGCGTTCATTCATGCTAAGTTCGTTATTTTCATTTCTAATGGTAGTAGACCTTCCGTAAAATGTTCTTTTATGTTGCATTACCTTCCATAAGATGTCATACTTTATTGTGTTGCGTATGCTAGAGTTGGGAAAAAACTAATCGATTGTATCCTGAAACCATTTATCGATGTCAAAGTAATTTGATTTCATTAACGTACAAGTTTTCCAGAAGTTCTTGGTCATAAAATCAGCCTACTTGGTCAAACAGTTCAAGTACCGTGCAATTTAAAATCATAGAATTATCTGAGATTTTTTTGATATAGTATGACTGGAATGCGAAAGATCATACTTTGATTATCAACAACAATATGTCTAATTTGGAAGCATTTAACTTTTTTTAAGGCATGCAGGTTTCGACAATCCAGATAAACGAGAGATTTACTCGCCCATGTAACGCAAGTCTTGAAAAGCATGGTAAAACTTTTGGTATTTCATTCGATCATTTTATAAGCAAGTTGAAATGTTATGGTATTAAAGAACAACTTATTTCTTGGATTCAGGATTTCATAACCAGAAAACAATTTTGGTTCAACGTCGACGAGATCTAATCGGAAGCTTTTATAACAACGCATTCCTCAAGGATCAGGTTTGTCTCACAAACTTTTTCATATCTTCATTAATGACTTGTTCTATATTCTACCATTATAGTGCACTGCAATGAAACACCAAAACTCCGTTCAAAATCTTGATGGAAAATCAAATTTTATAAATGCCTTAAACTCTAATCTTGACACAATCATCGATTGTGATCACGCAAATAGTGTTGAATTCGATGCGAGTAAAACCCAGGTTTACCACTTTACCACTTACCAGATTACCAACTCAAAATTCGTTTCTGCTAAAATTTTATGCTATTGATTCATTAGAAAAAGAATCTATCAAACTTGTGGGAGTATAATAATATGAAATGGAATGCCCATTTTTTCAACCTTGCTAAGAACGCTGTTCAAAAGTTGGGCTATTAGGGACGATGTAAGTTTTTTAACAGTTACAGTTGTTCTTGATCTATAAGTCATTTAAATGTCCTTGCATGGAATGCTGTTCTTACATTTGGAGTGTAGTGTTAGTGTAACATAACGGTAACCAACTTGAAATTTAAATAGATCCTGGCCATCAGAAAGTCATTGAAATTTACCGACAATTTGAATCTTACTAACGTTTCGTTATAAATCTTACTAACGAGCTAGACTCTACAGTATAGAAGAAATGTCATTGATGTTACGATATTCTACAAATATATTATGGATGCGTATTTCCTGAGAAGATTAAAACAATCTTACCCATGTCCGCTAATCCGAATTCAAATGTTTGGGATTCTTAGTGATAATTTTAACCCACCATTTTTTAAAGTTAATATCACCAAATTCCTTAAAGAATCAAAGCTATTTAACCCAACCTTCAGTTGCCAGAGTATTCTCGATTATTCCGAAAGGTTAATTTAACACATTAATTATCGCTAAACATGACGAATTTGTATTGTTGATATGCATATCAAATTTAATTATGAATAGTTAAAATATGAAAGAAGTTACGCAAATTAAATCAGAAAAAATTTAATATGACGACAGCACCGTGGGTCGATTATTTTTGACGTACGCAGTTTTTTAACTTGATTTTGATTGATCAAGTGAACAATTAAAGTGGCACTGAATTAGTTTCTATGATCATCACATTACCCCACCCCCACGGCTAGCGAACTTAGTGAACGAAATTATTTAAAGCTTGCAGAAGGCTTGATAGCACGAGCGTGACAAATCCAATGCACAGAAAACTGATTTGCTTTAATTGGAATATTGTTACGATAATGCAGTTTGTTTACAGGCACGGATCTGTACTTCTATACGATTTTTTACGAAACAAGGCTTTAAACGGTTAGTTGAAACATTAGATTTATTTCTTTTCATAACCATTGTAAAATATTTGTCGCCATGACTAACCACTTCAAAAGGACTTTCATATGGAACCTGTGATGCCTTACGAACGGCATCGGTATGGACCTTAATGTGAGAATATGTTTTTAAATCTTTAAGCACGAAAATCGACTCTCATACCAAATCACATTGAGCTTCATCGACTGATTGTTGAATAAATCTCCAGGTAACTTACATTCGCACCATACACCAACTCTACAAAATTGGTACCAATATCTTCACGAAAAACTGTTCGATGGCCTAACATAACTAAAAGTAATTATTTTGTCCGTTGATGGGTTGGCTACACACATAGTAGAAACTTTAAAGCTACGGTGAAATCACTTCAAAATATAATTGCAGGCTAGATTGTATGATGTTTAAACCCTATTATCTTGGAAAGGCATGCAAAGAATTTAGATACGAACTGACCTCCACTATCAGTAATGATTTTTCGCGGAACGCCAAATCAGTTCTGATGCGGTGCGTTGGCTGCTGTTTCGGCTGTTATGTGGGAATGGTTTCGACCCATCTAATAAAACGATCAACTATTATGACGATGTATTTTTTTGTTTCTGATGAGGGCACTTTGCCAACTATATCTACGTGAATCTATAAGAATCTATGACTTACCAACAGATAGTGACTGACTATGCTTTTACCGTCTTTAGAGATTTTTGGCAATTCAAACAATTTCTAACATATTTTTTCATAGCCCTATGGACTTTAGACTTACTTGCAGCTTGCAAGTACTTTTTATGCTGGATTGAAGTTTTTTGCCCAAAATAAATAGTAAAAACAACATCAATGAATTTATAATTACTACAATACGGCTGGATCTACATACTCACTAATTAAAGCCAACGTCTAAATATCTTAAACGCAAAATAAATTTCAAAATTTTCCAAACCAACTAATTTTTAAGACGCTCAACCTGTTGCACGTCCTGACACTAAGTATCGGTGTATTAAATACACGTATTAGAAAAGAACAAGTTAGAAACAACGGGCATTCGAGATGTAACTACAACGAATACAACCGGGTCTGTAGTACAAAAGTGTTTGTGTTGTGATCCTTAAAAAATTAAAATTTGTGAGCAAAGCAATTTATGTGTTTTGCCAAACGACGAAATTCAAATATGCTTGTACGAAAACTACAAACATTTTTGAATTAGTAAATATAAAAACTGAGCCCCAAAAGTTTTTTGAGATAAACTGAAAATTTTGTTTCTTCAATTCCTCAGATAATCGTTTATTTAGACTTGATTAACTGAAGTATTGATTTTTATATGACATATTAATCGATTAGTATAATGGATTACTTTTCACGAAAAAAGCCATCACTACGGTGTAATTATAGTCCCTGGGCCCACGCCGATTCCATTTGATGATTGCAACATACTTTATACTTCGTGAGGCGCCTGTCCTTGACAAGCCTGAAAACTTTTGTTTTACCATTTTTCTAGATTCGGCCGCTTTTGCGTTCGGCAAGCTTCGAAAAAAGCCGATTGCCCGCGATCTTGTAAATTCGTTACCATAGTTTTTTTTTTAACTATGGGTGGTTGAAATTTGTTTTACAACACGCGGGTAAGATTGTCAGACAAAAATGTGTCTGCAAATGTCGAGTCCGACAACTGACATTTTGGTATGTTTGGGTTGTAAGACTAGACAATAGAAAACAATTTTTTATCGGAAAAGGTTACCCTCGTGTTCTGAAACAAATTTCCATCGCACATAGTTAAAAAAACAGAAATTTACAAGATCCCGGGCAATCGGCATTTTTTCGGAGCTTGCCGAACGAAACAGCGGCCGATTTGAGGAAAATGGCAGAACAAAATTTTTCGGACTCATCAGGCGCCTCACGAAGTATAAAATATGTGGTAATTATCAAATGAAATCGTCGTGGGTCCAGGGACTATTAGTTTCTTCAGCCTCTCGGAATGTATTTCGTTGTTCGTTCAGTCGTTCTTATAATTTTATTTGTTAGTTTATGGAATGTAGAATAAAGTGCTAATACTTAAGGATGACAAGCAAATGATCGGTGTTCATATCAGCACCTCTGCATTATTGAATGTCATATCCTTGTAAATCGACCTAATTTGAAAGACAAATCGGAATTAAGGAAGGTGGCGCTAGTTGCATATCACTAGTCCATACCACATATAAAAATGTATCAGGTCAACTACTAAGAGAAATAATATGCTCCATAATGACGATAATTGAAAAAAGTATAATAAATTCTGTTAAAAGTTGTACTGAGACCGAGGCATGTAGATTTTTGGGAAAGGAATGAAGATTTATGAAGTCACAACTGTAGCTTTTTTCTTCAATTATATTCTTTTGTATGAGGCATAACTGTTGAAAGTTGCATATTTATAGTCGAAGAAATGAAACTCAAACTTCTTCTCTCAAACAATTGCAAATTTATGAAAAGCCTTCGATTTATACGAATTGATAAACGAAATGAAAGTCGTCGTTTTGAAAACGCAAATTTGTACTGATTTCTAAAACGTGAAACAACTGTATTGAAAATAGATAAAATTGCTTAAACTTGAAGCGTATTGTGTCTGTTAGATTCAAAAGCGATCTATTTCATTTTTGACATTTCTGAGTTAGCTGAAAAAAACTTTAAATTTTTAAATTATTTGCAACTGAATTCCTTAATTTGTTTCATTTTCTTTAGAAACCTATAATCAACTATTTAACTAACAATTCTTATAATATTAATTATTTTACTTTATATTATATCACAATTTTAATTACTTCCTACATCAAAAAATGTTAAAATGGAATAGATCGCTTTTGAATCTAACAGACACAATACGCTTCAAGTTTAAGCAATTTTATCTATTTTCAATACAGTTGTTTCACGTTTTAGAAATCAGTACAAATTTGCGTTTTCAAAACGACGACTTTCATTTCGTTTATCAATTCGTATAAATCGAAGGCTTTTCATAAATTTGCAATTGTTTGAGAGAAGAAGTTTGAGTTTCATTTCTTCGACTATAAATATGCAACTTTCAACAGTTATGCCTCATACAAAAGAATATAATTGAAGGAAAAAGCTACAGTTGTGACTTCATAAATCTTCATATATAACAATTAATGGTTCCATGGCCTACAGATAAATTTGGGATAGAATTTTGATCTGTATATTTGGGATAGAATTTTGATCTGTATATTTGGAATGGTAAACGATGATCAATTATGTTCAAGCATTTAAAAATTCTGTAACTGTGAAGCGGCGTAGTGATAATTGATAAATTTTTAATGAAAAGAATTTAGTTGTTAACTTAAAATAAAGACACATAAATTTAGTTTCGTTGCAAAGATGAAATCCCTCCGTACGACGGTTTTCTGAAATAATTGGTTTTAATAAATTTCCAAACAAAATGTTAAATCATCAAACTTTTACTACACATTACACAATTAAATATTAATTTATAGAGTTTTGTTTTCAAATCATATTACATATAAGTTTTGAAATTATATTCATAAAAATACATATTTTTCTGTTTTATTCTTAATATTACAATTGTTAAATTAGTGTTAATATCTTTTATATCCTATAATCAGAACAGGGATGTAAATAAATATAATAAAAATAAGAAAAAATTTATTATGAAAAGGAAAAGAAAAATTTATCGTCATGAATTTTCGTTAGATTTAAAATAAAATAACATTTAAGCTGATCAGATCATAATCTTATATTAAATAATATATAAATCGTTTTTATTATTTTCTGTTAAAAATTAGTCTATCATATCATTTTAATGCAAAAAAGAAAAACTAATATGAAAAACCAATGCACAACACACTAACCAAAATATCAATACCGAAATATATATTTTTTACTAATTGAATCATGAAAATCTTATTTTTTTTCTATTCGTTACATACCTTCAACTTAAAATTTTAATAACTTAAAAAGCAATTTAAGAGGTAAATACTTATTTAGTAATAATACAAAATTTAAGATTGAGTGATTTATACTAATTTTGTGTTTATAAATAATATTAAAATTAAATGATTTTACATAGATGTAGGTGACCAGAAATTCATCTCTCTTAACTCTGACGGTTTTGCTCTCAACACGTTTGTCTGTTTTTTACTTAAGGTATCAGTATCAGTATTGATGTTATATTTGTAATTATTACTAGTGGTGTTATTATTATTTGATTCATAAACTTCTTCTACTTCTTCATCTATTTGTGAACCTATTGAATTTGTGGATGTTGCTGACAATGTATCACGTGGTACACCAAATAAACTGGTTAGGAACCAACTCCTAAAAATAAAAAAAAGTATTGCTTTATGTTACATTTCATTTAAATGTTGAATGATTTAGAGGGAAGAAACTGATGATATTACAAAGCGCTGTTATCACTGTGTCGGCTCTATATAAAAAATTTAGGTGTCTTGAAAATGTTATCAAGTACTTAACACATAAATTATAATAAAAATATGAAATACGGATACCGAATGCCGAAATTTTACTGATTTTCGCTCCAAAGGTTTTAGTGCCGTTTCCAATCTTTCTGCGTACTAACGTTCCGGTTTGTCACTTTCGGTTAAATTTTTTTTTATAAAATGTGTTGTGTAGTAGGCATTTCATTACAATGTGTCACAATACAAAAAAAAATTTTAAAACGCAGGTCCCACAACAACATGCGTTCTAAGGTGTTGATGGACGCAAATTTGTTTTTTTTGTTTTTTTTTTTAAATTTTTTTATAGAAGGAAAAGAAACTAAAACTAAAGAATCTAAAATGTGATTGCCAATAATCCAGATAGTGGCATATTCCTTGATCATGCGACGCACTTCCTTCCTCAATGATTAAAGCCCATACAAAGAGTTATATGAAGGCTCGATTTTTCGAGTAAGCAATAACGTGAATTCATCCATCCTGATATCCCTTAAGATATCACCTTGGCTAGTGATATTTCACTGCTATTGCCAGTGGTATGTGATATCTCACGTTAGCTCGTATGTCAATGCAGGGACTGGAGTATGCGTGATTGTCACACCCGCAGATCAAAAATAAAAAAATGCTTTTTTGAATTTTTTGCGGTGTTTTTTTGGTGATTTCTTCGTGTTTTGAATTTTTTAAGGTGTTAATCCTTAGCCTACAGTTACAAATCGATTTTCATGAAACGTTGGTAAAAGGTTTTAATTATTATGGAAAAGATTTTATATCTTACAAAGGGTTGGAAGTCCACCATACAACAGATAATTTATTTACTTTTTTATGTTTATTGGGAGCATACCACATTCGTTGGTGAATTAATTTTGACAACACTTTGACAAAAGATTTAAATATATATGGCAATGAGCTGATTAGTTTTTGAGCGGTATTAAACAAAGTGATGAGGGCCTCGCAAGCATCTTCAAAAACACCTGATAATCGATTTGGATGAAACTTGGAACATAAGTATTTAGTACGATTTACAATAACTCTACATCCCAACTTCCGGTTTTTAGCTAGAAATTTCCGTTTTCCTGTAAATTTTTTTTTTACATTTTTTCAGTGTCTTTATCAACAATACAGCTTACTATAATGAAGTGATTGTGATGAAGCTTGTGGAAAGGGTTTTAATTAATTGTAATTGAAATTTGTAATTGGGATAAGTTCGCCGCCTAACCAACTTTATTTGAAACTTCGATAAGATCAGTTTCTGATAATTGACTTTGAGTAACTTAGTAAATATGCTGAAAGTATGATTTGCAACAGTTCTGCATTCCAATTTCCGGTTTGTCCTTCCGGCAAAAAATGTTTTTACTTTTTTTTCGTACCATAGAATTTATGTCTGTTGGGATACTAGTTTTCCTTAATGAACTAATTTTGATGAAACTGTAGCAAAATATGGACAAACTATAAGGAAAAACTGATATGTTTTTGAGCGACAATGGGCAAAGCTGTGAGGGGCTTAGCAGCACTCGTATTTATAATTAGAACTAAGCGAAATCTTTAACAAAAGTTATCCATTAATTAAAGCATTTAGTGTATATAAGCTCACTATATATCCATAATATTTTGTTTCCAGAGCGGTGGAGTCAGCCTATGCATCAGCGTCGTAAACGGTTTTTTTTAAAGATTAGATAACTAAACAAAAAATCCTATCACATAATAAAATATGACAGACCAATATTTTATGATGGGATAAAAGAAATAAAAATAAAATAAAAGGATAAAAAGCAAATTGTTTAGATAATTTTTGCACAAACAAAACTAAACTTGGGTTGCCAATAATCCAGCTTGTAACATTTTGCTTGACCATGTGATGCACTGTTTTTCTCTATAATTAAAGTCCAGATATATAGTCACATGAACGCTAGTTTCTTTGAACAAGCAATAGCGTGCCATCATCAAGCAATATTCCTTAACTAAAATTGAGGGCACCACCGTTGACTGTATAGAGTTCACCAAAAGCACTTAAGATAATACATTTACGATCGAATGATGAATATAACCGTTAGTCAACTAAAATTTTTTAGTTTAAGATTTGCTTGAGGTAGTTGTTGGAAGTCAGAGTATTCTGTAAGTATATCATCTCATTTTTCTTGGATTTAGCTTGGTTTGCTAAATACGTCTGTTTTACATTCATAATACCACCCTAAGTAGTGAAGCAAGTGGGACCTTTAATAATTGAAACCCTTTAATAATTTGGATAATTCTACCACAATTAAACACGTGGTAATTTTTTCCTCGTATCAAATAAATTACCATTTTTGCAGCAATTGTTTGGTTCTAAAGTACAAGAAGCACAAAAGTCCTCAAAAATCTACATCGAGCAAGCAGCGCTGAAATGTTTTGATGTACGAAAAAATCAACATTGACACTAATTAATTTATTTGGCTGTCTTTTGCAAATATGGGCATTATAATCAAGTTAAACTGCCAAAAACAACACACGAGTTAAAGTGTAGTAGCGAAGCAAGATGAACTCAAAAGCTATGAATAGTTATAGGAATATATAGGAATTTAAACGTAAATTTGATGTAAAAAATCAACCGATAGCTATTGAGTTGACGGTAGATGTTTAATATTATTATTATTTAAAATTTTAGTTGGTGTTACGGTTATGCTAATAAACATTTATTAGTTATTTATTACCGTTAGCAGTAACCAACTAACTAGTTTACCGACCAGCGTTGGTTACCACCACCTTATACATGCTTTTAGAGAACTAATCGTTAAATTTATATAAGATTATCTTCATAGATATTATCTATGAGTTTTTATATTTTTACAAATAGATAGTTTCATCGCTAGAATTTTCTTAAACTTTTTTATAGACTCAGGAAGTAATTTACAATATTTTCAATTCATTTTTAGACAAAATTTTATTCGTAAATTTTGCCAAATACAAAATACAGAGCTAAGTATTATTTGAAGTAGAATCTATTTTTCCTAATTAAAATTTAAAAAAGAAATCATTCTATGGAATATTGACTTGACAGAAAGGTATGTTGGATAATCTTAAATAAATAACAACTATTACTCGTAATACAGGAAACATTATGCAAAAACACAGTATATAATGATGTCGACAGTTTAAAATTCTATCCTGAGTAAATTAATATAAATTTTATCGAACAATTAATTTAGTTTAGAATACTTGCCAACAAAATTATATTAAGTTTAAAACCGTTTTTATACATACTTATAAGTATAGACATACAAATATATGACGAAATCTATTGCTACGATGAATTCAATGCACAGTCCGTAGTTCAATGAAAATCCCCAAATAAAATTTTGAAGGAAAATAAAAGACCAAAAAGAGATAAAAAAATATTTACCGGTTTTCATTTTTTGCGGGTGGGGCATATGTTGTAAAATATGGATTATATGCAACTTTTCTTTGTGTTTTAGGTGAGCCTGTTGGCGATGCCGGTAAAGACTTTGATCCTCGTCTCATCATTGATCTAGCTGAGTATGACATTTTACTATCCTCACTATCTCTAAGCGTATCCTCTGGTTCAACGTTTGCTTCGTCAAAACTAAAATAAACAAATTTATTAGATTCTCAAACTTTAAAACACGATATAGCTATGCACTAATTGTTTGTTTTATACTTACTTAGCAACAGTAACACCTTCCCGAACCAATTGTCTTCCAGAAACAATTTGCTGCGCCACTTTTAAAATAGAGTTACCACAGGCTTTTCCAAATCCGTCGTCTGTTCCTTGTGATTTAGTAATTCCTTTCGAAACACTTGGTGATATTTTATCTAATAAATAAAAATAAATTCTTGATTGAATTAATTTATTCATCACTATTCTTATATTTTGTAATTTTCAGTTAATTTTATTTTCAATATTATTCACATATACTCTATTTATAAACTTATTTAAACGAAAATCATGTGAGTTGAATATTGTCATAAAGTTGCAACAACAAAACACTAAGATTATTTTTTAAATAATAAAAAAGAGGTGTGTGGTGTTTGCTAACATATTGTACTAAGCAACAGGATTTATTAACAAGGTGAAAAACTGATAAAGTTGTTATGATTCCGTATGATTTATTAAATGATAGTAAACTTACTGCAATAAGTTATTTTTATTTAAAAATTATCAAAACAGGTGACTCGTTTATTGTCACCTTGTGTATTTTTTCATAAGCGGAAGTATATAATAATTTGTGTTGATTGTTTTATTCGTAACAAAACTGTACACATTGTCATTGACCTAAAATATATTAGACTCTGTGACGCTTCAAATATTTTAATGGTTTTTTTTCCTTCATATTATTGTAAACTTTTAGTTATTGTAATAAAAGATCGTGCATTTGAAGTACATATTTATATAAATATTCAAAAATTCGTGGAAAGAGAATTTTTATAATCTTATTAACATTAAATATGTACAATAAAATTTGATTAAATAAAAAAAACATATACTGTTGTGTTACATAATTATTTTATTACTGACTTATTTTAAGGAACTAAATAATTTCTAGAAAATCGATTATCAAAATTTGTTTACACTTGTAGATGATTTATGGAGAGTTATTGATGTTGTGGTATTATTAGCTAAAAACAATCGAGTCAGTTAAAAATTTAGTTTCGTTTTACAGTTGTTATATCGATTTACGTTGTCAGTTTTGCTTTTGTAAGAAGATCTTTCAAACAAACGCCTTTGTCATGAACTTGTCCATTTTGAATCATTAAAATTATACAAAACTGAAAACTTGATTTATTATATTGTAGAGAAAATGTCATTCCAACAAAGTTATTTTTATATTCGGTCGAAAATTGGCAAACATTTATTAATACTTAATACATATAAAAGTTCTGTTTAATAATAGAAAGACACAATTACAAATATATTCTTCAATTGTATAAATAGAAGTTATATTCTTCTCTAAAAAGTTAAAGTAACATCGTTGACGAATTTAAAAGTTCTCTGATTAACAAACCCGTTCCTTTGTCCATTTAAAATCGTTAAAATTTTATTTTCGTATCAGCGATTTGTTTGATTTTTTTCTATTTATGGTGAAATTGAATGAAATAAAGTAGGTTGTTGCAGTTATTTGTAAGCATACAACATCAGTTTGAAGTAGCCTGTTTCATTTCTTCTACGTTCATTTTTCCTTTAATGTTTTTATAAATATAACATTAAATTTTATTTATTTGGTATTTTTTGTATTAAATTTCTAGATATTACGATGTGTGAATTCATAGGATGAGAGAATATTTCGTTAACATCTAAGTCAACATTCTAATCAACATCCTAAGTCACGAGTGTAAAGTCATTATTGATTGTTGCTAATCAATGCGAAACTTAATATCTGACGTAAAGTCAATATGTTGTTATATTTTTGGTTAGGAAATATAGACAACATTAGGGAATTTTTAATTTCAGATTGGTTTTTGAGAACAATTAAGCTTAAGTACATATTGGAAATCACTTGAATTTTGCAATTCGAAATAACTTTTCATTTCCTCTAAAATTCCTTTAGAAAAAATTTTGTTGTGTTTCGTGTCAGAATTTGAACTACATTCATCCAGAAATTTAATACAAAAAATACCAAATAAATACAATTTTCAATATGTAATCATAGATGAAAAATTCAACTTAAGTAAATATGAAAAATGATGAAGTTTCAATTTAGAAATTATCTGAACATCAAAATTAAAATATGTTTCGTCATCGCCGCTTTGGCTAAGTTGTGTAAGACACACGGAATTTGAACAATGTGTCTCTGATGAATGTAGTTCAAATTCTGACACGAAACACAACAAAATTTTTTCTAAAGGAATTTTAGAGGAAATGAAAAGTTATTTCGAATTGCAAAATTCAAGTGATTTCCAATATGTACTTAAGCTTAATTGTTCTCAAAAACCAATCTGAAATTAAATTTTATTGTTTCAGATAATGTTCATAATAATATCCAAAAAATACACGTCAATTGCTCAAAAAGTCAACACAAAAACAAAACAATAAAGTGAATTTTTAAAAAACTTGAATAAATAAATTTAAACATACAAAACATACACAAGATTTTCAACTCCTTACATTCAAATTGGTATTTGAATTTAACATATTTCAATAAAAAAAACATTACCATGAATTGAAGTTTATTGCATCAGTGTTTATCAACAGAAACATGATCCACAGAAAGTGGTAACCAAGGTTACAAAACAAATCATTAAAAAACAAATATTTTTTTATAATCAACATAAACTAACAGCTGAGTTCTATAAAATCATTGACATTGGCGTTATTATATTTCTTTCATTGTTTTGTTGTATGTATGTGTTTTGAGGCATTTCAGTAAGCGAAAAGGTTAAAGCATCACATAAAACTGGTAGATTTCCACAATTAAAATAATATTTGAAAGCTTATGCAATTTGTCGTCTTATTAAAGCAGACGGTGAAGGGATTAAAAGGTTCAAAAATGAACTATTATTTTTTTAAGAAACGTGGCACTGTGGAAGCTGAGAAAATGGTTTATATTCTATTGCTGCAGTCATTTGACAAACAATAAATAAATAATCATGATTTTATCAACTCAAATCTTTTTCGCCAGAGTTTCACGCAGTTTGGCGGCGGTATCTGTTATCAATTGATGAGTAGATGATACCGTATTTCAGCAGTCATTCGCGCAGAATGTTTATAAGTGGAAAGTCTATTCACTTTGAATTCAAAGCTTGGTGCTTATGCTCACCAAATGAACAATTCTATCAAACCATTCCATGGAGGACCCGCGGCACTGCGTGATAAAGCCGCTGGACTTATAGCTTTTTTTTCTATTTCTTTCTATTGAAAAACGTTTTATCGCCATACACCTAAAACATTATCTGCAACAAATTCTTCACTTATTTTCAGCTCGTGGCCCGCTGAGTGATCGAATTTTCACAACAGGTAAATTATAAACAATAAAAATATCACAATCAGTTTTCCATGTGCCCAGTCCATGTGCCCACGCCGATTTCATTTGATGATTACCCTATATTTTATACTTCGTGAGGCACCTGTCTTTGACGAATGCGAAAACTTTTGTTCTGCCATTTTCCTCGATTCGACCGCTTTTTTGTTCGGCAAGCTACGAAAAATGTCAATTGCAACTGACATTTTCGCATGTTTGGGTTGTCGGACTCGACAATAGCAGACAAATTCTTTTCGGACAAGGTTATCCTCGTGTTCTAAAACAAATTTCCAACCCACATAGATAAAAAAAATTGTGGTAGTAAATTTACAAGATCGTGGGCAATCTACATTTTTCAGAGCTTGCCGAACCAAAAAGCGGCCGAATTGAGGAAAATAGCAAAACAAAAGTTTTCGGACTCGTAAAGAACAGGCGCCTCAAGAAGTATAAAACATGTGGTAATCATCAAATGAGATCGGCGTTGACCCAGGAACTATACATTAGCGGTACAGTAAATTAAGTTAAAGATGTAGCACAGAAGCAGTTACAACAGATCACACAACAATATTGTTTTGTTTTTAATTTTTTTTTTTTTTTAAAGAATGGATGACAAAGCAATAAATCTTATTTCACTTGATTTGAATTTTTGAATAAAATTTTTGTGAGCACTTAAACTCAAGTAATTAAAGAAATCATTTTAATTTTTCAGTTCGAAAGTATGTCTCACAGAAAAACTCCATTTCTCTCTTATACGTGTTTCGGTTGCGATTCGAACTTATACTTTAACAGTACCATGATTTCAATCCTTTGGCAGACACGCTATACAACTACGCCACCGAGGCGATAAAATTTCATCATTATTTATCTACTAAGTTGAGTTTTTCAACCACCGTTAGATATTTGTTTTTTTAATTTAATTTTCAATTCCGGTTTTTTTTCTTAGTCTGAAACTCTACGATACAACTCTTAACTCTACGATACTCCAACTAAGTTTGCAATAACTGTGATCTACGAGTTTGGAAGACAATTTTAAAACTAATGAATATGGCCACAAACATCGATTTAAATTCTAGATTTTATTTGAATGCATATTTCTTTCTTTCAAAACTTATTCAAAAATTCAAATCTAGCGAAATAAAAATTCTAAACCAGTTTAATACCATAAACATTGTCTTTCGTATATAATGATTTAAGTTAGTTTATAATGATTTAAGAATTAAAAACAAAATAACAAGTAAAAGCAATTTTTTTTAAATTGCGGCCACACATGATATAAGTACATAATATTGTAGCACGCCTTCAATCATGCGAAGTACTTCCTCACGTAATGATTGAATTTCATATAAAAGTTCAAATGGGGACATTTCTTTAAAAAAAAACGCATGTGTTCCATCACCAGACAGTACTCCCTTACTAGATTGGGAGTGCTATCATTCGCTAATTCAATTTCGCCCGTAGCACTCTAGAAATCACCTTAGTAAGTGACATCTATTTGTTATTGGCAGTGGAATGATATATCTTACTATAACTCATATGTTAATGGCAGGAACTGGGACAGGAGAACGCGGGACTGTGACACCCGTAAATCAAATTGATGAGATTGAGATCTTGTATGAACATGAAATGCAGTTTTTTGTGGTTACGATGGCGTTACCATCAAACGAATGTTTCAAGAACAATAAAAAATGCAATACAACGTGGGCGACATGGATATCTGGAAAAGAAGTGGTGGTCTTTTTATCAATACCATTTCGAATACGATCAATCAGGAGATTGCTTTGCTGGGTTGTAAAAATGTAAAAATGGATAAACGAATGCACAGTAAGAATTCTGAGACGACGTCACTCGAGCTTTACTGTTGACCGATAAGCCGTCAAAAATTTCTTCACGCACCAGCAGTTCCAATATTAAAAAGAGAAGTGTTGTCTACGCAAAAGAGAGAAAAGCATTCTAGCTCTTCGATTTATATCTAAAACTCTGCTCGTTCATTTGCCTGAACTGCAATGTAAGCTAGCATCGCAATTACTTCGCTTTAACTAAGCCATCAGATTTATGCAAAATTGTTTATTAGCTAAAAAACTGATTCATCACTACGAATTTTTTGACAGCTCTACTGAATGGGTAAGATTGTATACATAACCTCCAAAACCTTACAAAACGTAAGTAATTGTTATCGGTAGGAAACGTGACGTTCAACCGTTGAAATTTTTTTTTACTAGATTGTGCTGTTATTAGGTTGGATTCTGTCTCGTTTGGCACTTTTGTTACTTTGATTATTGTGATGTAGTTTTCTTTGAACTGGGGAATATATTGGACTTCAAGCTGTTCTTCGTCGATATAGACTTGTAATTACAAAGTATCTTGTTTAACTTGGATTGCTTCTACCCAAAGAAAGACGTAAACTGCCAATATATTTTCCTATTTAAGCCTTAAATTGTATTCTTTCATACATCTGGAAGATGCTGAGTTTTTAGGGAGTGTCTTTAAGGTGCGTTAATGTATTTATAATACGCTAATGATTTTAGAAAAGAACTGTCAAGTCTGCTTCTGTCTTGAATTTATGTGTCTTTCAGTTGGGATAATGGATTTTCTCTTTTCTCATAGAAAATGAAATTATGTAAATAGGATGCTCTCTCTCTCTCTCTGGCGTTTACATCCCATGGAGGGATTTTGCCGTCTGTGCAATCAGCTTCCAATCGTCTCGTTCCATGACCAGTTGACCCCAGTTTCGACATCCTATATCACGAAGGTCTTGGATGATGTCATCACGCCAACGTTGTCTAGGTCTTCTTCTTCGACGAACACCAGCTGGTTGTTGTTGGGACGCTTTTTTAATCATTCTATCTGATGGCGCCCTTTCTACATGACCAAACCATCTAATCCGGTTAGATTTAATGAATCCGATTACATCGCAGCCTCCAAGAAGCTGTGTGATTTCATGATTCATTCGGATTCTATACTGATTTTCAGCAACTTTACATGGACCATAAATTGTTCGTATGACTTTCCTCTCGAATGTTGATAAAATTCTACAATCGGAGGAAGTCAGTGTCCAGCTTTCGCTTCCAAAGGTAAGCACAGGTCGAATTAATGCTTTGTAAAGTGTGAGTTTGCACGACTGCGAAAGATGTTTAGATCGCAAAAGTTTTGAGTATGCGTAGAAAACTCTGTATGCGGCTGAGACACGAGCTTTAATATCTGCCTGCATGTCATTTGACGATGTTATTACAGACCCGAGGTATTTGAAGTTTTCTACACGTTCCACTTCATAGTCTCCAGTATTCAGATTGCCGGGAGGTATATTCCTGGATGTTGTTAAAAGTTTAGTCTTGCCGGTGTTAATGCATAATCCAAGTCGTTTAGCATTTCTTTCAAGCTGAGAGAGACTATCTTTAATATCGCTCGTTCTACGTCCGAGAAGCACAATATCATCTGCGTAGCCAAGAACTTGACTAGATTTATTATATATGCAGTTTTGCGTCTCAATTCGGCTTTTCCTTATCGCGAACTCCAGCGCCAAATTAAACAATACAGGCGCGAGTGCATCACCTTGTCGAACACCTGATGTTATATCAAAAGAGTCAGAAACTGACCCTTCGATTACTATTCTACAGTTTGATCCCGATGTTGTGAGTTTGCACAGAGAAACAAGTTTCTCTGGAATACCAAGGCATATGAGTGCAGACCAGAGGTTGTCGCGGATGATGCTATCATATGCTTGCTTGAAATCAACGTAGAGCTGGTGAATGCTGATGTTGTACTCCCAACATTTTTCCAGAATCATCCTTAAGGTAAAACATTGATCTGTGGTTGAACGGTTGGGACGAAAACCACACTGATAGTCGCCGATGATAGATTCGGCAAACGGGATGAGCCGAGCGAGTACGACATTAGCTAGTATTTTATATGCAGTGTTCAACTATGCGATTCCACGATAATTTGCACACTTTAGGCGGTCACCTTTTTTATGTAGCGGAACAATGAGAGCTGTTTTCCATTCAGCAGGTAGTTCTTCTTGGTCCCAGATTGCAAGAATCAGATCATATATACGTGAGACCAGAGCTGCTCCTCCATTCTTGAGTAGTTCTGCAGGGATTCCATCGATACCTGGTGATTTGCCATTTTTTAATTTTTTGATGGCAGCTTCCACTTCTTCTATTGTTGGGTAAGGGACAAAAATCTCCTCACTTGACGGAGCAATTGCTCGAATAGGATGAACTTCGTTCGTCCTATTCAGTAGGTCTTGAAAGTGGGATCGCCATACTTCCAGCACATCACGTTCACTTGTTGTAAGCTCGTTGTTTCCATTTTTGATGGCTGTAGATCTTGGGTGGAAATCTTTGGTCAGATTCCGCGCATTGGCAAAACACTCTTTCGAATTTCCATTAGCCGCATGTTGGTTGATGTTTTCGATACAGCTCTTCATGTGTTCGCGTTTCTTTTTCCGTAGGAGTTTTGCTGAGGCTTTTCTGGCGCATAGATAATCAGTTTGGGAGCTTCGGGTGTTTCTTGTTAACCATTTTTCTCGCAGTTTTTGTTTGTGCTCAATGCTTTCGCGGCACTCGTCATCAAACCATTCGTTACGTGATTTCGGTGGTCGTTTTCCGATTGTAGTTTGTGCTGCGGATATGATGGTTGATTGAAGCGTTTGCCATTCTTCTTGTATGTTTAATGGCATCTCAGATGGGATGTCATGCTCTTCTATGTTTTGCGTTACAATTTCCTGATATCTATTCAGTGTTTCCAGGTGTTTAAATGCTTCGACATTCCAGCGCACGGTCTTTTTTGCTTGCCTATTAAATGTAGATGATAATTTGCACTTATACTTAAAGATGACAAGCATATGATCGGTGTCCATATCAGCACCTCTGTATGATCGAACGTCAGTTACACTTGTAGAGTGTCTCTTAGAAATCATGACGTGATCGATTTGATTTTCAGTTCTTCCATCATTTGATTTCCACGTTGCTTTGTGGATTCTCTTATGAGGAAAGAAAGTGCTAGAAATTACTAGATCATACATCATAGCCAGTTCAGCTGTGCGAAAGCCGTTATTGTTACTAGCATGATGCAAGCTGTTAGGGCCGACATGTGTTTTAAGTTCTGCACTTCTACCAATTTGCGCATTGAAGTCACCTACCACGATTTTTATATCGTGCCGCGGGATGTTATTGATGACTTCTTCGAGTTCTAGAAAGAACAGGTCTTTAATGTCATCTGCTTTGTCTTCAGTAGGTGCATGAACATTGATGATCGTTACATTAAATTTTTGCGTGCGGATTCTCATTGTGCATATCCGCATATTAATTGGGCGAAAGTCGATAACATGTTGATTCACGCGACGATGTGTGAGAAAGCCAACTCCAAATTCTCCTCCGTTTTCATGACCGCAATAGTAGAGAGTGTATCCCTTGGCTGTTTCGTGGATTCCACTCCCTGGCCATCTTAGTTCTTGTAACGCCACTATATCCAGTGTATAGCTATTGATTTGGTTTGTAAGTTTCAGTAGATCTCCTGGTCTTCTAAGGCTTAGCACGTTCCAGGTTCCCATTTTTAAATCGTAGTCCGGGTACAGTTTCCGAGGTCGTTCTAATAGTGAATCCGAGATAATCCGAGGCCTGTGGACAGAATTCATGACAAGTAGTTTTTTACGGAAATGGGGTGTTAGCCCTTCGCCCAACCCAAATTTTCGTGAATGGGTTCGTTCTGCATCTTAAGGTCACCAGAAACAACCTTTTTACATGTTTATATAGCGAGCCGCTTGATCCAAGACAGACGCCCGCTACAAACCGCCCCTAACATGGAGAACAGACGCTTGCTACACGTTTACATAGCGAGCTGCTTGATCCAAGACAGACGCCCGCTCCAAGCCGCCCCTAACATGGAGAACAGACGCTTGAGTTGCATTGGTTTTGTGGCGCCAATGACTCGCCATGGTGCAGAATCATTGAGTATAAGCAGTATTTACTCTGCCCCTCTCAACTACACCAACCTAATTCTATTAGCATTAACCAGGTAGCACGGCGCACAGTGGGATTTTTTGTGCAATAAGTCATTTTTTCGACACATAAAATTTAAAAATGTAATGATGCAGTTTTATAGAAAATTGATTCAGTATGAAGAATCCATAAATTGTATCCCAAAAAAACGTTTATTTGTCTTTGAAATAATGAAGTAAAGTCACATGTAAATTTTGGTCCAAAATATTGAAAACTGTTTACGCACATCTATAGTGTTTGTACGTAAGATAACTTTATTGCTCTAATTTAAATAGTGATTTTTTTTCAAATATAGCCTTTTCTGCGTATTTAAAAAAAAAAATTATAAAGTTCGCTCATATGGTTTAAAAGATATGATAGAATAAAATTTGTTCTATAATGTGCCGTGATTGCAAACTTCCTTGGAAGAAAAAAAAGGTTGCTCGGTCGTGCTAGGTGCTCCCGCTATAATAAAATGAAAGGTAAGACTCCATACTATCAATTAAAAAAAAAAAAAAGTTTAAATAATTAATAATCTTTTATAAAATCATAAAATTTATAAAATCATAAAATCATGAAATTTTGGGTTCTATGGGCGGTGGGTAGTGGGCGTGACCAATTTTGATGAAACTTCATTTTATTCTTAATTGAGGTAATAAAAGGCTCTGTGCCAAATTTCAAAAACTTTGGGCCAAAAATAAATTTTGGGTTCTATGGGCGGTGGGGTTGTGGGCGTGGCCGATTTTGATGAAACTTTATATTTTTCTTAATTGAGCTAACCAAAGGCTCAGAGCAAAATTTCAATATTCTACGAGCACTCCTTATATTTTATGCCAAACATTGTATGAACAAATCCCACTGTGCGGCGTGGACGTAGAATTTCGGATTTCACTACCCATCAGGGGTAGGATTGTTAATTAGGATTGTTGTTTTAAATTAAATTGTATCCTATTGTAAGTAGGATTGTTGTTTTAAATTAAAATTAATTTGACTAGTCACAAGACAATTGAACTGTCCGATTTAAAAATTCATAGCTATCACACCATGGGAATTGGGAACAGTATTCAATAAAAGACCGAACAAACTGTTTAAAAATAAGACAACACTAAGAAAAGGATTTATAACAAAAAATAATGTCAGAATTGATTTAATCGACCTTTTTAAAGAATGAAATTTTGACCACCTAAACAATCCACTTAGTTGGTATATTTTTAAGACTACTTGTTATTATTTTTCGATTTCTTGATAATTTTAAATTTATAATAAAAATTTTGTTTTGTTTCATTTGTTGCTTTTTCGCAAACCAAAGGTGAAATGAAATTCTCAAAAAAGATTAGTCATATTACTAAAAAATTAAATTTATTCAAAAAATATATCTTATTTATAATCGAATACAGATAACACAAAAACCGATGATGTAAACAAAATAATTATAAAATTGATAAACAAATATTATTTTTTAATAAATGAATTTTAGTCTAAGACAATACAGAGAATCTGAATTATTCAGTAACTTTTAAAATAAATATTATCGTTAATAGCTAATATCGTCAATAGCAAATAGTGAAGTACATATTTCTAAAACTGTCAATGAAAAACAAACAAATGATCTGGAAAATTACAATCAACAACGCGCATTTATAGATAAGGAAAACAATGAACAAGACAAATTTATTCATAATTATATTTAACATAATTATACTTAACATTTTGATATATATATGGCAGTACAACCGAAAAAAAATAAGTCTGCAAGTGGTAAAGCAAATTTGCGCAATCCACCCGCCCATAAAGCGGCATGTCCACGGAATTTGCAGGGACAAAACATATATGAATCAATAAAAAATTTTAAAATCCATGTTCAAAACATCTGCGGATTGAACGCTAACCATGACCACGTGCAACATCATCTTGAGCACGACAAACCGAACATTATTCCTTACAGAAACACAAGTTTCTGAAAATTTTCTCTTTATAGAATCGCTTAATTCCAAATATAGGCTCGAATCAGCTTTCAAACTCCATCAGGGCGTATGCGCATTCATTCATGAGAGTGTTGCGTACACGCGCTTTCCAAATTTTGAACTACACGGTGACGGCTTCAATACAATGGTTTTAAAGATTTGTCTTCCAGAAATGACTTTTTTTACAATAGCTTTATACCGGTCCCCCAACAAACGTAACCCAAACTTTTTTAATATACTGACAAAAATTATGGACGAGATTAGAGCAAAGTCCCCAAATTGTGAAGTTATCGTTACCGGTGACTTCAACGTCCACAACAAATCATGGTTGGAATTCTCCAAATCGACCGACGATGTTGACAATAGTGGAAAACTGGCAGAAATTTTTGCCGCGTCTCAGGGCCTATTCCAAATTGTAAAAAGCCCGACTTTCACTCCCCGTAATGGCGGTGATAATAGTTTTCTACTAGATCTCTATCTTACCACAATGCCAGATATTACGAGTGTCGATGTTGCGAAAGGTAGTATTGGAAATTCTGATCATTATTTAATCTCATCAGTTATCAAAACTGATTTACTTAAAACTACAGCTCCCAAACCCCGTAAAATATTTCACTACTCAAAAATGGATAAGAGTGGTCTTCAAAATTTTTTCCATGGTTTCCCTTTCGACCGTCATTGTTTTTACACTGACAATGTAAATGTTTCTGCTCAAAACTTTACAGAAACCATCCAATTTGCTATAAATAAATTTGTCCCTTTCTCCATAGTAAAACCCAAACAAAAATACTTGTATTCGAAAGCTGCCAAAACGGCACTTAGAAACAAACGTAGATCATTTAATATTTGGATTCATAACAAAACTCCCACTAATCGATCCCAATATCTAAAGGCCAACAAAATATCTAATCAGATTATCTCAAACGAAAAGTCCGAAATTGACAGAGCGAAAGCCTCAAAACTTACGTCTATGTCTGTTTCTGACAAGAGTTTCTACAGTGCCATTAATTCTTTAAATTCTGGTACAAAATTTTCTATTCCGCCTATTATTGATGGTGATTTAATCGTCAATGATCCCGCAAGAAAAGCTAACTTGTTCGCTGAACGCTTTGCTCTGAACTCCACTGTTTTGGAAACTCCTAAAGAAATACCCCAAATCCAGTCTTCAGGAGTTAATATGAATGAACTTCACTTCAAACCCAAAATAGTCGCTAAACTTTTAAAGGGGTTAAACATCAACAAAGCATCAGGAAAGGACAATATTCCACCCATTATTTTAAAAACCTTTTCCAAAGAACTTGCACCAACTTTAACTAAAATATTCTACCAATCCTACAAATCTGGTATATTTCCCTCGTGCTGGAAGTTGGCAAATGTCCAGCCCGTCCCCAAAAAGGGACCAAAATCCGATATCTCAAATTATAGGCCAATAGCTTTACTATCGGTCCTATCCAAAGTCTATGAGCATTATATTAATACACATATTTCAAAATTTCTGGAAGAAAATCATTTAATATCCGACAGCCAATACGGTTTTCGAAACAAAAGATCAACTACCGATCTATTAAACTATGTAGCGCATTGTTGGAACAGCATACTTGATAAAAGTGGTGAAACATACGTTATCGCTTTAGACATCTCCAAAGCATTCGATCGAGTCTGGCATGCCAACTTAATCAACAAGCTCGTTGCGTACGGTTTTCATCCCAATGTTGTGAAGCTGATTCAAAATTTTCTATCCGGCCGATACATTTCGGTAACCTTAGACGGATATTCTTCTGAGTCTAAACTAATTAACGCTGGTGTACCCCAAGGCTCAGTATTGTCCCCAACCCTATTTTTGATTTATATCAACGAATTGTTGAAAATCACCAGCAACCCAATAAATAGTTTTGCAGATGATAGTACTCTGCACAAGTCGTTCGAGCCCCTTCCTTCAAAAGGTAAAATGCACGAACGAATTAATCCTGCCCGGAGAGACGCTGCCATAAACGTGAACAAAGACCTGAATAAAGTCGCCGACTGGGGTGACCAAAACCTTGTCAATTTCAACTCCACCAAAACACAGCTGTTGATTGTTTCCAGATTAAAGACCGAGTTCCCCAAAGATATTTTATTTAGTATGTGTGATGAACCAATAGGTGAATGTAAAAACATTCGTTTATTGGGTGTCACAGTTTCAAATGACCTACTCTGGAACGATCATGTAATGGCGATGGCAAAAAGCGCGTCTAAAAAACTCGGCCTCCTAAATAGATGCAAAAAATTTTTCACTCCATACCAATTGCTCCATGTTTATAAGTCCTATATTCGTCCCTGTATGGAGTACTGCTGTCAAGTTTGGGGTGCTGCCTCTGTTTCCATCTTGGCCCTCTTGGACTCTGTTCAAAAGCGAGCTATACGAATTGTAGGTGATCGAACTTTGACATCACAACTTGATTCCCTACAACATCGTCGCACTGTTGCTGACCTCGTTGTTTTTTACAAATATCGTCATCAGCAGTGCTCAGATGAAATCAGCGGCATCATGCCTCAAACTTATTCTTACCCCCGTTCCACTCGGCAATCGGCTGCCGCAACCAGTGAAACGGTAAAGATCCCGCGCTGTCATACTGGCAGATCGCAGAGAGACTTCTTTGTCCGAACTGCATACAAATGGAATAGTTTGCCGGAACACTTAGTCTCAGGTGGCTTCAACCCACAGATGTTTAAAAAAAGCGTTAATCTACACCTCAGAACGCCAGTTGTTGTGGGACCCAGGTCTAGACCTAGGTCTTAAAAGGTATTTATGTGTTGTTGTGACACATATTCTAAACCCTATTACACAACACATTTTATTAAAAAAAAAAAAAAAAAAAAAATATAACAATAATAGATTTCTCAATATATTCTAAAATCTGTTGAATTTATTTTCAATTATTGTGCATCAATGTAATTGCAATGAAAAAAGTTAACAAGTGAATTAAAGAGAAATCTTTATTACAAAAATTTGAATAATCAATGAGGAAATGCAAACTAAAGACTGGTCAACTGTATGGCTGCAACAGATTAAATTTTCCCAGAACACCACTAAAATTTACCGAACTTGAATCTTAATTTTGAAGCTTATGTAACAATAATATTCGTTTTAGGAGTGTTATTACGTGAATAATTGCCTAAAATTTTTAAATTGATCACCACAAAACTAAGCTATCGATAAACCAACGCTACAGTTTATTGTTTGATCACAATTTGTTTTTATCTTATAATGATTGTTGTTAGTTTCCGTATAAGTTTTAATTGTTTGACATTTCTTACCAACAAACAAATAGATCAAGGCTGAATTATTTTCTATAGAAACTTATATAAAAAGTAAACTCACTATATAATATTTGTTCACTTCCATAAACCAAACAAAGCATGTTGCGTGAAAGTCTAATTTTGAACAATTATTTAAATTCTTTATTTTTTAATATTATTTTAATTCAGTAGCACTATATAACACTTTAATTGTAAAGCAATTTTGTTGTTTTATTTTATTTTTTTTTTATAAAAATTATCACACTAAATTCAATTTATATCAATACTAAATAAACTACTTATTGGAACAATTTTAATTTTATTACTAAAAAATTTTTAAAAATTTTTCTTGTTTTTATAAAAAATAGACAAAGTAAATTATCTTTTAAAAAACGAATACACGACTAGCAAATCGTGTAAAGATGATTGATGAATAATATTTTTGTTCAGATTTGTATTAGTACAAATTATAAAATACAAATAAAATAGAGAAAAAACATACTGTTAGGATTAAATTAAATCACTAATACTACCTCTTTTTACTAATTTAATTCAAAACAATAACAATGATCAAACTATGAAATTTACATCATCTGTTTGGATTTTTTTCTTTTGGAAATTCATTTAATTTTATAAACATGATTTTCTTTTTAAAGAACTACCTGGATCGTGTACTAAGAATTCTCTTAAAACTTTAACAGACGCAATGTAGTTTAGAAACATTTAAGTAGTACTTATGAGTTATGATTATAATATATTTATATATAAAAATTGTAATTTTTATATTTGATTACGGAAGTATGTAGACTGTATGACCAATGCGTAGTTTTACTGTAAAACATTTGCGATAACAAAAGTTATCAAAAGGTTAATTTTATTTTGGGAAAATCTATCACTATGTAAAAGACAATGTGAGGCAAAGTGTTATATGCTATCGGAAGGTCTTCCTTTATAAATTATTATATTTGATTTGACATCGTTTTGAAAGCTAAAACTTTCAAATTTTTAACAATGTTCTGAAGAACCTATTCGTAGAAAGCCGAATTCCCATATCAAAAACGATCGACAAAAACATTTTAAGCTCAAGGACTAAGCTTTGAATGTTACTACATGTTTTAGGGATTGAATTCATGTTTATGCAATAATACTACATGTTACAATATGCATGGATGCAGACATAATACTAATAATACTACATGCTACTACAATATTTAAAACAGTAAAAAATAATATTGCTCAAATTTGTAAATGACTACACCCAAACAAAATTCTGAAATAAAAATTTAAAATCTGTTCTGTATATTTTGCATGATAAATTATCAAGATAACCTCTATGAACCTGATTAACACATCACTCTCATTTGTACAATCTCCTATACAGAGTGTATCTACATTAATATCAAAATAGATCTGCATGGAGTGAGTCTAAATGGCTTTCAGTAAAAACAAAATATTTTTGGTTATCTCAGATTTTAGAGCGTCTAGTAGATTGGATAGCTTTATTGAAGGCAATCGTTGTATATAGATAACTCACCGAGGTGAAATATGTCGATCTTACTTTTCCCTAATGACTTTGTTCTCATATTGTGGTTTCAATGTTTTTATGCAGTTTTTACTTTTCATATTATTGTTTTCAAATCGTGATCTGGCACACTAGTCGATGGTCAGTATTTGTGACTTTTTTTAGTTAATCACTTAACTAAAGTAGCCAGTAGTCCTTCTTCGCACTAAAAACATTTAAGCCTATGAATTAAATGTAGCCCAATTTGATCGGGATCGATATATTGCGGAACCTTGGTTGACTTTATGCAATTCTTGTGCGCAAAGGTTTATCTTTTAAACACGTTAAACTATGATAAAATAATTGGACAAATATTGTTAACCAACTACAAAACAAAGAACCTATCGATCGCAACGTATTGTATGTAGTAAATTATTCGTTACAAATTTACATGATTGTAGTACTTACATGCAACTTTAATATTAAAAGGAAAATTTCCAGGCACATTATCACAACAGAGGTTATTACAATATTAATAAGCTTAAGAAAACTTTAACTGTTTACTTATATTCAGTCAATATTATTGATCAATACAACAGTTAGACAAACGTGTTTGTAAACAATAAGAATGTGAATATTTAAAATCACATGCACTCAAAATTCAAATAATTTTTAAAATTGATTACGGAAACATAAATATTAAATAATATTTTTTTCAAAATATTTACATTAATTTTTATGAGAATAACTAAAGCATCTAAAGCATGACGTATTTCAACGCTACTTTCTTTGAAATGTACGAAAAAATGGTAGATTTACTCATTGTTTGACAAAAAAGATCTGCGTAAAACATTTACTGATAATAAAAATAAAAGATATTTTTGTTTGCGTTATTAATAAAATTGTTGCATAATATGAATTACAATCTACTAATCTGAGGATGCTGGTTGGTAACTATATTTATCAAAAACATCGAAATCAGCAACAGTACGACGGTGTTGTAGGGAATGAAAATTTGAAGTTAAATATCAATCACCAACAACAATTCGTATAGCACGCTTTTCAACAGAGTACAAGAGTATAGGATAAAAGAAACCGATTAAGCGTCCCACACTTTACAACAATACTAAAAAGTAAAAACAGGGACGAATATAGGACTTATAAATGTAGAGTAATTGATACGGAATGAAATACTTTTTACATCTATTGAGGAGGCAGAGTTTTCTACATCCAGTAGATTGGAAAATGGGGGTTATGTTTTTGGGACTGGTATAAAATTGTTGAAAAATAAATTTCAGGTAGACAAACCTTTAACATAACTAGGCTGTGTTCATCAGAAATTGTATATATGCAACATTCTCATGCATGCATCTCACGCACATGCACTTTTATAAAGTGTAAAAGCTAATTCAAACCTATATTTGGGATTTAGTGTTTCGCCTGGGGGATAGTTTTCAGAATCCTTGTTTCTTTAAGAACATGCGATTTGTCATGCTCGAGATAATGTTGCACAGCGACACGGTTGGCGTTCAATCAACAAATATTTTGGATTTGGAGATTAAATTTTGAATCAAGTATGTTTTCTTGGTATAATTTGATCAGAAATTTTATTTAAAAAATAAATAACTAAACAATAAATCTTACTTCTATCATATATCAAACTAGATCTATTCTTCGTGGCGCACCCAACATGTAATGGATTGGGGATGCTGCTACGGTAGCATCGGCACGCGGCTTATGCAACTACCCAACTACTTGCTCGAGACACTGCAACTGGTTTACTACGAGACACTACAACTGTTTATAGTGGGCAAGAGCCCTGATTTGTACCTGGGATATCTAACCTCGAGTAAACCATGCCTGGGGATTACAATCCCGTGGTGTTTTATGAATCACGAGAGTACGGGATTCATAAATTTTAAATCCCGGGATTACCGGGATTTTAACTTTGTATGGAAAACCGTAGATAATTAAGAAAAAAAACACAATTTTCAAATAAACACGTTCTTCGTTTTTAGTGTCGAAAAGAATAAACATATAAAACATTAAGTTACTAATTCAACTTCTTAAAAAAATAAAAATTGAACCAAAATGTAACTTTAATAATATTACATATACAAAAACCAGTACCATACACTTTCGATTGATTTAAGAAATAGATTTTAGAAAACATAATTCGTCAAAGTGATTTATCGTCAAACCTATTTGTTAAATTGGAAATAAAATTTCCGAAGGTTGAAAAAGCCCGTTCCGATTCCATACTTCTTGCTCGATGGTCAATAAATTATTATACATTCACTGCAAATGGGGTTCTCTATGACAACTTTGCTTACATATTATCATTTCTCTACCAATTGCGGTGACCAGTTTAATATTTTATGTTGTTGCATTCTGAGCAAAAAATTTTTTATAAGTATTAAGCGGGAATTAAACTACGTTACAGTTCATTTTCCAAATGCTTTTCTCTACTAAATCGACTGAAACCTTATTCTTAGTTACATTTTCGTTGTAATCTGTGCTCGATGATGTAGCAGTGTGAGTAGTTTGATCACCCGTTTCACATCCCACGTCTATTGCTGCTGATGTAACGTTAAATAATCTTCAATAAAAACGTTTATGGAGCTTCGATCTTGGAACAGTAAATACGTTCGATGTATCATCAACAAAAGCGGAGTTTCCATTCTGCAAATACTCAAATACTAAAAATGTTTCGGTTCTCCTTGCCCTTATGATAGTTATTGAGACATTCGTCAACTCGCAAACTAATCGGTTGCATTGCTTTTCTAGCTCAGTACAACCTGAAGAGCTACAAGGGCATTAACCAATATTTCATGATAGAGTGGAAGAAGATTGAAGGTGCTATCGTTGACTGAATAGAGTTTATCCGCTAGCACCTCTAAGATATAAACCTTAACAAGTATTTTCTCATTGCTATTGCTAGTGGTATATGATCCCATTGCATATGGCCAAAAATAAAAAAAATACAAATCATCAAAACAGGATAACAGGATTCCGTGTTTTCATTGATTAATCCCGGCAAATATGACAATCCTGTAATCGGGATTGCGGGATCATAAAAATGGGTTAGGATCCCGGGATTGCAATCCTTAACCATACCCTATCACAGCGCCAAAAAACTATGACCACTGAGGTCTATGACCCGTTTTCTTGCCGTGTATAGACATTATTGATTTGGATAGAATGTGCCACTGTATGCAAATTAAACGACAAACATAAAAGGATTCGATTTCTTGATTGATTTAATATAAAACAACACTCCAACTTTCAATTACATAACTACCGTCTAAAAGTAGAATACAGTTTTTATTACAAACAATTTTTATTAGAATTCGTTTAAATCGCATCGCAAAAAATCAAGAACAGTAACGGTCTGGAATTTCATTCAAATGGATTTATAAATGAACACATAGTTATAACAGAGGTCTAAACCAATAATCTACAATATTAACCCTTGTTTTGCATGACTGCGAGTTGAAATTGTTTCAAATATGCCAAACGAGCATTCAATAGGATGGATTTAATCTCAGCAACAGGTCATCCGTAAGCTGGCATACATAGATATTTTCATGTTGTCGAAGATGTGTTGTTTGTTTGTTTAATCATATTTCTTTTAAATTTCGTTACTGACGAGTTCAAGTCCTCGTCATAGCATCGAAAAATCAAACAATCGAATGGTGTTATAGAACCGAAAATCACTACACGGAAACAGTTTCATATCATCGAATGGCTCATTTTCTTATGAATCGAATCGAATTATAATGTACAGATAGTAGACTGTTTGAATATTACTATATATACATACGGTAAGCGTTCATTGTTTTAAACCGTTTAGCGATTTTATCGATCAGGGATAGCAATAAATACTTCACATTTACGTTAGATCATTTTATTGATAAAGCTTGCGCTTAGTGTAGTGGTGCTTTAGAAACGTCCGTTACAAAATAGACTGGTGAAAATATTCAAAAATAATATAAATATGTAATTCAATATAATTTATATTGGGGCTATCTGGGATCTGGAATATTTACAATATTCCTACCACTGAGGGTATATATGAATGATGTACTTATTATGTATATCGAATATTTTCAATATGATATTTCGTTCGATAATATGCTTTTCTTATTCTATTTTGAATTTCGATCATTTGATTTTTCTATAATATAATATTTACACTACGCAGAACAAATTTCGGTGTAATGACTTTTCGTTGTTGTGTTTTTCGAAAGGATTAATTTTTCGATTTATTGATATTTTATGATTTAACGATTTCGAGTGTTTGATTTTTCAATGATACGGTACGATCTGACGAATTTAGCCTGTAAATCATTTATTGATTTATTTATATACACCACAAGGCAATAACATTTGTTTTGGAACGTTTGTGTATTACTATAACCTTCGATTTCTTTGTACAGTCGCATAATAACTGAATATCATCATACGTCTATACTGGATTGACGATAAATTTTCAGTTTATTTTCGATTGATAACACTGATTTTTTTGTGTAACTGGTTCTTTTTCAGGTTCACAGGTTCAGTTTTACGATTTCTTTTTCAGCGTGGTCTTTCCATATCAGAAATTTAGTCATGTCAAGGCATTAAGCTAATGCCTTGACATGACTAAATTTAATATAGCAAGTATAACACAGGTCCTAAAGCACTTCCTTCTGCAACGCCTGCATCAATTGTCTTTAGTTCAGAATACTCTTCATCATACTTTACTTTAATGTGTCGGGTTGCTCAAAAAAGACCGTAAGACTTAGTTTCACTAAATCTCTATAAAGTTTATATTATAATTGCGATGAAAGACATTTTGCCAAAGGATTGGAACACATCACGAAAAACGAAAAACGAAAAACTTATATTTTAACGAGAAAGATTTTAAGATCCTTTAAGCAGTGTTCTCGATCGGTAAATATTGATAATTAATATTGAAGGAAGAATAAAGGTAATTATGGTTTGTTATCAAACCGAAACTCATTTTACCGTTGGTATTTCAAACATATTGACTACTCTAGGATGAATGGGTTTATATCATCATCTACTTGGGGCTATCTTTATTGCACTCCCAATATTAATGAACAAATGGACTTTCTCAACAGCGTTATTAATGAAGCTTTTGATAGGTTTGTACCGTTAAAAACATGTCGAATGAGCACCTCTCGACCGCAATGGTTTTGTTCTGGAATTGAGGATCTAATACTGCTTTGTGACTTTGCTTTCAAGCGGTGGAAATCATTAAGAATACAGGAATCTAGATTGGCGTATACACTCTCAAGGAATAAGGTTACAGCTTTAATTCAATAACAACACATTTTATTAAAAAAAAAAAAATTAAAGAACGAAAAAAGTCGTTTTTAAATGAGATTTTGAATCCAAAATTAAGTCCTAAAGTTTTCTGGAATAGGATAAACAATTTCGGATTAAATAAGTCACAAAAGCCTACAGATGTGTTATTTTCAGCTTCTGAATTTGCGAATCAGTTTTCCCTGGCAAGTACACGAACTAAGGATGAAACAACTGCTTTAGCCTGTCATCAAATGCCATTGGACTTGATGGCATATCAATAAAGTTCTTTAAAATTATATTCCCTTTAATTGAGTGTCACGTGTTATACTTATTTAACTGTATGCTTACCAAATCAGTTTTTCCTGAATGTTGGAAATGTGCTAAAATAATTCCAGTGGCAAAAGTATCTGATCCATTATCGACAGCCGACTATCGACCTATAAGTATTCTGCCTACTTTATCTAAAGTATTCGAGCGAATCTTAAAAACACAAATAACTGAATACTTGGATGGCAACAAGTTACTAAATAGCTACTAATCAGCTTATAGACGCTCATATGGCACTAACTCTGTAATTCTTAACATTTTTTTTTTTTTTTTTTTTTTTACATTATTATGATGATTTTATTAAATATTTACATTTTTATATATAATTTTACAAAGTATTTCAATCTAGCAGGTTCTAAAAAGTTTATAAAAACTTGTCTAAGAACCAATTAACAGTTGAGATTATGTTATTTAAAATCATCCTTTAAAAAAAAAATTTTTTTTTTCAGAATTCAAATTGAAAAAACTAAGAAGATTATATTATAATAAGATAATGTTTTATGCTAAATTTAAATATTCAGCTTTAAATTCATTAAATAAAATGCATTTCAAACTTTCTTTAAAAATATGAATCTTGCGTTCCTGCTTTATTTCATTAGGTAAATTGTTAAAATATTCCAAGCCAATATAAATAACCGATTTCTGACCAGCTACAGTTCTGCGAAAGTCAATACTAAAATCATTGGTATTTCTTGTGTGATAGCTATGTCTATTGCTAACATTATTGAGAGAGAAGTTATGCTTAATGAGGTTGTTCTTTAGTTTATATATAAATAAAATAGTTTCATATTTTATTAGTTTTGAAACTGGTAATAAGTTCGAAGAATACAAATAAATGGTTGGTGTTAACATGGGTGTTTTTTTGATAATTTTTATTGCTCTGTTTAATAGAATTTGCAATTCGTTTATTAATTTTTTAGATGCTGTACCCCAGATTATTGCAAGATACCGCAATTTGTTGATGACATGAGCATTCAGTATCATATACATAATTTTTTGAGGAAAAAAACTTGTCATTTTACTTAAAACAAAACAAATAACATTGATATTATTTTTTAAATTTGCTATATGGCTGCTCCAAGTGAGTTTGCAATCTATTACAACACCTAAATAAGTATATTCATACACTCTTTCAATAGCATAATTATTATATATCAAATGAAATCTATAGTCATCCAAGAAAAATTTTTTTTTTTCAAATATTATAAATTTTGTTTTTTTCTCATTTAATTTCAAATGGTTTGAAGATTACCGATGATATACGCAGGAATATTGATAATGTGGAGACTACTGTACTTGTATTGCTCGACTTTAGCCGGGCTTTTGACTCAATTGACTTCGATCAGTTAATTGGGAAACTATGCCAAGAATTGAAATTTTCACGGCCAGCTTGTAAACTGATTCACTCATACTTAACAAATCGAACACAAAAAGTATTTGTTGGTGGCGTCTTCTCGGACTCAATTAATGTTGTATCTGGTGTACCTCAAGGTTCAGTGTTGGGTGCCTTACTTTTCTCCTTATTCATAAATGATCTCCCTAGGATGATTAAATATTGTAAATACCATTTATTTGCAGATGATGTTCAAATTTATTTCAGTGCCAAACTTGAGCAAATTGGACCATGTATCGAGAAAATAAATGTGGACATTAGTTCTATTTTAAGATGGTCAGTGATGAATGGTCTGTCTTTGAATGCCGAAAAATCTCAAGCCATGGTAGTTTATAAAAGATCTGTAAACATCATAAATGTACCCCAAATTAGAATAGATGATGTCTGTATACCTTTTTCCTCAAAAATTAAGAATCTTGGAGTGCTAATGAACAGCTCTTTAACTTGGTCAGATCATATTTCTGCGATGAGGAAACGGATAACCTTCATCTTGAGAACCTTGTGGACGGTAGCTAGAGATGCAGATGTGGTTCTAAAAAAAAAGGCTATTTTTTTCTTACATTCTGCTCCATTTCATTTATTGTGATACAGCACTTTTTGGTATGTATGAATATGATCTGTATAAAATCCAGTTAACGTTTAATTCTTGTGCTCGTTATATATATGGTAAACGTAAGTTTGACCACATTTCAACTTATTCAAAAATGATATTGGGGTGTAGCATTCGTGATTACTATGTGTATCGAGTTTGTGCGTATATATTTAAGATATTGAAGTGTGGCGAGCCTAGTTATTTAAATGATAAATTGCAAAAACTTCGTTCTACCAGGGCGAACAATATAATGATTCCGCGGAACTCGTCTCTGCTACTTAATAGCTCCTTCTTTGTCAGGGGTGTCAGCTGTTGGAATTCGTTGCCTTCTGAGCTGAAGTCATCCAATACACCAGCTAGTTTCAAGCAAAGGTATTTCGGACACTTCGATTATGTGTAAAAAGTTTCGTCCATTCTTCTGTCCTATAATTCAAATGATATTTATTCATAGTTATATTAGTCTATTACTGTAAACGAACTATTTAGATTAGTTATAGTCTATTACCAGTATTTAACATTCACTTTATAAATTAAAAAATTTAGTAATAATATACAGTGTCAACCCATTACTAATTTAATTGATATTGATACATATATATTCAAAAGTGTAAACTTACATATATATAAATAATAAATAAATAAATAAATAAAATAAAATAAAAAATATTTAAACATTATGTTGTTGTGAATTAATAACTTCAAAGTTGTAACTCAACAGGAATATCCTTCTTTTTCGCTCTTCTTGATATGATGTTGTTGTAGCGACGTTGATAAAGTGCTACTCGTTCGATTCCGTTTCTAAGTCCAGAAGCTCTGCTACTGCCCTTGGGTGGTACCACAGATCCTTCTTCGTCAGGTCCGTTGCATTCTCTGGACATGTAAATAAGTGGTCAACCATGTGGAGTGCCTTCACATGTTAGACACTTGTCAATAATTTGGGGGCTCGATTCGGTCCATGTAGTGATTTAATATTCGTGACGAACCGGATCTTAGTTGAGCCAGAATGCGTCTAGTGCTGCGAGGCAATTGGTTTTCTTCTGCAGCGACTTGTGGTGGTTTTTCATTCAGAACTCGATTATGAACATAGTTGTTTACTGTTTCTTCTACCGCCTTAGTATGAAGCCTTTTTAAGCCACTTCTGTATGTAAGCTCATCGATACTTCTGGTTTTTGGATCTTCTCTAACAGCGGATGAAAGAGCTTAGCAGTTTTCCTTATGGTTGTGACACCATTAACAGGATGTCATTGCATGGATTGTTTAGATAGCATCCCATTGTGTTCGCGGACCGGCAAAATATTACATTCTTCATGTAGGTGGTCTCTATGAGTCATAAGGTGGCATCCAGTAGCGGTTCTCAAAACTGCGTTTTGTGAGGATTGCATCTTCTTCCAGTGCGTATTAGAAACTTGAGGTGTCCATCTTGGTGCTGCGTAGTTAAGAATGGGTCTACCTATGGCTTTGTAAGTTGTAATAATTGTGTTCTTGTACTTGCCCCATGAACTTCCAGCTAGCGCTTTCAATGTACTGTTTCTGCTTTTCAGCCTCGTGTTTACCTGTTGTACGTGGGCATTGAACCTTAGCAGTGGGTGGAATGTCACACAGATATGTCGGATTTTTAACTGCAGGTAGGAGACGTTGTCAATGCGGATGTTTAGTTTTGTGTTCACTTTCTTCGTCCAAGTGGTGAAAAGTGTGTAGTGGATTTTTCTGACGATAGCATCAGCTTTCTGCTTCTAAGCCATTCATTGAGGGAGTTAAGATATTTGTTCAATATTTCGTTTAGTTGTTCCAGATTGCTTTATGTGGCAATGACCGTACAGTCGTCAGCATACGATATGATGGTTATACCTTCTGGTGGAGTAGGTAAACTGCTTAGGTAGAGGTTGAAGAGTAATGGAGAGAACTCCACTTTGTGGCACCCCTTTTCTGAGTGTCCTCGTTTTTGATTTCGTATTTCTGAAATCCACGTATGTTTGGCGACCTCTTAGGTAATTACACAACCAACGCTTTATTATGCTCGGCAAGTTGGTATTCAGGATGTCATTTAGTAGTGCGGCGTACGACACTGTGTCAAACGATTTTGATAAATCTAGTGTGACTAGTATTGTTCTTGCACATGGTTGTTTCAGGTTCAGACCATCACTGATTTGGTTTTGAATTTTGTGAAGAGCGGTGGTTGTGTAGCGAAAGGGGTAGCGAAAATCCGAAATTCTACGTCCACGCCGTGCTACCTGGGTAACGCTAACAGAATTAGGTTGGTGTAGTTGAGAGGGGCAGAGTAAATACTGCTTATACTCAATGATTCTGCACCATGGCGAGTCATTGGCGCCATAAAACCAGTGCAACTCAAGCGTCTGTTCTCCATGTTAGGGGCGGCTTGGAGCGGACGTCTGTCTTGGATCAAGCGGCTCGCTATATAAATGTGTAGAAAGCGTCTGTTCTCCATGTTAGGGGCGGCTTGCAGCGGGCGTCTGTCTTGGATCAAGCGGCTCGCTATACAAACGTGTAAAAAGGTTGTTTCTGGTGACCTTAAGATGCAGAACGAACCCATTCACGAAAATTTGGGTTAGGCGAAGGGCTAACACCCCATTTCCGTAAAAAATTATTGTCATGAATTCTGTACACAGGCCTCGGAATATCTCGGATTTAATATTGGAACGACCTCGGAAACTGTACCCGGACTACGATTTAAAAATGGGAACCTGGAACGTGCTAAGCCTTAGAAGACCAGGAGATCTCCTAAAACTAACACAACAAGTCGAGAGCTACACACTGGATATAGTGGCATTACAAGAACTAAGATGGCCATGTAGTGGAATCCATGAAACAGCGAAAGGATACACTCTTTATTATTGCGGTCATCAAAACGGAGGAGAATTTGGAGTTGGCTTTCTTATACACCGTCGCGTGAATCAGCATGTTATCGACTTCTGCCCAATTAATATGCGGTTATGCACACTGAGAATCCGCACGCAAAAATTCAATGTAACGATCGTCAATGTTCATGCACCTACTGAAGATAAAGCAGATGATATTAAAGACCTGTTCTTCCTAGAACTCGAAGAAGTCATCAATAAAATCCCGCGGCACGATATAAAAATCGTGGTAGGTGACTTTAATGCTCAAATTGGTAGGATTGCAGAACTTAAAACACTTATCGGCCCTAACAGCTTGCATCATACCAGCAACAATAACGGGTTTCGCGCAGCCGAGCTGGCTATGATGTATGATCTAGTAATTTCCAGCACTTTCTTCCCTCACAAGAGAATTCACAAAGCAACGTGGAAATCAAATGACGGAAGAACAGAAAATCAAATCGATCACGTCATGATCTGTAAGAGACACTCTACAAGTGTAACTGACGTTCGATCATACAGAGGTGCTGATATGGACACCGATCATATGCTTGTCATCTTTAAGTACAAGTGCAAATTATCATCTACATTTAATAGGCAAACAAAAAAGACCGTGCGCTGGAATGTCGAAGCATTTAAACATCCGGAAACGCTGAATAGATATCAGGAAATAATAACACAAAACATAGAAGAGCATGACATCTCTTCTGAGATGTTATTAAACATACAAGAAGAATGGCAAACGCTTCAATCAACCATTATAGCCGCAGCACAAACTACAATCGGAAAACGACCACCGAAATCACACAACGAATGGTTTGACGACGAATGCCGCCAATCCGTTGAAAATAAACAAAAACTGCGAGAAAAATGGTTAACAAGGAACACCCGAAGCTCCCAAGCTGATTATCTATGCGCCAGAAAAGCCTCAGCAAAACTTCTACGTAAAAAGAAACGCGAACAATGAAGAGCTGCATCGAAAACATCGACCAACATGCGGCCAACGGAAATTCAAAAGAGTGCTTTGCCAATGCACGGAATCTGACAAAAGATTTCCACCCAAGATATACAGTTATCAAAAATGAAAATAATGAACTTACAACAAGTGAACGCGATGTGCTGGCAGTGTGGCGATCCCACTTTCAAGACCTACTGAATAGAACGAATGAAGTTCATCCTATTCGAGCAATTGCTCCATCAAATGAGATTTTTGTCCCTTACCCAGCAATAGAAGAAGTGGAAGCTGCCATTAAAAAACTGAAAAATGGCAAATCACCAGGTTTCGATGGTATTCCCGCAGAACTTTTGAAAAATGGAGGAGCAGCTCTGGTCTCACGTATATATGATCTGATTCTTGCAATCTGGGACCAAGAAGAACTACCTGCTGAATGGAAAACAGCTCTCATTGTTCCGCTGCATAAGAAAGGTGGCCGTCTAAAGTGTGCGAATTATCGTGGTATAGCACTGTTGAACACTGCATATAAAATACTAGCTAATGTCGTACTTGCTCGACTCATCCCGTTCGCCGAATCTGTCATCGGTGACTATCAGTGTGGTTTTCGTCCCAACCGTTCAACCACAGATCAATGTTTTACCTTAAGGATGATTCTAGAAAAATGTTGGGAGTACAACATCAGCATTCACCAGCTCTACGTTGATTTCAAGCAAGCATATGATAGTATCATCCGCGAAAACCTTTGGTCCGCACTCATATGCCTTGGTATCCCAGAGAAACTTGTTTCTCTGTGCAAACTTACAACATCGGGATCAAATTGTAGAATAGTAATCGAAGGGTCAGTTTCTGATCCTTTCGATATAACATCGGGTGTTCGACAAGGTGATGCACTGGCACCCGTACTGTTTAATTTGGCGCTGGAGTACGCGATAAGAAAAAGCCGAATTGAGACACAAAACTGCATATATAACAAATCTAGTCAAGTTCTTGGCTACGCAGATGATATTGTGCTTCTCGGACGTAGAACAAGCGATATTAAGGATAGTCTCTCTCAGCTTGAAAGAAATGCTAAACGACTTGGATTATGCATCAACACCGGCAAAACCAAAGTGTTAACAACATCCAAGAACATACCTCCCGGAAATCTGGATACTGGCGACTATGAAGTGGAACGCGTGGAAAACTTCAAATACATCGGGTCTGTAATAACATCGTCAAATGACATGCAGGCAGATATCAAAGCCCGTGTCTCTGCCGAATACAGAGTTTTCTACGCATACTCAAAACTTCTGCGATCAAAACATATTTCGCGGTCGTGTAAACTCACACTTTACAAAGCATTAATTCGACCTGTGCTTACATTTGGAAGTGAAAGCTGGACACTGACTTCCTCCGATTGTAGAATTTTATCAACTTTCTAGAGGAAGGTCATACGAACAATTTATGGTCCATGTAAAGTTGCTGAAAATCAGTATAGAATCCGAATGAATCATGAAATCAGACAGCTTCTTGGAGGCTGCGATGTAATCGGATTCATTAAATCCAATTAAAATGATTAATTAAATCCAATTCATGTAGAAAGGGCTCCATTGGATAGAATGATAAAAAAAGCGTCCCAACAACAACCAGCTGTTGTTCGTCGAAGAGGAAGACCTAGACAACGCTGGCGTGATGACATCATCCAAGACCTTCGTTCGTGATATAGGATGTCGAAACTGGGGTCAACTGGTCATGGAACGAGATGATTGGAAGCTGATTGCACAGACGGCAAAATCCCTCCATGGGATGTAAATGCCAGAGAGAGAGAGAGGTGGTTGTGTTGTGTCCTTTCCGGAACCCATACTGGTGAGGAGCTAGGTAGCAAGTGCTCGATATCATGGGTAGCAGAAGTGTTTCAATTACTTTTGCGATAGATAAGAGGTTGGAAATTGACCTGTGTGACTTTTCTTCTTCTTCAGGTTTACCGGGTTTCAGAATAGGGCTTATTTTAGCCGTCTTCCAAACATTCGGTATCTGAAGCGTATTTAATGATGTATTTAGTGTAGTAGTGAGGTAGTTCTCTCCCTTGGGTCCAATGTGTTTAAGCATGATAGCTGATTTGCCGTCGGGTCCAATTACTTTTGATGGTTTGATTTTTCTAATTGCCGTCTCAACTTCAACATTTGTAAAATTGATATCCTCGGTGGTCATCTTTAAGTTTTCGGAAGTGTCTGAGGACTGATCTAGACTCATGTTTACATAACTTTTCTGTAAACTGTGTATTAAATTTCGAGGCGCACTTTCTAGAGTTTTCTATAGGAATATTGTTGAAGGAGATCATGCAGTTATTTTCTGGTCTCCGAGGATGGGTTAACCCTGTTAAAACTTTCCATAGACTTTTACTTGGACCGAAGTTCGACTTACTCACTAGTTCTCTCCATTTGTTCCTCTTGTGGTCTATAACTAATTTGTTTATTTGCTGGTTCAGGTCTCGGATTCTAGGATCGGCTGGATCTGTTTTCCGGATGTCATCTCTAAGCACGGCCATTGCAGATGCTTCTGGTGGGAAATTAGGTTTAATAAATTGTATTCTTCCAGTCGGGCTGTAGCATGCTTTGGTGCTTTGGCTTTATTAAAAACATATCTGAATTTTTTCTCCCCAGAGAGGGCGTTAAGTGAAAAGATTGGTTTGCTGAAATCATTTTCAGTCAAATTGGTAATATTTACCCAGTCAACTTTTTAAAATTGATGAATGTTTTCTTCTCTGATTTTACTAGGTTGATGGAGCGGTTTAATATGATTATGATCGGCATATGATCTGATCCCAGTGCAGTTTCAGTACTTCATTCTGCTATCGGCATGAGTGAGCTGCTGGGGCAAGGGAGACATCTGGGGATGAATAGTAGTTGCTTGTTACTCTAGTCGGTTGTGGTTCATTGAGAACTCCAAAGTTGGAGCCGTCGATTTGATCTGCAATATTTTCGCCTCGCACACCGATGTTCAGGTGAGAGTGCTATAGATCGTGGTATGCTATCTCCGAGAATAAGACAATCGCTATTACTAAGTAAATGTTCAATGTTAGGTTCATAACCTGTATAACAGCTGCTCCCTGGTGGTATGTAAATGTTGACTAGTGTTATCGCGGTGTTACCGGACTTTATTATAATATCCAATTGTTCAAGATGTACATCATTTGTTGCTGGGAGGGTGGTTACTTTATTATAATATCCAATTGTTCAAGATGTACATCATTTGTTGCTGTGGGGTGGTTGTACGGTAGATAACGCTTTTATATATGATAAAGGCAAGTCCACCACCTCTGTCCTCTCTATCCAGTCTTATAATTTTATAATCACTAGCACTCACTAACTTTAGACTTATTATTTAATTTGGTCTTTTGGAGAACCGTCACTAGAATATTATTATTGCACATAAAGTCTATCATATCCTCTATCTTGTTTGTTAGACCGTTGCAGTTAAGTTGCATTATTTTCACATCATTTGGAGTATCTGGATGTGTGTTTATACTCCATTTGTTTGACTGCATTAATGTGTTGATTTGTTGACTAGCTACTAGGAAGCAAGGTGCTGTGAAAGTCCGACTCCATTGCTTGTGTGTATATAAACCTGATCACTTTTTGAGGTTACACCATTCTTTACAACCATTACATTGGACAGATGTTGTGTTTGGCCTAAGAATTTGTTTACATACAGCACAGTGCCATATTTTTGCTGTTGGCCCAGGATTTGTTTCGATGCCGACCATTATAAGAAGAATCTGATGCAGCGAGGCGTGACAGCTGCTTTCTTATCAAAAAGCGGAATGAAGGAGATTGCACGTCGAGACATATTTCGACATTTCGCACGTCGACATTTCGTCGAGATTGTTGTGATGGTCCTTGGTCGAAAATTCTTTCGAGTACTTCTGGGGCGTAGTCCCGACCATTTTGAGAAGCTATTGAAATGATCCTTTAATTTGATTCTCTATACGATATCATCGGAACTTCCAACAACAAAAATTGAGATTTTTTACCCTTATTACAAATGTGTCAAAAATGTCCAACAGTGTTGATAGCTTAATCATGTTGAAACTCAAAACTTGCCTTTTCCGATTTATTTCTTGAAATCAATGGAATTTTTCATATTAACTACAATATTGAACAGCAGGCAACGTTTTAATTAAATTTAAATCGGTCATAATTATGATAAGAAAGTCATGTGGGGGTCTCCTTTAATAAATAAAAAGTTATCATTACACTTATCATTTGTTGACCTAAACCATGAATTTAACAAGGTTCAAATGTTTATTTAGAAAATAAAAGATACTGTTAGTATTAATTTAAGTACATATAGAGATATTTAATCTGAGTAAATGTTTACTAAGAAATCTATTTCAATTTGATATTTTGTCAATTAATCCATTTTTGCTCTTATCCAAACAAATATAACTCTTACTCTTATATACAAGAAATATGAGATTTGTAACAAGCAGATAAGAATAGAATACTTTAAAAATCAACAAGCAAAGCCATTTCTAAAAACAAAACTTACCATCAATATATTTACGGCAAGATTCGGTATGCTTGGAAAAATCAACATGTTTTGTAGTTGTTGTTATTGATAATTTTTCTTCCGTCGCAGTTGTTTTTACATTAGAATCTGAATTTTGTAATGCTGAGTGTAATTTATTCAATTCAGTTGATGAATTATCATTATTTTTCGCTGATACAGGGTAGCGAATATAAAAGAAAGATTCATCATGTGCTGGAGGTGAATATGCACCTTCAACATCATATCTATAAGAAAATAAAATAAAAAAATTTCGACTATGTCCAACGATAATTTTTATAACAATTGAAATTTGATTTAATTAGAAAGTTAAATTAAAAGAATAATTAAAGATCCAAAATAGGTCCAAAAATAAAAATCTATTTTTATCGCAAATAAAGTGTGGAAAATAATTGATCAATAACAAATATCTGGTCTGTTGACGTGGGTAGAAAAACAAATAAACAAGATGGTTAGTGAAAAGCACCGCTTTTGTTAATATAAAATTTAAACATATAAATATATATGGCTAACAAACAAATGTTCATATGATAGTTTAAAAATGATAAACAAATTTGCACATGGTAACAACGAAATAAGAACAAAAATATATAAAATAAAACGATTCTAAGCTTTTAGCGATAGACAAAAAAAAATAATACGATTACAAAATATTTACATACACTGAAAAAGTTAATGTTATTAACACATGAAACAAAAATTTTCTTAAGAGAAGCTTTTGAGAAGAGTAGAGAAGCATTGCTTTTTTACTGATTTTTATATCCATGGAATTTGTAATAGTATGAAAATAGGAGAAATATGGAAATAGAAAAAAAAACTCAGACATCGAAGTGACCAACCGGATCTTAGTTGAGCTACGATGGATCTGGTACTATGTGGTAGTTGAACCTCTTCGGTAGCCAATTACTTTCTATTCAGAACACGATTTGGAGTATAGTTCCTTATTGCGTTTGCAACCGTTTTGGTGTGGATTACTTTTAAGGCAGTTCTATATGTAGATTCGTCAAAGTTACCAGTAACCTGGCTATCTCCGAAATCTTGCAGAAAGCATCTTGCTGTCCTCCTTAAGTTTCTAAGTGGTTCGATCGTAGTTAAGGTGTCATTGCAAAGATGTTGCGCTTTGTGACAGGCCAATAGATATTGTTTGTTATTTCATTATGTTCACAGACCGGCATTCCCCGTGCAAGTGAGCTCAGTGGGCCATCAAGTGACATGCGGTTGCGGTTCGCAAGGCAGCATTTTGTGTTGTTTGTAACTTATTCCAGTGAGTGTTGGCAACTTGGGGGTTCATATGGGTGCAGCATAATTTATAATAGGTCTTTCTATTGCCTTGTAAGTTATTATGGTATTTTTATCTTTGCCCCATGAACTACCCACAGCCCACTAGTGCTTTTAATGTGTTATTCCTGTTTGTTTTTCAATCTAGAGTTTATTGAATTTAAGCAGTGGGTCGAATGTTACACCCAACAGTCTCGAATTTTTAACTGTAGGAATAAGTATGTTGTCTATTCAGATGGTAAGTGTTGAATTTACCGCCTTTGTCCATGTGATGAAAAGTGTAGAAGTGAACTTTTCAGTGGAAAGTTTTAGTTTTCTGCTTTTAAACCAATCATTTAGAATATGTATTTGTGAGTTGTTGCAGGTTATTTCCTGTTGCAAGCACTGTACATTCGTCAGCCTATGACGTGAAGGTTATTCCTACTGGTGGGGTAGGCAAACTGCTTAGGTTGAGAGAGATTGAATAATGACGGTTAGAGAACTCCGCCTTGTAGAACTCCTTGTCTTATCAATCTCATTTTGGACTTGCAATTACGGCACTCAACGTATGTTTGGCGCTGGTCGTGCAACTACCTCTGAGGTAGTTGCACGACCAGCGCTAGATTAAACCTGGCAAATTAGTATTATCCAACAGAGCAGCGTGCGACACAGTGTCGAATACTTTTGATAGGTCGAGTGCAACAAAAATTGTTCTAGCGCATGGTTGTTTTTGATTCAGACCATCACTGATCTGGTTTTGTATACTGTGAAGCGCGGTGGTTGTACTATGTGTTCGACGAAAACCATGTTGGTGTAGCGCCAAATTGCAGGATCTTGTCAGTTGAGGGAGCAGAAGTGCTTCGATAAGTTTGCGAAAGATGAAAGGATGGATATTGGTCTGTAAGACTCTCCCATTTCTTCAGATTTTCCTGGTTTTAAAATGGGGTTGATTCTGGCCGTTTTCCAGATATTTGGTATCTGTAGAGTATTTAAAGATGTATCGAGTGTAGTCGAGGCGCAGGTGTCTCAATACTGATCTGATCTCTTTCCCATGTTTACATTGTTTTTCTGTAAGCTGACTATTAAATTTGTTTGCGCATTTCCCGTGGTTTTCAATCGAGCAATCGTCAAAGGAGATCATGCAATTATTTTGTGGTTGTCGAGGATGGGTTAGGCCCTTAATGACTTTCCAAAGACTTTTACTAGTACCCAGGTCTGATTTACTCACTAACTCTCTTCATTTGTTTCTTTTATGATCCGTGGCCAACTTGTTAATTCGCTTATTCAGGTCCGGAATTCTGGAGTCGGCTGGATCTGCATTACGGATGTCATCTCTTTGAGTAGAAAGCACACACGCTTCATGTGGAAAGTTTGGTTTTAACTTTTGAATTTTACCAGCTTTCACCTCGTGAATAAGCGTTTAGGTGTGAATGCCATAGATCATGGTACGCGTTCACATCTCCGATAATTAGACAGTCTTTGGTATAAAATAAATGTCATATGGACGGTTCATAACCTGTATCACAGCTGCTTACTGGTGGAATATAAATATTAACTAGCGTTATTTCCGTATTTCCAGATTTTATTATAATGTCTTGCTGTGTAGCCATGCCGTAAGTGTTTGTCAGTTCCCGGTACTGCAGGTAGTGTGGTTGTACGGTAAATAACGCTTTTGTGAATGATAAAGGCAAGACCACCACCTTTGTCTTTCCCTCTATCCAGTCTTATAATATAATAAAACATATAGTTTATTATATCTTCGATCTTATTCGTGAAACCCTTGCAATTTAGTTGCATAATTTTTACATCACTCGGGGGTTCCGGTAGCGTGTTCATTCGTATTGTGTTTTGATGTGAGCTCGGGTTGGTATTTAAACCTGATGCTTGACAACATGGCCTTATGTAGTTCTTGGTCCATTGATTGTGTGTGACAAGACCCGAGCAGTTCTTGAGGTGGCACCATTCCTTGCAAGTATTACAGTGAATAGATGTTGTGTTTGCCCTTAAGATGTTTTTACCTATTGTACAGTGTCATGTTTTAGTTGGTCCCGGATTTCTTTCAATACCAGCCATGACGAGGAGTATTTGAAGCAGTGAGGCCAGTGACAGCTACTTTCTTACCCAAAAAATGGAGCGACGGATTTGCACCTTTCGTGGAAATTGTTGTGATGGTCCTTGGTCGAGAACTGGGTTCCAAGTACTTCTCGTAGACCCGTCCATCTTGAGAAGCATTAATAAGTGGTGGTGAAATGTTGTACTGCCACCAAACGTACTCCACCCGTCTACTTATTGATGAGTACCTAGTTGGAGTTCCTCTTGGATTGGAATCCAAAGTCATTCAGGAACCTCAGGATATGGAGGTGATTTAGTGTATGAAGGTCATGCACATCAATATAATACTTTTTCAGATGATACATTCTTTTGTATAACAAGTTTCACAATGTTTGAGGAGAAATATGACCTCTTCCTGCAATAGCAGAATGCTAATGAGACGGTTTCCTTTGGGATACCTCATGACCAGGTATCCAGCTAATTCACACAGTCTCCAATTATTTTTGTTATGATGGTGTGCTATTAGACTAGTGCTCTTGCTGCTTTACTGTCTGGTAATATCCTCTTGTTTTGATATTTTCTACTCAAACCAAAATCTGTGGTCTGTCCATCTATCGATTGCACAGATTTCATCCGCTGAAAAACGCTGGTGTAGGTGCACAGTAGATCAAATTATTTGGTTCTTGGTCCATCATTACTAAGATGATACTTAGTGAACTCACTGGTCCACTCTGATTTGTAGTCCAACCTCGAGATGTGTATTTTATTCTCGTATTTTATGATTTATATCGAGGTTGAACTGCTGTATCATGACGCCTTTGAGAAACTCAAAAACCGCTCTCTTAAAAATCTCTTTCGAAGTTTAAGCTCGGTGATCTTTTCCTTTCAAATATCCTCCATGCAAAATCTCAGTATGGTATTCTTGGTGTACTTTTATAAAAGTACAACATTAAAGTTTCTTTAAAATTGGTTTCTGAACCCTTTTTTCTAGTATATGAAGATATGAATTTTGTTGTGGAATAAAAAATGAAAAAATGTTTACTTATCGGCAGTTACAACGCGGCAATTGGGATACCAAATTATTTTGATTCTTACACGAAACTTATACACCAAGTTGCATCAGAATCGCTAAGCAAAACTTGAAGCTATTGGAGTTTCAATTTAACGGGACCTTGGTTGCCACCTCTCTACTTCCCCCAAAACTTGGTTCTATATCGACAAAAAACAAATCAGTTTTTTGTTTAAAAATGTCAGAACTTTTATCAAAATTGATTAAGGCATTGTTCGAACAGATATAAAAAACAAAGTGAAAGATTAATGTTTTTTTTGTTTAAAAAGTTGTATGGTAAAGTGCTTGTTTTTTTTATCAATACGCTCCAAAAGCTAATCACATTCTTCTATTGTTGTCTGAAATATTTTACCAACGTTTCATCAAAATTTCTTTACAGCTATAGGCTGTAGTATGAATAAAAACGAAAGTAAAAACACCGGTAATTGAGATGCATAAGAGAAATGCAGATGAGAAATCGCAATAAATAGTATATGTGGTACATATGTTATTTAAATTTGAAGTAATCGAATAAACACCCTAATCGAGATACCAGAGTGGTCGAGCCGGTTAAAAAAGCCAACAATTTTCGGGTACTCGATTATCGACATTGAATACCAGATTGAGAAAAGTTTTTACAAAACCGATACTCAACCGATCTCAATGATGTTGATGTTCGGGTTACTTACGAAGACACATATATTTTTAATTTATCAATCGGTCAGAGAAAGGTCGAAGAGATAGCATAGGGCTGGTTCTATGCATATTACAGAACCAATTTTTATTCAAATCAAAATGGGAATACTTTTTAAATTTCTAATATTTGACGACCGAATAGTTTAAATATGAAACCTTTTTATAAGCAGTATGATATGTTCGGTACAGTTGGAGTTGAACAACGTAAGTTTATTATACAAAATATGAAGGAGTCTTGTTGATTAATATTTTACACATACATAGGCAAGTACGAAACTTAAAATATTTTTCAATTTCGCAGTCAACGATTATTTTTGTAAAATCCGAAACGTGGTTATATTTTTTCATCGACAAGACATATCTTACGCCTGCATTGCATAACATTCTTAACTTATAAATAACCTACGTCGCAATTTGGTGCTGGTAGATGCCGTTAATTTCCATAAAGAGCCAAGAGTTCGAATGAATTATCATCAGCGAGATCATCCGAGTAAATATGTAAAATAGAGAACTTTAGGCAGGAAGAAATGCCATTTACAAAAAGTGAAAATAACAGAGGTCTTAAAACGAGACCTGGCGCGACGCGTTCATTTAATAACATTTCAACCGACTGCAGACCGGCATTTTCATTTATTTATGTTATCCCTGACAAATAAGAGCGGGCGGTCGAACTGTCGAGATTACTCACTGTCATAGTAATAGAATGCAAAGAGATTTCTTTGTGCGTACATCGTACACATGGAATGCTTTGCCCGAATCAATAGTCTCGAGTGCTTTCAATCCACAAAGAGTTAAAAAAAGCGTCCACCTATACCTCAAGACGCATGTTGTTGTGGGACCTACGTCTTAAAAGGTATCTATGTGTTGTTGTGACACATTTTGTAATTCCTACTACACAACACTTCTTATTAAAAAAAAAAAAATCAGGTTACATACGGATGACGAGAAATTGTAAAGCCTTGAAAGCTTTCTAGTTTCCTAAAGTTAATAGAATTACAGCCTTTAAGAATACTAGGACAGCAAACTTGTTAGCATCGGCGATATCGTCTAATATCGTCAATATTCAGTAGAGTAGAAGGAGTACTATGATCTCGTCTATAGACTGAAATTCAGATAATAAAAAAATCATTTATTAGCAGATATATCTCTATTTGGTCTTTCATTTTAACTTCAACTGCTTTCGACAGTGTAGATAAGATACTAAATGGTCATAAATCTATTATCGATTTAGGATTATTGCAATCGATTTAGAATTGTTCACAAAAACCAATCTAAAATACATATGTTCAAAATATATGGTCAAATCACTGGTAAATCGATTTTGATAAATATCAATGATATATTGTCAAAGTCTAAAGCTTGAGATTTTAAGGAGTAGATTGACATATAAAGATAATGGTAAGAAATATTTCTTAATGTTCAATTACAGGATCCATGTCCCTAAAAATCATATTTGTGGTAGTATCGACAAGAGGTTGAGTAATAGCAATATATATTTACATCTTAGTGTATATTGTACAACAATATATATACCGTTTGGAGACAATGTGACTTAAGCATGATCGATGCTTCTTCCTACACCTAGACTTTTCAAATTCCTCAAGAAAACTCATGACAGATTCGAATCAAGTTTTTTATTCAAGAAATCAAATCGCGATTTACGTTTCAGAGATATTACTTTATTCCTGAGACAAGTATATACATTCCAGTTCTCATCGTTACGAAATCTGGTTTACTTGAGATACACTTTGAACCTTTCCCTTATACGACTTTTCATTTCTACAGAGAACCATCCCGGTGCAGACAGTAAGATTTCAATAGTTTTCAGAGGCAGAAATCTCCCAAACATTTAATTGACAAACTGATTAAAGATCTGTATCTGTAAATCGATTTCAATATCGGTTAAAGTGGTTCTGTTTCCACCACAAAGCTCAATCTTGGATTGATGAATCTTATGGTAAAATGAAAACTGTTATTGTTAATGTACTGTACACTGTACGTAACTCCGTAAAACGGAGAATTTTAAAAGCACATCAAACCACGATTCGTAGTTGAGACCCAATATTTCTCTTTACATATTGAACAATTTCAAATATTATTATGCTAGAGCTAGACCTAGAACAAAATAAGCGCAGATGGGCATCTAAACTAGGACTACTCGCAATAAACTAATTTTCTCAGTAAAATTATATCATAACGATTTGTGTTACAATACATAGACCTTAAAAATTAACACTATATAGATATATAAATTAAACTAAATAGTTAAACATACAATTTACTTATTGTCTACGTTGCATACAAATAAATGTTTAACATTTAAATATTATTATTTAACAAAAATAAAAAATATACTTAGAGAGATAAATATTTTTAATTGATGTGTTGGTAAAAGTAAATTAAATGGAAAATTACAAATAGAATTTTTTCTATTACAAAACGAAAATTGTATAAATAAAAATAATAATTTACACAAACAACTTTTTAACTATTTTATCAATTGATATCATTCAAATGGCTGTTTACCTCGATTATATATGATTAACACATACATTGATTTGTTTTGTTTATAGATTAATTTATTTACTATAATAATTAAAAATATAAAATAACAACATACCTAGTATCAACTCTTTTCATCCAAACTGGCAAAGATAAACCGGACGATATTCTTTTTGGATCAGTCATTTTAATTCCAATTTTTTTCCTCCTTGTATTATGAGATGAAATTATTTTAATTTTAACGAAGATTCAATAAACGATAAATTTTTTTTATAATGTTAATTGAAATATACGTAATTATAGCATAATAATTATACGATAATTAGAAAAATACTGTATACTATATACAAAAATATAAATTTGTGTTCTGTTTAAAATTATAGAGGATTTTTTTAAGACTTAGCTTCACTCATCATTCTGCTTATCTAAAATAAAAATAAAATACGAGTGGTTAGTTCCAAATTTGGTATTACATATTTATTTAAGGTATATATTTAGAATAAACTCGGTCTAATTGAGGTAATTGAAACAGGTAATGTGACATTAATATTGTTTGATTTATTTTATCTGTGGATTAAATTATTCATATCTTATTATTGTAGGTTGTTTACTTGAATTTTTTACGATAATAATAGCAAAACACTCTAGAAATCTTATCAGAAAATTGGTTATCTGCCATTTTATATTACGCACAACTTTTAAATATATTATGATTTTATAAAATATCTTACCTTAATTCTAAAATTAAAGGTTAATTTGGATGAAAGGAATTTAAACATATTTCAAAGAATATAACTTTTATCAGCTCCAAAATAATAACAAATTGAAATCCAGATTTATTTCAATGGATTTCACTTAAAATTAATTAACCCAAACACTACAAAGGAAGAAAGCAAAGAACTGAAGAAAATGTCGATATTTGGTAGATTATTTGGTGATAAGTGTGAAGTTTGTGCTGAGGTGAATACAAGAAATACAGTCTTTTAAATAATGTACATAAGTAAATATATATGTTTTAACAAATTATTGTCGCATTCGTTTTGTCTACTACCTAGAGCGAAAAAATGATTTTTTTTCACAAAAAGAACACGAAAAAATATGATCTAGTTTTGTAGTTGTGTTTGTGAACTGTCATTGAATGTTTTTGTAATTAATTGTATTTAATTAATTAATTTGTTATTAATTTTTTATTTAAAACACGATTTAAACAAAACTTTAATTTACAAAGTAACTATGTATTTCACTTTAAAACAAAAACAAGTAAATGGCGTTTTGTTTGTTTACAAATTTTGACAGATGTATAAATGCATTTGTATTCTTTATTGTATTTTATGTTTTGCTCTTGCTAAAATCTTGATTCAAAAAATCTTTTTAGGGCTAAAATATCACATTTTTGATCAAATAAAACACGTAATGTCAAAAAATCTCGGAGCAAAAAGGGGCGTGTCAGAGCAATTTTTTTGGCAAAAAGAATTCGACATATGTGTCGACATATTGATTTAAGCAGGGTTTTAAGAGTATCATAATTTCGAAACTGGACATGATATTGAACGGGATATGATAATATGCTTGACCCGGTAGCATAATATATTTTTCAACGACCTCATATCACCAGCATTTTGTAGTGTGTTTGTAAACTGTTATTTAATGTTTTTGTAATTAATGGTATTTAATTAAATAAATTTTCATTATTTTCAATTTAAAACACGATTTAAACAAAACATTTATTTAAACAAGAACTATTTCACTTTAAAAAAAAATAATAACTAAAGGGAGTCTTGTTTGTTTACTAATTTTGACAAATGTGTAAATGTATTTGTGTAACTCTATTGGAATTACAACATGCTCCACGAAAAAATCTAGATGCAGAAAAATATTTTTAAGGGAAAAAAACACTTTTTTTTATGTCAAATAGAATACGTAATGTCAAAAAAACTTGATCTGAGAGCAAAAATAGGCCTGTCAGAGCACTTTTTTGGCAAAAAGAAAACGACATTAGACAGACATACCGACAGGAACCGCTATGTTTTTAACAGTTACATTTTTTGTATCATAGTCCTAAAACATCCTGGCATTCGTTAAGCTGAGGATTCACATACAACAGAAACAAAATTTCATACAAATTTGACAGCAAATAATTTTGTTGCTGTAAAATTTGTATAGAATTCTGTTTCTGTTTTAGGCTTTTGTTACCACTAGACAAATTTGTTGATATCAGATTTTATAAAAACGTTTTTGTTCCGTCTTGACATGGAGAACGAGTAATATGGTTTTATTCTGGATGGTGAGAACAAGCTTGGCCGTTTGAAAAAAATAAATGTTCGAAGACACACAAGATTTTAACAAGCACTTATAAATCAAATCAATAAATAAATTTCGTTTAATATGAAAAGTCTGAGAAACGCTAAATAATACAATAACTTAAAGCATGGCATTGGGCATTGACTGTAAAAAAACAATAAGCTAAATATATCGATAATAATAATGCAACTGTAATAAAAACAACTTAAGGATAACGCAAAACAGTCTTGAATTGAAAAAGAAATAACAATTAAATAAAGTTTTAGAAATACAAATCAGCTGATCAGAAATGTCTATTTTTTTCGGGAAAAAGGTCCATTACAAAATATAGGTATACGTAGCGCCGCTGCAGAAATATGTAAACGAAGCCAGTAATTATTTTGACAAACTTCACATGGTGGTGAATAGGTTGCAGTGGTCAAAAGTATAACTTTTCAAATCTGTCGTTATTATAACGACTCCATTTTCGAACAAGGTTACAGTTAACAAAAACTTATCCCAAAGCTCAACCTTCTTGATTAATATTATTAAAAATTAAATGGTTTGTTTTTAAATAATATAGTTTAATTTTATTACAATAAAATATAAATAAGACATCATAGTTACATACAAAAAAGTTTTAAAAAAATAATATTAATATATAAAAAACAGTCTATTAATTTTTTGAAGTATGCATATTTATATGATTTTACAGTTTCGTTTCATGCCTAACCATACCAATTTTGCCGGCACCATATACTCTCATTCTCATTCGATTCATAACAGTATTGTCAACGCCACTAATTAAATCTAAACTACTCACAGCTTTTGAATTCGAAGAAGTTGATGCATAATTATGATTACCATCGTCTCCACCACTTCCATCAATACAACCACCACCAATTCTTCCTAAATTATTTAAGTCACCAACATTTATATCTACAATCTGTTGTTGGTGATGCATCGCCGGTGATAAACCTTGACGATAAGCTATTGAATTCGAAGGAATATTAAAATTATTTGTAATACTATTAGTTTGTATGTGATTATGAATATTATTACTATTACAACTATTACTAATATTATTATTTCTATGATTTCGTGGAGAACGATGATGAATATTTGTGTAATTTTGTGAATTATTTGAATTAGGATTAGAAACATTTGAGTGATGTTCTGATTCATTATCATCACAACTATCAACGTCACCTGAAAAATAAAATAAAGGAATAATTATTCAGAATTTAATACTCATATAAAACTTTTTACCATCGCTGCTATTAGTGCTTGCAATAAAATGTTCATTTTTAATTATCTTTCTCGCTTTATTTCTTCGATAATATTTAAATTCTCTGGGTAGCGTATACGATCTGGGTAATGAAACCTGACTATCGATATCTGAAGGCACTCTGTTACCATTTTGTCCAAACCCTGAAATACTTTCATCTGCAGCAGACACATCAAGATTCTCATCACCACTACTAACAGCATGATTTCGATCGCTGTCCTGTGATCGGTGATAAATGGCTGGTTCTCGAGTCACCCAATCATAGTAAATACGAGAATTTTCTAAATAGTGTGGTGCTAACAATATCTCTGGTGTTTTAGCTCGTTGAATTTGTCGTTTCTTTGATGAATTTAAATTATTTTGTTGATTTACACCGGGCACCCCAATTTTTGTTGTAATTGGGGCTGTTGGTGTTAACCGACTATCTAGTTTACTGCGTGGTGGTGGGATTACGTTGTATGGAAACGGTAGATGTTCAGAATTCTCAACACTACTACTGTAGGTACCGGAAATCTGCCTAGGATGATTCACTTCTAAATACAACCCTCCGTGATATAAATTATTTCGATTAGCAGGACTACTGTTCGTATTCCGAGGACTAATTGAAAGTGGTCGATTAGAATTATTTCCCATTTGTGGGCTACTATTTACATCGCCATATACATTGCTTAGATGACTTCTATAATTATCCCCAAACGTATTACAAATTGTTGGTATATTGTGTGGAATTTTGGAACGAGGATGATGAATTTGTTTTGTTAATGAATTACTTTCTGTGGCTGAAATTTGTGATGAAATTGGTGACATATTTCTTGCTGAATTGTCCATTCCGTTTCCAGTAAGACCAGTCATATTTATCCCGTTTAAACCATAATTACAATTATTGTACTTATCGTCTAAATTTGGTAACGATAATATATTTAATTCACTAAAACTGAGACCTCCATCCATATCAATACCACCACTTGGACTTGAGCACCAATCAATGGGCTCTAAATCAATATGTTTTTTTACTCTGGGAATTGGTTGTCGTGGTAATGATGCTTTGCCATCATCTCCAGAACTTAATGTTCCCGTTGCGGGTCCACCCAATTTGCCTTGTTTTATTTCTTCTTCAATTATTTTTAATTCTGCTAATTGTTTTTGTTTCTTTTCCTGTAATTTCTGGTGAATATTTACACGAGATTCTACACTTCCTTCATTTTCACTAGAACCAGTTTGTGATCTTGGAAGAGGACGACGCCAAAATGGTATCGCAATCGGACCATCGGATAACTGCACACTCGTTGTGTATGCGGCTAAGCCACCTAATGTTGGTGGAGGGATAAATGAAGTTGGTTTCTTTTTCTTCCTCTTGGTAGCACCACTAAAACGGAAGTAAATCAAATTAGAGTAAGTTTTTTCACAGTCACTTTCCTTTACATACTTTCCCGTTGGATTAGAAAACCTGCAGTTAAAAACACCTGGAATATGCGCATATTTCATGTCATCCAAATGATTCCCTAAATGACCGTTACTAACTTTTGCAAAACAGCTTCTTCCATTTTCAGCTGAATCATTACATTTACATGGATTAGCACATTGATGACATTTACCATATTCCAAAGTCGATATCCGTCCTCCAGCTTCATAATTAAGTCGTCGTACATGAAAATATTTATAGTACAACAACATAAAAATCATTCCAGCGATAAATGTTGATAGAACTGTAATCGGTATCATATACCAGGTTTCACTACGTATATTCCATATTCCTACTATCCACAAACAAACTAAAAGACAATTTTCTAAAAACATAACTATGTAGAAGGTTATCTGAAATGAATTTTTAAACATAAATTATTAATAATTAATTTATAACAAATTAAAAATTTTACCATTTTTTGACGGTGATTGACTTCTTGGAGATTTACGTATGCAAACACATAAACGAATGCTATCATCACCGCTAAGCAAGATTTTCTCAATCTGGAAATCTTTTCTCCATGAAATACATTTTTGGGAGAAATTAACCAAAGGAACATTGAAAACCAATGGAGAACTGAAGAATTAAGAAAAATTTAAAACATAAATTGGAATTTATAAAAACATTTTCACTCACCAATAACCAAAAATACCCATTGGTTATAAAACGATGCATAAACTGTTAACGATATAACTCTTGAGGTTACTGTACCGAGCCTCCAGAAAAATTGAAAAATAACACCCAGCCATGTTAATACGAGTCGATGTACATTTTGTAACCGAACATTTTTACTAAAACTGGCTAAAGCCCAGCATACACTGAACAGTGATAAAACTGCTGATACCATGTTTAAATCTTTGAAAGTACGTTCTTGATATTGTTGATTTAAAGTGGATTGATGTATAAAAGTCGGTGTTAATCCACTACTTGTCGTTAATAAAGGATCGTTCGCACTTCCTAACGATTTTAATTTTAACTCAGCTGAATTCTGTTCATTCCCTGTTTGAATTTCCACAAGAACATGCAACTGTAATAATAACATGGGTGCAGCTTCACAAAATGCATGAACTAAACGTAACATACATAAATCACGAACTTCATGTTTCACATGTCTCAAATCAACTGGAACGAATAATTTTGCATAACGCCAAAGTACTCCCATTTGGGTAAAATGCAATGAAATCACAGCAATTCTTCCAATTTTTGACGATGAAGCAATATTATTATTATTATTTTCTATATTATTTGACAATTGTACAGTTTTCTTATCAAGACTATTCGTTAAAGATTTTTTGTTTTGATTTAAATACCATCGAAGGGAAACAACCTACAAGTAAATAAAAAATCAAACATTTTTTGTTTAGTTATTCTATTCAAAACCAGGTGAAAATTCTACATGCATTTATGACATTTGAAAATTTTCTTTTAATATTTCATCCATTTAATTATTTTATTTTAATTAAAAAGAAAATTTTACCTGCGATATTATTAATGAAAATCCTACAAGACATATAACTGCGGCAAAATATGAAAATCTTCCACTTTTATATAGCGCATAGCCCAAAACAAGATCAAAAACGACATCACAAAAATAACCAGCCAAAGATATGACATTAAATAAAACATCACATATTGGTAAAAACTCTGCCATTTCTATGTTGAAATTAACACACTTATTAAGTATTTCATTTATTATATATATTCATTTAATTGTTCTCGATAGAAATATTCACAAAATAATTAGATAAACTATATTTTTTTAAACAAATATAAGGTTCCTTTCTTAGTTGGTCATTGAACTCTTTTATATCTATTTTTTAGGTTTTAACTTTTTTATTTTAAATTCTACATATTTATATGGTTTAAGGCACTAATCACTGCATAATTTAAAGAATTTATTAATTATTTAAGCTTAAAAAATACAAACAATAACTTATTTCCCATGAGAGAAAAAATTTCTTGCCTTTTTTAAAGACTTGAAATAGAATTAATCAAATATTTTTCTACACTGTTAAATTGTTGCTCAGGAATGTGGAAATATCTATGTGTTTGTGGAGGAATATATGTGTATATAGGTCTAAGCAACATTGGAATGTCATTAAGAATTGTGTTGGTGTGGAATACTTTATTGAATTGAGAGTTAAGAATTTGATGGTAATACAGTTTTAATGTTGCAGAAAATTTTTAAAATGGCGGTTTAAATTTATGTTTTGAAATTGTTTGGAACAAAATGTTTAAATCATTTTTTTAAAAGATTGAGCCAATAAAGGTTATCTTTTTACTGGCAAGATTTATACAAAGTTCAAATGAACAAAATATGAAGAAATTTTGAAAATTACAGCTGTACAATTTAGACAAAAGGTGGAAAAGTTCTAAGAGTTTTCTTCGATAAATATATTGCGCACACAAAGAAAGAATATTTTGAGTAAGAGTTTTGAGCATTGAGTTTTGTGGGATTGACCTACTTGAATCGACGAGGAATTTTCCGATTTCAAAAACTGTCTTTGAGTAATTTTTCATATGTATAAGATCACCTTTTAAGAACTCCAAAAATAAAAAGTATCTTGCATGATCGAGTCAAAGAACAGCTGTCTAACAGTTGAAAGGTTAGGAAGAGAACTTTTGAAGCGGTGGCCAGGGTTTGATGAGCCGTTAGTTTATAAGCAAGATAAGTGTCCCACAAAAGCAAGCTTGTGTTTAACAGGAGACAAATGCGAATTGAAAAAAAATAAAGAAGCAAACAGATAGCGAAATACAAAAAGTTAAAGTAGTAAATTTTGTAAATAAAAGAATAGCGATATTTTTGATGAAGTTTTACTGAGATTTTTATAATCGACTTTGACGTTTCTGGAATTGAAACTTCGGAATTTTTGTTGATTATAGTATATCGTTGATATATACAGTCAAAACTAGAATTGTATACAAAAGTTGTGATGAGATTCAATAAGCAGAATTAAGAACACAACAAAATTGATAATAAATTATTTAATTACATACGATTATTAAATTCCTTAATAATTATGTATCTATTGCATTAACATTTATTTTATTTCATAGTAAAACAGTGTATAAATAAAATATTTTAACAAGAAATGTTCATGAGGCAACTTCATACTCATACTTTTGATTCATTTTTTATGTGTGTAGCTTTAAGCAGAATATTTAAAATAAACGAAACCGTAATTTTCACGTAGAAAATTTATGTTAATGATCAATAACAAGCCACTTTTCGTTAATTTGTTCGATTTGTTTTGCTAAAATTGGATTTCTTAGACGAATTTTAACCTCCAGCTTTCCACCGACTTTTTTTCGTCCGTCCATCAGCTGTAAAAAAAACTCATGGTTATTTGTGAATAATCAAAAAAAAACAATTTTTACTTACATCAAACGAATCATGAATTTCAACGGCTGTTTCAAGTGGCTGTAATTTGATTAAAACGGTACCAATCAATGGATCAGATCGCAGGAAACCACTAAAACAAAGAAATGATGGGAATGTGCAACAACAACTACACAAATTCCCCAAAAAGAATTCCATTTTGAGGATTTAAAAACTAATTTAAATGAAAGCAAATTAAATAAATTTTTATTTCTACTATAAATAGTTTTTTAGTGTTTTATGTTGTTAGTAAGGCGTAGGGCAGATGGAAATTCTAAGACCGCAAGCTAAAGGCACTGAAATAGTCTGATATATAAAAATTGGGATAAGTTAAAAGTTACATTATCCTATATAATATATTCATTTGAGTTTTAGTTACTCCTAGACTCAGTTTTGTCCGCTACGTCTATAAACCAACTGCTAAAAATCACCAGTAATGAAAACCAACAGTAAAATATAAATTTGCATCTTATCAATCTTGGTAATCGTATCTTGGTATCTTCTCACGTATCTACAGGTGGACACTGATTGTCAATGTTTTTTCCCATAGTCTGCAAACGCCTATCTGTATAGCTCTGGCAAGTGTCCCTAATATAGGTTTCATTGTTTACCCCTGCAAATGGTATTTTGTGTGCCCAGTGGACCGGTTTAGACAGTTGCTGATGTGTTTCGGTGGTGGTAAGTGTTAACCAATTCTTTGCATGGGTGATCGTTTTTGAGAATATACTGGGAAGCCATTAGATCTATGTGTGGTTTAACTGGCAGAATTTCGGTTTTCGGTTTGAAACATTTTTTATGCGCCATTAACGTACAGCCAGTTGCCACACACAGTACAGTATTGTGTAATTTGTAATATTCTCCACAATGTTGATGGTTTCTTTATATTTTATTCAACTATGTACCAGCACGTTTCAACCCTTTTTTTTTAATGAAAAGTGTTGTGTAGTAGGAATTACAAAATGTGTCACAACAACACATAGATACCTTTTAAGACCTTATAGGTCCCACAACAACATGCGTCTTGAGGTATAAGTGGACGCTTTTTTTTAAATCTTTGTGGATTGAAGGGACTCGAGACTATTGATTCGGGCAAAGCATTCCATTTGTACGATGTACTCACAAAGAAATCCCTTTGCATTTTATTATTATGACAGTGAGTAATCTCGACAGTCCGACCGCCTGCACAAACCGATAGACGAGTCAAACGGGGAAAAACATACGTCTGAGGCATTACGGACCTGATTTCATCCGAGCACTGCTGGTGACGATATTTATAAAAAAACAACGAGATCAGCAAGGGTCCAAAAGAGCTAGGATAGTAGCAGATGCAGCGCCCCAAACTTGACAACAATACTCGATACAGGGACGAATATAGGACTTATAAATGTGGAGTAATTGATGCGAAGTAAAATATTTTTTACATCTATTGAGGAGACCGAGTTTTCTTGACGCGCTATTTGCCATGGCCATTATATGATCGTTCCAGAGTAAGTCATTCGATATTGTGACTCCCAATAAACGAATGCTTTCACATTCGTCTATGTGGTCGTCACACATATTAATTGAAATATCATTGGGAAACTCCGTCTTTGATCTGGAAACAATCAATAGCTGTTTTGGTGGAATTAAAATTGACCAAATTTTTGTCACCCCAATCGGCAACTTTTTTTTAGGTCGTCGTTTACATTTATGGCAGCGTCTCTCCGGGCGGGATTTATTTGCTCATGCATTTTGTGCAGTGTACTATCATCTGCGAAACTATTTATTGGGTTACTGGTGATTTGCTACAGTTCGTTGATATAAATTAGGAATAAAGTGGGAGATAAAACTGAGCCTTGGGGTACACCAGCGTTAATTAATTTGGACTCAGAAGAAGAGCCATCCATAGATACCGAGATGTATCGGTTAGACAGAAAATTTTGAATCAACTTCACGACTGCGTGATGAAAACCGTACACAACGAGCTTGATGATCAAGTTGGCATGCCAGATCCGATCAAATGCTTTTGAGATGTCTAATGCGATCACATACGTTTCACCACCTTTCTCAAGTATGCTATTCCAAAGATGTGCTACTTAGTTCAATAGATCGGTTGTTGATCTTTTACCGTCTACCACTTTTCTATGTAGCTCTTTCAAGATCAGATCGTTGTGCGGTTTCACTGACAGAATTTTTTTTTCTACATGTAGATAATTTTGGTTTGCCATTAGGTGACGGCCACTTGCAATAAGCAGTGCATCATTTAATATTGTTTGAACCTTTTACCACGAAGTTTGGCTCAGTTGTGGTGACCTAACGCGTGCAGCATAATTTAAAATGAGGCGAGCAATAACTTTGTATATTGTGGTGATGGTCTCTATTTATTTACCTTAGTTGGTTGTGCAGGTTGTAAGGAATTTCAGCACATTGTTGCGAGTTGGTATTTTGTGCACATTTGATTTGCGTGGAGAACGTTAACATATTGTCGACAACCACGCCGAGTATTTAAATGCATCCAACCGTTGGTGTGGTATTGTGTTTCAATGCAGGGGACAAAACTCTTCCTGTGGTACTCCTTGCTTCACAAGCCGATGTTTCGACTTTTCGTTGTTAAATTTGACAGTTATCTGTTCGAGAGTTATCTGTCTATCGTTTGTGATAGTGTTGAGTATATTTAGGGATAATCTATTGGGGCTGACGCAATCGAAGGCTCGTGAGAAATTTAGAACGATCAGAACAGTGGGATGATTATGCCGTTTTTGGTTCAGGCATCTTTGTATTGTGTAACAGTGTGGAGGTCGATTGTCGTGATGTCCCCTCCTTAGCCACTCGTGTAATATGGTTCTGCAGACCTGCAGTCTTAATAGTATGAGGCACTCCATTAATTAGTTAAACAATTGGTGACAATATTGATATTGGTCTGTATGACTCAGAATAATCTACCACTTTCCCTGGTTTTATAAAACGTATCACTCCACCGTCCTTCCACAGGGTTGCTATTTCCAGTATTTATAGAGTGGTTAAAAAAAACTTGTTATGCATACTGATGAAGTCTACGTGTCTTAATATAATTGATGATATCATCTGGTTAAGTTATTTGGACGTGTTCATGCGCTTTATTGCTTTCACATTATCTTCTTCTGTGAACTGTGAGGTCAGCGACTGTGAACTTAGGGATTTTTTCAAGGTGTTCCTGTACACTTTTGCTTGTTTTTAGGGTGTGGAGTGAACTGTGTATTGAATTCATTCGCACATTTTTTGTGGTTGGCCGTTGGCACGCAACTGAATGATATTAAAACGTTGTTTGTTTTGTGCAGTGGGTTGGAAATCCATTCAATCCGTTTACCATTTTCTTTATTTTTGTTGACATTTCTTGGATTTGTGGGTTGATTTTGCATCTACCAAATGTGGTGTGAGAAATTAGGGGAGTCACTAGGAATATTGGGTCTTATTTCCTGATAGCTGCCTCATGTTCTTTATCATGGAAGTTGCGTTTTAGCCAGCGTGTCTTCTATTTGATTACAGAATCGATTTTAGAAATATTGATATACATGCTGCGGTCGGACTTGCACTTGGTTCTGATCTTTGAATCGAATTATTATTGGGATATGATCTGATGATAGCGTTGTTTTTGATTCCCATACCGTGATGGTAAGGACTAGTTAGGACATTTGTTGCTGTTAGAAGTGATAAGTCATTAAGAATGCCGAAATTTGACTGATCGATTTGTTCAGGGAATTCGATTGCTCGTTTAACTTTAAGATCAGTTTTTACATTTAGTTTGGTCTGTTGTAAGGCTACAACTTGCATGTCGTCCTTTCTCAAGAAAGGCGTGATCTCGTCAATTTTCCTTTGAGAACGTTACAATTTAATTGTAAAAAATTCGAATCCAGCATAAAACCTGATGTGCTTGTGGTGTGTTGTTAGATGCGGTGTTATTGGTTGTTAGCTATATTAGCGTAGCAAGGCGTTATGTAGCTTGTATTCGATTGCTTATGATTTGCTAGTTCAGAGCATTGCCTTATATGACACCATTCATTGCAGCCATTGCATTGCATCTCACGGACGCCAAGGTTTGGTGATTGTGTGTTTGCATATCGAACAGTGCCATACTGTTTGTGGATCTGAATTGATTTCTATTTCAGCTATTTGGAGAAGAATACGGAGCAACCTTACTGAAATGGGTTGCTTCCTTGGCGTGGATTTTTTTCGTGGAATTGAATTCAATTCCATTTCAGCTATTCGAAAATGAGTTCTAAGCAACCTTATATGACTTGTGCCCTTAGCGAAAAACGTTTAGACTTTAGAATGTGGCTAAAGTTGATAATCGATGGTAGGATATATTTTAAAGTAGTTTCGGGTTTCAGCCTACCGCTCTGGCAACCAAAGTTATTACTTTTAACCCCGTATTGACACATTTGAATTAATACTTAGGTGTACCAAAAATATCGTCAAGCACTCATCTGGATTTTTTCAAAATGCTTCTACCTATTAATACCGACAAGTTGGTTGGCACTGATTATACTCTACTGTGATTATGTACTGTCCTTCGTACTGTGTTGTGTTTAAACGAAATGATTTGTAGGCATGAGCCAAGAGACAGTTATGATAAATAGTTTCGTGATAGTCAATTAAATCCAAAAATTTTTAAAGAAAGTCATCAACACTTCAGAACGCATGTTGTTAGGGTTTTAAACTATTTCAAAGTGTTGTGACATTGTAATTCCTTTTACTCAACAATTTTTATTAAAATAAAAATTGAATCATATCAAGTGAACCATTCCCATGGATCGAAGTTTTGACACCAAGGTGTCTAAAGTTTCAGTTCCTTTATATTTTTATTTACACTCAGAATATATCACTTCAAACAAAGCTACGACTAATAATGATTGCAATGAGTAAATTTACCAATAAACGTATAAAAAAATTAACTGAGCACAGAATGAGATCTAATGAAAACGTCAAGCGTTTGTATTGTGTATGAAAGGTTAATGTCAAAAAACCTAATAATATTCCTATCCCAACACCATAAATATTACATATTTAACTCACCCTCTAGAGTAAACCTCCAACTTTAGTGTTCCCCTTTTAAAAACTCTTTGACATTGTCGTTGTTTTGGTTGTATATCAATTAAAAAGTTTTGATTATATTCAGGATTGTCCTCATTCTTAATAACATTAGTTTTATTTTTATACGGCTCTTCTGGAGGAAATGGAAACTCCAATTTAACATAAGTATCAATATCAGTTGGATTTGGAACATTATAATTAATGCCACGACTAATTAATATATCAATTTGATTATCTGTTAGATCTGTATTACATTTGACAACACTGAAATTTTTCATTTCATAATGAAATTTTGGTATTGGCATATTTTTCTTATATGACAATCTTAACAGATCTACATCTTTTTGTACACTTAAAGCTAAATTTTCAAAACGATTTGTTCCAGTAACATCACCCATCGCTCGTAAATGATCTCTTGTTGTTTTACACATACCCAATTGCTTTTGTAATTGTTCTTCTAGCCTTTTAGCCATATCACCATCACCTTCAGTATTACAGTCCATATCGTTTATAAACGTAAATGAATCTTCTAAGTTGCTTCGTTGTGATGGAGGTATTGGTAATGATGTCATATCAACCGGTAGACCACCTTCAGCGGTATCAATCAATGTATCAAACTGTTTACTAATTTTTAGAAATTCTCTTGCTTGGTCCAAATCACCAGATTTTTTGGCATTCAATGCAGCCAACTTAAATTCTCTTTGTCTTTTTTGTAAATCAGTTATTTGTACGTTCATCACATGAGTGTTTAAATGATTTCCACTGACTCTAGAATCTTGGTGTTTAAGCGGAGGACGTGAGGGCACAGCTGGTGATACAGTTGGTTGGGGTGGCAATGGTGCAGGACCAGCTGCAGCATTATTAATAGTAGTTGGAGGTTCCATTCCAGGAAATGGTGCAAAACCTGGTGGACATGGCAGTTCATCGAACGGAATTGTTTTACCTTTACTATGCATTTTTATGGCATCGTCGTATTGTTTCACAATTCTACCCAATCTTCTCGCTTTACTACTATTACCTTCTTCTTTAGCAGCCTGTTCAGCAGATTTATATTTTTCTAATCTTTGTTGCAATGCTTCTTCAATCGTTGAAGCTGTTACTAGGGTTTCTTCTCCAACTGTACTATGTTGTACTTCATTTTCTTCTTTATTTTCAGATACAGGTTGAACTGGAGCATCTGCAACAGCAGCATCTGGTGGTTTTGCTTCATCTTTAAACTCAGACGCAGGTGGTGGCATGTTGCTTAAATCCACAGTGTCACCTCTTTCAACTGCTTTTATTACATCATCAAATTGTTTTACAACTTTTATCAGTTTCAAAGCAGTTATTTTATCACCGGATTTTTTTGCTGTTAATGCAGCTTCTTTATATTCTTGTTGTCGGGTTTTAAGCATTGTTACAGTCGGATTTTCAATTTGAGGTTCCTCTTCCATTTCCGGTTCAGCAATGGATGCTACTGGTACCGGTATCGAAGGTGCGCGTCGAGCTGGCACCGGTGGTGGAGGATCTACTTCAACCGTCTCAGTTTTGGGTGGAGCTGCTTTTATACTAACTTCAGCAGGAATTTCACTTACATCAATCGAATGTCCTGATTCCAATTTTTTTAACATACTTTCTAACGTTTTTAGACCACGAGTGGAACGTCTTTCTTTTGAAGTATCTCCAGCCAATTTTGCATTCGATAAAGCAGTTTTATACATTTCCAAACGAGCTTTCACAACTGTTAAATTATCTCTAGTAACGGATGTTGATGATTCTGCTTCATCTTCTGGCATTGGAGCATCAGGAACAGATCCAGTTATTTCAGAAAGTTCGTTTAATAAATCTGGATCATCATCATCTCCACTGCCTTCTTCATCACTTTCGATATCTCTTAAGCTATCAGCAACCATTTGAGCTAAGTTAACTTCAGGTATTAATTTTGGTTTAGGTTTGGGTTTGCGTTTAGCTCCAGCACCGGCTGTGATAGCCGCTAATTCAGCTTCTAAATCACTATCATTTCCGCTATCACCATCATCATCTCCGCCCGCGTCGATATCATTAGACACATTAAATAAACCATACTGAAATTCAAAAAAAAATAAATTAATTAATTTGTTTAATCTATTTATTAATATGAGTCATCATATTCAAAAACAACAATAAAAGAACCTACCTGTGATAAATCTCCTCTATCTCGAGATTTAGGTGTTGGTTGTGTCTTACGACTAAACATTTTAGTTTTTAAACAGTTTCTATGCTTTAAATTCTTATTTTATTTCTAAGAACACACAATTATTTGCTTGTAACTTTTAAAATCAAAGTTTTTTCTTCATCAGATAACATTTACGAAGCAACAATAAGAAAATAAAATGACATTTGATTTTTAGTTCAGTGAAGTTAATTTAAATGTTAAGGCGGGTATGTAATCAGAAAAAAAATTTACAACAGAAAACAATCAAAAGGAAAATAAAATTGCTAATTCTATAAAAAAATATTACTTATGGAAAAAGATATATTCAATAGGATATAGCTAAGAAGTTACACTAATTTTAATGGATTAATTCATAAGAAATTGTATTTTAAGCATTGTGGTTATGTTGTAATGCCGGCCTTTTACAATTATGTTATTCAAACTTCAAAATATTTCGTTATAAATTGTTCAAAACATAATTGGTGCGTTCACCCGACGTTAGCAGCTAACTTCAAGCTCTCAACAGTACGGAGTTAGCAGTTGTAAAATTTGTGAACGCATAGTTGATTTACAGCGTTTTTATTTGACGTTTACTACTTGTAGCATAACCTAATAATAATAAATAAATTTAAATATTTATTAGTATAAAACCGCGAATTATAGGTTTAAGGTTCTCAAACGATAAAAATAAAAGTCTTGGAATTAAAATATAGTAAACACTTTAGTTTAATCGATTAAAAAAAATACAATTATACAATTTAATTTATGAACGATGTTCTTTCGTTCTAATCCAAATACATTCTAATTCTCATTAGTTTTTCAATTAATTAAGTTAGTTATGAAATAATGCTTTTTGCATTTGTTGCAACTTCTACTGTGAGAATAAAATCGTACTGTGATAACTAAGAATTTATTTAATTTTAGTTTTTGATTTCTATGTTACAATTTTCTATGAAAATAAAATTGAAATTTGATTAATATGAATTTTTACTTATGAAAAATAAGAGTTAGAAATTTATGTAAATCTTACAATTTTTATTATGAGAAAAAATTGAAATATGATTATATTTAATTATTAAAAAATTTATGGTTTGTTTTATTTTATAAAAGAAATGAATAAGGAATTTGAAATATGTTTAAGACATCCGGGATGTCGTAACTCGCGGTTAACTTTACTTTACCAAATGTGGTTCCATAATTACCCAAAAAGTTTTAGCTCAATACTTGACATCACTATTTTAACTATGACATTAGTGACATTATTACCGTGGTTAATTTTGAAACGCATCCCTGAATGTTTTACCTGTCACTTTGACATCAAAATCGGTTGTAATGTCGCGCCTTCAAATGTCGTGGCCCATTTCTCCAAAGAAATTGAATCTGCAAATCGACTAAAAAATTTCAATTTACTCTGCTAAACTACTTGTTGAAATTGAAATAATATTTGTTTTCGAATCCATTATTTTGCATTATTGCATCGGGAAATAGGAATTAAGAAAAAATTATAGCAACTTTTTCATAACTAGGGTACGTTCCGAAACTTTACAATAGTTAACTATACATATTTAAATAATATTTAAATCCGGTCGTTTAGAAACGAAATAGTAAAGTTAATATTTAACTATTTGACAGCTGTTTACGTTCAGAAACACACTAGTCCCCGCCCACATTACATAAGCATTATTTAAAATTTAATGATTTCAAATTGACAGTTCAATTGCAGCATATATATTTTTCAAAATCTGAATGAAATGCAAGTTTTCTATAACAATATGGCTAGTAATTTCTATCTTAGTTTTTAATTTTTTCGGTTTTAATTTTATTCAATTGAAACATTTTATGAAAGAATTATTCTGACATACGATTTTAACAGATTGTATTAGTATTTGTGTATCTAATATTTTAATTAATGAACATCGTTCAGAAATTATTTAACTATAGTTATTAAATATATTAATGCGGTGATTTGATTGGTGCATTAAATATTTAACTATAGTAAAGTTTCTGAACGTACTCCTAGTATTCCATGTTGCGAGTGGGAATAGTACTTTGTGTATCTAGCACACAACGTTTTTAGCAATTCCGAAAACACAGTTAAACAAAATTATTCTGCAACCACATTTTTTACAATCAACATTCATATTAAAATATAAGTAAACATTTCTATTATCAACTTAGCATTGAGACAATTTTCTAAAAAATAAAACTCGGAAAAATAAAACAATGCGGAAAAATAAAACAGTGCGGAAAAATCTCACTTTTTGATATTGTTGACAATATCGAAATACGTTAAATTGTGATTCGGAATGGCAAAAATAACATATTCGTATTAGAAAATATTTCTTTATTTCATTTATTGCACTTTTCTCTCAATTCTCAATTCACTGTGAAATATCGGAATAGGCGTATAGGGGACGAAAATTAGGAAAAACAATAAATATTATTTCAGCCACAAACGACAAAATTTCAATTTCATCGCCATTTTCGAGAAATGGGCCACGGCAAAAATCCAAATATTGAGGCATGGTCACCGAGTATCATGTCAACGTGAGAGGAAAGATTCGGTTGGTACCCTAGACTTTAGAGTATATATAAATAGAGAGAGAACATAGCTTTAAAATTGTATGAAGAGAGACATAACAAATCGTGATCACTAATATAATATGTCATATATTTAATTTCTCTTTTCGCCATTTGCATTTCTGTTTATTTACAACAACAAACTGTTTTATTAAATTATAAATTAAAAACAATTAAATAATTTTAAACGAAACAAAAAGTAAAATGTATTCCTTTCAGTTGTGCTAATTTTTATAAAATGAATGAAAATAATTACGAGAGTATATATTTTAATTTTATTGTGTTATTTCCAGCGATTTTATAATAGTGACAATTCAACTCACTAAATAAAGTTTCGATAAGGTCCAATAAAAACGCTTCATTTACTATTTTTTAACAAATCAAAACGAATTATATCGATTATTTTTCTCTGGTGGGAAGGAACAGCGAATTATAGTGACTATTTTCGGCCTACTTAATATATTAATTTAAAACTAGAGATATTGAGATAATTTTTTTTGCTTAATGAGATAATTTTTTTTATTTATAATTTTGTTTAAAAGATAATTATTAGTTTCTAAATAAATTTTTGTCTACAAATTATTCAATAATACAAAATTATGTATAAATGCAATTTGCAAATAATAAAAATGTCCATTTTCATTCATAAATTATTGCATGTTTATGTTTATTTGTCAAAAATAAATTACAAATTTATAATATTTATGCGCCTACTAAGATGAAATAATATTTAATTTTGTTTGACAACAAAGGATTATGTTGTATGAAATAATGTTACTATTTCTGTTCGTTAAATTGTCTGCTAAATACAACTCGTCATCAAATTATTAGTCGATTATTTTTCAACATTACCACTCATGCCATTTGAGGTTAAAAATTCCTCAAATTCCTCATTCCTTTGAGGTTAAAAATTCCTACCTCAAATGACATTCGTAATAATGAAATTATGAAAAATAATCGACTATTATTTGACGACTCGTGACATTATAATGGACATGCAATATTTTCCAACGACACGAACAAATATTTAAGTTACGTAAATATTTTCAAAGTATGTTATGAAAACTTACTGACAAACTTTTTTCGCTGTATGGACAAACTAATTTTTAATTCATAAAATAGCAAAAATTATATGTTTGTTATGATAAAATCTAAAACGTATCCAAATCGTCAAACTTTGTTCATTTTTTATACAGTCGCAGAAACTATTATTTTTTAGATTTAAAAGAAACTCGCACTAATTGTACAATTTTGAATCAAATGAAAAATTTACGCACGTAAAGTTCATTTCATTCTATCTTAAAGATTTTGTTAAGGAGTTTTTGACGTTTTGTATAAAAACTAAAGAAAACTAACATTTAATTGCTAATGTCCATAAAAATAAAATTTCATTTCTTAAAAAGTGCGAAGGATATAAAAAAAGCGACCTTAAAACAAAATATTAGCATGAAATTAATATGAAAATAAATTTTTTTATTTTTAAATTTTGTATCAAATGTTTATTTCGAATTTTATTATTTAAATTTTGATTTTAAAATCAGTTTGTTACTTTAAAGAATTGATTGATTTGATTTATAAAATTGATTACAAAATCAAAATTAATATCAAATCAAACGTCAAAGAATACGTAATTTCTTACCGAATATAAATTAAAATTTTGTAGTGTCGTAAGTTACGGTTAAGTTGAACCTAACGTTAAGTTAACGTTACCGACTATAAATCGGGCATAAAGGAAAACAAACAAACGATTTGACATAAGAGCAGTCACGGTAAATATTAGTTCTGGTGATCGGTTGGTTGGTACAGACCCCCATCACAACAATTTTAAAATGGAACAATTAATAATTATATGAAAAAATCATGCAAATTTAATACAGATTCCCTAAAAAATCTAAATTTGTTGTTTGCATTTGAATTGTCAAGTGGTATAAAATTGGAACCAGCGAGTATTTATCTCCCTGTAAAATCATGAAGTCCATCTCCAAAATGACTTCATCCATAATATCTGCCACTAGCACCTCTTGTTGATAGAAGTTGTTACCTATCTTTATTTCAGCGATCCTTTTACCTGTTATAGCAGTGCATGCTCCAGTTACTTTCTGCAGTTTTAATCCATCTGATTGTGGCAAAATGTTGCCAATCAAACATTGTGAAACACATATATGTGCGAGCTGAGCATGTATCCAGTATCATGAAAAAACTTTTTCCTGGAATTTTCCCTTCAATACCCAAGCTGTAACCTTTAAGGGACATCCGTTGACTAAGAGACGAAGATTTGTCACGCTTCCTGTTCAAGCAGTCCTATGAGATATGTCCTAATTTTCCACATATCCAACACAGTAGTTTCCTACTTTTTTTATTTAGCGTATGGTTTTTGTTGTGACACATTAAAAACAAAAATAAAACAAAAATAAAAATTAAAATAGATAGATTTTCCTATGAAATCTACATAAAACAAAACATGAATACACATTAAACGAGCTCACAATCAATTTGATTGCGCGTCTTTTAGTTAAAAATTAAAAATAAAAAAAATATTAAAATATTTGAACATTGGGCAGTATATTTGAACATTAGATGTTTACATCGAGTGAGTCTATCCATTCTACTACATCGGGAGTTGGCAATTAGATATCTGAGATGTCGCCATTGTACCGTCGAAGTAGACACACAGTTGCAATGTGTTTTATGGTTTGTTGTTGAGCTCCGCAGTCACATTGAGGGGACTTTGAGATTCCCCACTTGTAGAAAGAATCAGCACAAGGTCCATTCGTTCTTATTCGGTTTAATGTAATCCAGGTATGACGTAGCAGATCGAAACCAGGTTGGGCAGAAGTCGAGTTAGTAATAGAAACGCCAGGAGTGTAGTTTCCTACTAATGCTCCTGAACGCTGCGAGACCTTTTTCTTCGTATCATCCTTTCATCACAAGAAGATGACGATCTTTCTGCTTCCCAATTTGTCTCACACCCACAAGCTATGAGACCCTCTTTGCTACATCTGAGGTCACCTCTGTGTGTCAATGCTTCATCTTTGATTTTCATCTAAAAATCTTTTTTTCTGCATCGAACAGATGGCATACAGATGGCATACATTGCATTGCGTTTCGTGGAAAGTTGCCTTAGCTGTAACCATTACTGTTATTCTGATGCCTGAATCTTGGATCAATTAAGGTCTCGATTGATAGATCTTGGATCAATTAAAGTCTCGATCAACATCTTTTCCATTAAATGCGCAGAAGTATTCGAGTGTGCCAAATATACAAAACTGCTGAAAAATAGTTCTGTATACTTTCTACATTTCGCTGCAAGCGGCCTTTTAACTCGATTCTGGTAAAACTCACTTTATGATTGTGGTATTTACGTTCTAATGTGGTCATTACTTCTGCAGTCATATTCGGCACCACCTGTAATACTTCAGCTACTCCTCTCTTTTCCTTCTGCCATGACTTTTGCTCTAACTCTTCCACTTCTTGATGAACTATGTTGACTTCTTCGTTTAACGCAGTAGAAATTTTAAGAAGCTTTTTGTGCATTATTTGTTTGAATTCTTTCCGATTTACAGCTAATTGTTTTTAATCTAATTTCATCTTTAGTAGCAAGCCATCTGTTGATTATTGTTAAAGCTGAATTATTCCCTACTAAAAGCTATATGTTCTTTGATGTTAAGTCTTATTTCTTCTTCAATAGCAGCCAAGCTTTGATTCATCTCGTCCTTGCGAGCAGCTATATTATAGTTTACTATGTTCAATTGATGATTAATATTAGCATTAATGCTGTCTCGTTTTTTATTCATATAGATATACTTATCTGCCGCATCATAGCCATTAAATGCATAAAATCAAAATATGTGCAAGTGGTAATGAAGTTGTTGTTTCAGCTACAGAACTTTTCTCTACATCAACAGACACAAAATCAATGTTGGTTGTAACCAATTCAAACTGCAGAAACTCTCGAAATCTATTCCTTTAACTTCCGTAGCTTCTTCAGTTTTGTTTCCGCATGATGCTAATCATCGTCGTTCTAGTTCCTTCTTTAACTCAAAAACCTTTAGCTCACTTAAGGAAAACCAATATTAACAGTTTACTAATCTACCGATGTCACCAAAGTCAGGTTTTTCTGCCTTCCTTTAAATTAACTATGATAACTCACAATTCGAATAACGTAATTCCAAAATTTCCTTCCGGATTTGATCACTGATTAAGGCTTGAAACCACATACAACAGAAACAGAAACAGATTCCATACAAATTTTACAGAAACCGAATTTTTACCTGTCAAATTTGTATGAAATTCTGTTTCTGTTTCTGTTTCTATTGTATGTGAATGCCCGGGCTTTAGTAAGCAAACTGGCAGTTTTTGTTAAGTATTCTACATTTTTGTTGTTAAATAACAACAGAAAAACAAAACGCCAACAATTTTTCCCAGAACAAGAATATGCCTTCAACAGCTTTCAGTACAAACTAGCGTTCAAACTAATGCCCAAAATATTTCTATTCAATAACACTTAAACTGAATCTACAATTAAAATTTTCTCTCTCTCTCTCTCTCTCTCTCTCTCTCTCTCTCTCACTCTCTCTCTCTCTCTCTCTCTCTCTCTCTCTCTCTCTCTCTCTCTCTCTCTCTCTCTCTCTCTCCTCTCTCTCTCTCTCTCTCTCTCTCTCTCTCTCTCTCTCTCTCTCTCTCCTCTCTCTCTCTCTCTCTCTCTCTCTCTCTCTCTCTCTCTTCTCTCTCTCTCTCTCTCTCTCTCTCTCTCTCTCTCTCTCTCTCTCTTTCTCTCTCTCTCTCTCTCTCTCTCTCTCTCTCTCTCTCTCTCTCTCTCTCTCTCTCTCTCTCTCTCTCTCTCTCTCTCTCTCTCTCTTTCTCTCTCTCTCTCTCTCTCTCTCTCTCTCTCTCTTTATCTCTCTCTCTTTCTCTCTCGCTCTGGCGTTTACATTCCATGCAGGTATTCCATGACCAGTTGACCCCAGTTTTGACATCCTATATCACGAAGGTCTTGGATGTTGGGACACTGTTTTTAACATTCTATCAATGGAGCCCTTACTACATGACCAAACCAACCAATCCGGTTGGATTTATTGAATCCGATTACATCGTAGCCTCCAAGAAGCTATCTGATTTCATGATTCATTCGGATTCTATATTGATTTTCAGCAACTTTACATGGACCATAAGCTGTTCGTATGACCTGCTCTTGAATGTTGATAGAATTCTACAATCGGAAGAAGTCAGTATCCAGCTTTCACTTCCAAAGGTAAGCATGAGTTTACACGACCGCGAAAGATGTTTTGATCGCAGAAGTTTTGAGTACACGTAGAAAACTATGTACGCGGCAGTGACACGGGCTTTTATATCTGCCTGCATGTCATTTGACGATATTATTACAGACCTGAGGTATTCGAAATTTTCTACGCGTTCTACTTCATAGTCCCCAGTATTCAGCTTTCCGGGAGATATGTTCCTGGATGTTGTTAAAAGGTTAGTCTTGCCGGTGCGTTGATGCATAATCCAAGTCGGTTAGCATTTCTTTCAAGCTGAGAGAGACTATCCTTAATATCGCTTGGTCTACACCCGAGAAGCACAATATCATCTGCATAGCCAAGAATTTGACTAGCTTTGTCAATTCAAAATGCACTTTAATTTTATTTACCCGATTTTATATTTACGATACAGAAACGATTAACGAAACGTATATCGTTTCTGTATCGTAAATATAAAATCAAATAGAATATGAAAGAATAATGGAATCGGTAAAGAATGATATGGAAAGCACGAAAAAAAAAGAAAAGTGAAAATCTAAAATTGAAATTAAAAAAATTAAAAGAATCAAAACTAATAGAAATGGGAACTCATCAGAATAACATAATAAATCAATATAGACCGCCACAATATAACAATAGAATAGAAAATTACACCGAAATACAATTTAACAATCAAGAAACTCAACTATTGGAAAAAGGATTGAAATACGACATACAACCAAACAACACAAGAAAAGAAATAACTTAAAATCTGTTAGAAATAGAAAATTCAATATTGAAAACTAACATTCACCACCAAAATGAAATCAGATCAATAATAGTTAATGAAATATCAATAAAAAATAACAACTTAAACAATTCAAAAACCAACAACAAAACAGAAATCAAAACAATACGCAGTATACAAAACAAGATCAAACAAAACAATGCCAGAATAACCAAATCAGATAAAGGGAATACATTAGTCATCTTGAAAACTACAGACTACAATAATAAGATAGATGAATATATCATTAATAACAACATGGAAAAACTAAGTAAAGATCCAACGAATGAATTCAATGCACAAATAAAAACAATCATCAACAAATCTATCAACATATTAAGTGATAAGAACATAAGGTATAACAAAATGATAAAACCAACAGCACCAAATATAAGAGGATTACCAAAAATACACAAACCAGATACACCGATAAGACCATTTATTAATTTCACCACAGCACCAACCTACAGAATTGCGAGGTACATAAACAAACTATTAGTGTATCACATAAAATTTGATAACAGCTATTCATTCAGTAAAGAATAACACAGAATTAATCAATAGAATAGAACCAATAATAATACCTCACAACGCAAAATAGGCATCGTTTGATATAACCAACATGTAACATACCAATAAAATATACAATAATTATAACAAAAAATATGTTAATAAAAAATGGTTTAAGCCCAACAGATACACAATAAATAATAAATATAGTAACCGAAATAACAAAACAAAACTATTTCACACATAACAATGAGTATTATCAACAAACAGATGGTTTACCTATTGGGAGCCCACTATCTGGAACTTTAGCCGAAATATATTTCAACGATTTTGAAACAAAATATATACATAATAACATAAATCCACACAAAGAAAAAATCATTTATTGGTATCGCTACGTTGATGATATAATTTTATTATTCAAAGGAACGAACAGACAGCTCAATTTATTACACCAATACATAAACAGCATAGAACCTTCCATTAAATTCACGTTAGAAAATGAAGAAAATAACACAATAAATTTTTTGGATTCATCAATCAAAAATGTTTATATTCCGAAAACCAACCCAAACGGATCAAACAATAGATATTAAATCACATAATCCATACCAACATAAACTAGCTGCATACAACCACATGATCAATAGATTGAACAATATATCAATGAATGCAGAAAATTATCAAGACGAATTAAATAACATAAAATACAAAGCCAGTAAAAACGGATATAAAAACGAAATAATTGACACATTAAATAGAAAACATAAAAACAAGAAAAATTTGCAAACCCTAACAACATTGAACATTGAAGAATGAAGAAAACTTAGCAGGCGAAAAATACATAGGCGTAACATATAATAAAACAACATTCAAAATAATCTTTAAAAAAAACTTTAAAAAAATATGGATATATTGAAGCTTACAAAAATAAAATAGAAAATTACCCAAAAACCAAAAAACCCAAACCTTAGACACAGGTGTTCATAAAATTACCTATGACGACTGCAGTAAATTTGATATAGGTCTAACGTATAGGTCAAACACACCAGTGAAATTAATAAGAGCAATCCAAAATCCAGATTTGCCGAACATTTAAAAATAGAAAAACACAAATACACCAATATCAACACAAATTAAACCATATTACATAAAAAAAGAAAAGGACAACATCTAGATAGATTGGAAGAAATAGAAATATATAAACATAAAAACAATAGCAACATTTTAAATGATAAAATCAATACTAAAACTAACAAAATATATGACATAATAATAAAAAATAGCAGTTGAAATAGTATATACATAAGTAATAGTTTAAGCAAAAATTTTAGAACTGAGGATAACGTAAGTCGAAATCGATATTCAATCAAATAATAAATCAAATTCAAATTGTTACTATAAGGAAGTTTAAATTATTATTAATAAAATAAAAAATTAAAAATAAACAGTAAAAAGTATATTTTTAAATATTGCATATTAATTCAAAAGTGACAAAAGCACACAAACAGTGAATAATATGGAAAACCATAATAACACATATATAAAATCAGTGTTAACAGAAATAATTAATAGAAAACGTTCTATTAATTATTTCTGTTAACACTATCGCATTCCACTTGAGCTGTTCACAATATTGCAGTCTAATTTCAACTATTATTTCTTCTGCAAAAGGCATTCCTTAAATGCAATTTTATTTTCTGTTGAGATTGTTCCAGGTAAATCCAACATTACAAAGAAAACTCAAGAAATTCTAAGAACAATCGACGTCGGTATTATTTTGCATTTATTTTAGTACATATTGTTGTTGTTTTGTCGACCTTTCTTCTTGGAATCAGTATCATATGATGACGTGGTGTAAATGATTATGTAGAATTATTTTGCCAGCGAACACGAAATTTGTTTGTTATGCGCATATTGTTCGCACATGCGCATGCACATGCGCATATTGTTTGCACATTCAGTGTCTCGATTAAAATATTAAAAAAAGCTTTTGGGGTCCCATGGAAATGGACAAAAAAAACGCATAAAATTAATAAATTACTATTGAAATTCAACCAATTATAATAGAAAACCAACAACTAGTAAAAATATTAATGATTTTGTAGGCAATGTAACAAAATTTTGATAATTAAAAATAATTATAATAAAAATAACGACGCCTATGGAAACAAATATCACAACAAACAAATGGTACGAATTAGAAGTAGAAATTTAACTAATATAATGGTTTTGAAAACAAATTTATCCTAAAATAAATAATACATCACTGTTTTACTTTTTGTCTCATCTTTTATCTCTTGCTGCATCCTATCCGTCAAAAATTCGCTGGCAAAAAAATTCTACAATTAGACCAGGGTCTATAATTTTTGAAAACAAAAAAAATAATAGTAGGATGAAACCCATTAGAAAAGGAGGAGAATATTATAAAAATAAAAGGAAAAATAATTTACGGGCGATCTGAGGTCGGGAAAGGGAAGAGGTGAGTTTTAAGGGTAAAAAACGGTTTATCTCGATTTCCAGCAAAAATAAAAGTCCTATGGAAAAAAGTTTAATGGCAAAGTTGTAGGTAATAAAAAGTTCTAAAACTTTTGTATCGACACTTTTTTCACATTACCTCAAAATTTATGTGAAAAATTCAAAAAACCGAGTTTTTGGTTTTTTATTTTATCTTTCACAAAAATTTTGTTTTTCACGAAATTTGGTAAAAACCTATCTTTTTATATCCCAAATTTGCTGTAATTTATTTGATTTGCAATATTTATTTTTTCACCTTATTTTGAATTAATATCGAAAAAGCACCCTAATTTTCAATCGAAAATTCACCCGTCAAAATATCAGCTTTTTTCATAAAGTTGGTATGCTTTCTGTTTGTTGGAATCTCTACTTTCCGATGGTGAAAAAAATATATTACTATAGTAAATCTTCTCAGAAAATGCAAAAAATGAATTGAATACCACCAAATTTCGTGAAAAAAAAGATTTTTTGTAAAAGATAAAAACAAAAAACCAAAAACTTGGTTTTTTGAATTTTTCACATAAATTTTGAGGTTATGTGAAAATATTGTCGATACAAAAGTTTTAGATCTTTTTATTACCTACAATTTTTGTTACAATTACAATTCCTTACAATTTTTCAATTTTTGCCGGAAATCGAGATAAACCCTTTTTTACCGCTCCCTTCCCCTTATTCTCCTCCTTTTCTAATGCGTTTGATCCTACTATTATTTTTTTCACTTTTTATTATTTTTAAAGGCTTCTACCCTGGTCTTAATACATAGTTTGTTATTGAAATTTTGTATAGAGCGGATTGAGGTTAAATATAATTTTGTTTTGTATTTCGTAAAATATATCCTCTCATAATTAAATATGTGTGAGCAAAATCGCTAATTTTTTAAATGTTTTATAAAACGTATAAATTCTACTCAAAAAATGAAAAAGCACATTTTAGTTTTATTTTTTTATTTTTGGTCTAAAAATAACAGAAACGTGTTAAAGACAGGTTAAACATCCGTGCAAATAAAATTTGAGACCAATTGCTACATGGGAAGTTAAGTTGTTGAACAACTGATAACTAGGTTATAAATAACTGCCAAAAACTCAAAATACAAGTTAAATAAAACTATATGTAGTAAAATTACATCAAATATTTTGACATTATTAAAGTCTTTGAATTTCAGTTCCAATTTCACAAAAACAAACTTACATTAACTGATTAACAAACCACTTCGTGAAAGTAAGATTTTACATGAATGAAATCGTAATAAAAACTTTAATCCTTGAACTTCATTCATAAAAAACAACAATATATACGTTGAGATTATAATAAATATCTAAGATAGTAAATTTAATTATATTTTGTACAAATCGTAATTTTATTTAATTCAAATATAATCAATTTGATTTACTTACTTGTGGACAGTAAAATAAAAATATTTATAAATTAATTTTTTTTTGTGGTTGATTGATGAAATGTTCGATTATTGTCAATAAATAATTTAAAACATGTTTGTTGGATTTTTTTTAATAGTTATCTCATATGTATAGGATTAATTTCCTTTCTATTATTATTATTATTTATTTAAAAGAAATTAATAATAGATAAATTTGAGCGATGTAACAAAACAATAAACAAACTGAGGAAGAGTATAAGAAAGATTAGTTTGTATTCAAAACATTGAAACCAAACCAGATCTTTTTTAAAAATGACACACCTCCACAAAAACTTGATGTTCATAAAAACGGTGGTAAAAGTGAATTTTTTTTCTCAAATAAGATCAAACTTGTTTTCACAACCTTATCTCTCAGGATATCCTGAACTAAGGTGAATGACATAGAAATTAAAAAAACTCGATCTAAAAAAATGCCAACAAAACCTTCACATGAATTAAAATGTTTGGTAAAATTTCAAAAAACAAGATTATTGTATTGACTTACTGCTTTATTGTAAAGGGACACATGTAGTTAAGTTGAATGTTGATATTAATATAACAATTTTGGTAATTTTTACTTTTACTTTTTAAAAACTATTTTAAGTTTTGAATGCGATGATATTTGTTTTTGTAGTCATAATGAAAGTGATTTTTCATTGGATTATTTTAGATGACATATAATCTTTGTTCGGCAAATTCAATTAAAAAATAAAATAAAATTAAATTATTCTTTAAATTAAGTAATAAAATTTGCAATGATATTGAAAAAATATATTAATTGCACAGATTACTACTAAAAATGGAATTATGTATATAAAAAAACTGAACATTTAATGTGGTACAATTCCCTCACCCGCATAATTTAATAAGAAATTTTTTAATTGTAGATAAAGGTTATCCGACCCGTTTATTTGTTCTGCAGCCAAATCCTATAAGTGTGAAGCGGTGAAGTGTTAAAAATTTCTTTGTTTCTTAACATTAAAAACTTATCACATCACCGCTTCACAGTTACAGAGTTTGGCTGCTGATCAGTATGTGGTGATATCATGAACTTCGGTCGGCATGGATGTTCGGTCGGTCGGATGATTTGTCAAAAACTTTCGTTATCGCTTTTCATGATACCACAGAACTTTTTGGAATCATTTAAATCTAGAAAATTGTAAACTCTAATTCAGCGGTTCTTAACTTTTCTACCCACCGGCACCCCTAAAATCTTCAAACAATGTTCTTGCACCCCCTCCCCCCTCCCCCTACCCCTCCCTTATTTTAACCCGTTTAAGCCTTTGTTGTGTTTTAGTTTTCTAAATCGAGCACCCTCGGTTAAGAACCACTGCTCTATAATGGGACTTGTACGGCTTCTTCTGACTTTGAGTTATTTTTTTTTCAAACATAACTAAAATATTATTATAATATATGTAATTTTTTGATTGAAGGGGCGTATTTAATATATGTCTTAAAAATATGTAACAAAATCAATTCAAAGAAAACAAAAAAATTAAAAAATGTTCGCGAAAAAATAAAGAAAGATTAACGCAAAAAATGGAAACAAAAAGAAAGAACATGAAATAAGAAAGCGAAATTATGACCTCTGTCTAATAAATAATAAAATAAATTTATGTTACATAATTTATTTTAAACATAAACAAAATTATACTATCTAGATGTGTGCTTACATTTTTTACAGATCAATATTATTAATGGTAAATCTTTTGATTTGTTTGCGTTCGGTTACACAATACACGTGTTCGTTTTATTTAAAACCGTAAACCGTAATAATAATATTCGTTTGCGATTGTTTTTTATCAGATGGTAACATCTATTATTGCAGTTGTAATGCATTATACTTTCATAGTGTCAAAAGCCTAAAACTTTGAATAAAACTGACAAATTTAGGTGGAAGCGTTTGACACTAAAGGAAACTAAAGATTATGATTTGTATCCATCATTTGACAATATTGTAGGTGTAAAAGTTTTATTTTTTGTGTGGTTCATGTGACTATTTGCAAAAATTTGCTACTCACTCACTTCTTTATTTTTGATGTGATTTAAGTTAAGTTCTCAGAGGATAAAGTTGTTGAGCTACAAATGCTACGAGTATATTTTATACCAAAATCTTTTTTATAATGTATGTTTTTATTGTATGAAAATAAACAAGTGTGAACGGAATTTAACTGATTTAACTAGCTTTGAATAATCAATCTTTGATCTTGTTAATATGATAGAAATTTGATTAATTTATGCAAAAAATTACAAATAAAAGAATTTTCATACAAATAGTTAATTGTTGCATCTGGTAATTAGTTGTAATTTATTGTATAGCAATAAATCTTTTTCATTTACCTTTCATCTTTGTACATATATATACATAATATTATATTATTCAGAATTAGTAAGAACACGAAAAAAAAAGTACTTTTATGTTTCAAATTTTGAATGTTCTTTGTTTTCTTTCTTTGAATTTGGATTGTATTTCTAATAGTGAAAGTAAGGAAGCTTTAACAAGAAGTTTTTTTTTTTTTTTTTTTTTTTTTTTTTTTTTTTTTCTTTATTCAACAAAATTTTTTTTTCAATATTAAATAACATAGTTCCTTATTAAATAAATAAAAATAATTATTATTACTCATAATTATGAGTTCGTAATTACTAATTAATATTGATTTATTTAATTTTATATTGATTTATTTAATTCAACTCATTTAATATATATTAATTAATTTCTTTTTTATACCGTTACGTAGACTGAGACGTCTTTTGCAACTAATGTGTATGATAAAAATAAAATTTATACAATTTGAAGTTAAAGATAAAAAATTGACTGATAGAATTAAAGAATAATAAACAATACGATCAAATTTATGAGTTATTAATTAACAATTAAAATTGATCAATTTAATTTTTAATATTGATTTATTTAATCTATAATATTGATTTATTTAATTCAATTCATTTAACATATATATAATTACTGATACAGTTAAAGAATATATATACAATACGATCAAATTTATGGGATTATGCAGATATAACATTTTTCTTTCACTTTAGGATAAATTATTATAATTATAACTAAGCGCATACAAACATGCTAGGTTAGAGCTTGTGATTAAGGAAACATAGGTGACGCAGCGATTCAGAATTTAAAAAAAAAAAAAAAAACGTATATGTTAATATTGGTAAAATTCCTTGAGTGCTACCTTGAATTTAAATAAAGATGGTTCATTTTTAATATGTTTAGGTAATTTATTGAACTCGTTGAGTCCCTTAAAAAGAATATTATGCGAGCTCATGCTGGTTCTAAAATGGTTCACAAGAAAATGCGAACGTAAAAAGTTATTAGATCTGAAGACAAATTTATATGTTTCTGATAAAAGAAATCAACAGATCAAAGTGAGAATAATTCTTTGTTGCGTTTGAAATTATCTGAGAAAACCGTCAACGAACCGACACGCCCGAAACTCGATAACAATGTCATATGGCATTTTATTTTTCTAAAAGAACCATAATCGCAACTTTAGCTATGGTGCGGTGACAGAAATGTACGTCTTCATATAAAATAAATGGGTGTAACAATCCAGCGTATTTCTGAAAATTAGCTATCCGGCTCGAAGGACCAAAAAAAGTTATGTTTTTTTTCACAGTTAAATAAGTATGCTGCTGTTCTGTTTTCTATTAATAATATGTCTAACACCTTGATTGATAACCTTTCAACTATAACCCAACCAGATCTACGTACATTAATTTATATTTAAATAGAAGTTATTTATTGGTAGACTAGAAACTTAATAGAAAAATATGTTAAATAAATTCGGTAAATTTTTTTTTAAATATACAACAAAGCTTAAATCGTTTTCTTATTTACTTAATCATACTCGTAACTTAAATGAACATAAAATGTTGAATAATTCACGCCTTTTGACTTGCAAAATTTAAATTAGTTTGATTATTTTTCTTGTGTTTCATTGTTATTTTTTGATGTGTTCAAAATATGATTGTTTGACCTAATTGTTAAGAATACGGATTGTAAATATTTTAGATGTTATGTGTAGCTTAAAAAATCAATTTTATTCAGAACTATGAACTTTGTCAAGGGTGAGACTATTTTTTATATTATGAGGGCAAGCACAAAGAGTTTATAATGCATTGAGTTTGTTTTGTACATATTGCCATTTTTCGACAATTATAACTTATAACATGTGTTAATTGTTTTTGTTTTGCAAGTAAATAAGTTTGAATACAGCTATACCGTTTGCAATACTACACACTTGTTTTAAAAACTGTATGCCTTATCGCTAATTTACTATAAAAGATAGAAGTGTTTTTAAATGTTGACTTTTGTAAATGGATTACAATTTTTGAGTTACCAAACGCTTAGAACTAGGTATCATGAACTTTATGGAGATTGGAGTTGCTAGATAGGTTAGTTTTTTTGTAATATATTAGAAATGCAAATGGAGTACCTTCAATATCACCAGGACAAACAAAGGGCGTTGGAGATGAAGGTAGGAAGTGTTGGGTGAAGAATACTAATATCCATTTCTTAATGTTTATAAGTTCTGTTTTCGTCCCTGTGTAGACTGTTGTTCTCAAGTTTAGATCGGTCCATCTTTTTTCAATATGGTTCTCCTAGATTTTGTTCACGCATTGTTGCTGTTCTTGATATTTTTTTTATAAATGTCAACACCAATAGAACTCATATGGGATTGAATACACCAATCCTCAATTATATTCTTTTTAACATATCACTTGTCAATCGGATAGTGCAAACATTGCAAGTTGTTGAGATCCACAGCTGTTATGAATAAAGAGTGAAAAGATACGTCTTTGTTTGAACTGCTTATAGGTAGTTTCGGAACGAGGCAACACCTCTGAACGTATATTGTAGTGTGACTCAATTGCTATTACACAACACTTTTTATCACATAAAAAATATAGTAAGAAAACCTTTCTCGTTTAAAATGTAAAGTTCAACGTTAATTTTTTTTTACAAACGAAAAAAAGAAAAATCAATTAAAATAAGTTTGATGGCCATATTTTATTTATAAACTTAATTTAATAGCTTATGCAAAGTACTATATTATTAAAAGAAATTGGATTTTGTCCAAAAAAAGTTACGAAAATAAGTAAAGGTATAATTGGCCTTGCGCGGATTATTTTCCCATAGTATTTGGAATTATGATTTGATTGTAATATGATTTATTTATAGTTGTAATAAAATCCTTTTAAATATAACATGATGATTGGATAATAACTTAATTGTTTCTAATTTGACATAAGAGTCTATTTTTGTAAAAACAAATTAGAAGACATCGTTAAAATAAAAGATACAAGATATGTTAAAATGAAAGATCAAAATACATCAGAAAAACAATACAAGATAAAAATGGGAAATGGAGTTTTTTTCTGAGAAACATCCAACCATACCTTTGAATTGTAAATTGCTTCTTTGCTTACTTGAGTTGAATTGATCTCAAAAATCCCCAATAAATAAAAATATGTTTTTTTAGAAGAATTGTAGAGTATGTATTTAATTTGAGAACACTGTGGTCCGAAAGATTTCTTTAAATTCAAATTTAAGTTAAGTTTCAAATCCAATTGCAGGAGAGTGGGTCACTCGATATCAACAGCTTATGTGCTTTCGAAAGGTAAAGGAACCTATTGAAAATACACGGGAAAATTTTTGGTTACACTATTAAAAATATTAATTACATTTTTAATGGCGTGATGCCATAGGCCAAGCATTTTTTGATTTTTTTTCACAATATGGTAGTTTTAACCTTATATTAAAATATGCGTATTTTGGCATATTTTAGTCTAAGGTTGGAGCAGTTTGGCAATGTAGGGTGTTTTGTTGTTCTAAAGATATTGATTTTTAAAGATGTGAATCTCAGGTCAAACATTTAGTTTTAGATGAAATTCGTGATCTGGACGACTGACGCTGAAGTCGATCAGTTTTTATCGAGTTTATACTTGGCATACAAGTAGTGTAGATGAAATAAAAATACGTGTGTTCTTAGAAACTTGACTTTTTGACTTTTTTCACAATAATAAAGTTCCAACCTTCCTCTAAAACATGCCAAAATTTAAAGCAAACCACTAAAATTTTTGATATGATATGTATTCATCCTTAAAAATTGATATCTTTAGAACAACGCTAAAATTGCTGTTTTAAATTTTGGTATGTTTTAGGGAAAGGTTGGAACTTTCAAATTATGAAAATTTTTGTTAATATTGACCTACGGCATCAGCGCCATCTTTAAATTTCTTGATTTTATTTCTTGATATTTTTGACAGTGTACGCAGCAACAACTTCCCTGTGTAATTTTTTCGATGAGCCAGATTTTTATCTTTCTAATGTACATACATAAAATATAGACTACATAGTATAAAGGTTATTATCAAAGAATTTAGAGACTAAAGAAATGAAACTACTGTATATATACACAAAAATATTTAAAGTAGTTTTTCGCCCTTCTCCTCTCGTATTTGTCCATTTTGAAATGTCAAAAAAAAAATATTGTAAACATTGTTTGGTTTGGTTATAATTTGGTTTTAATAAAATTGTTTTTATTTTTTATCGTGGTGATATTTTGACGAATTTATAATAAATATAAAACATACTAGTGATTTCATTATAATTTACAAATAATTTTAAAGAAAAATTAATATCTTTAAGTGAAAATTATGAATAAAACCTTAAATATGAAGTGTGTGATAATGACGTGTAAAAATTACCGAAAACATATACTGGATGGGATTTCTTATCATAGATAACTAATATTGATATTATATGTAATTTACTTTTCGATTAATAAGCTTTAAGTTTTTTAATTATTTTCGAGAAAAAAGTATAATCTAAAATCAATGTAAACAATAATAGAATGCTTTGCTTTTAGATTGTCAAATTTTTTTATGTTGTTTTTCTATGTAATGGCGTCTCTTTTTTTATATTAATTTTTGGGGCAAAAATACGCTTAAATTTGGAATTCAATGCAATAATAGAAATATTTACGGCGCCTCTACTAAAACGCAAGTGTGTTAGTAACAATTTATTAGTGTGCAAAAATTACTTCAACTTTTAACATCAATTTCACTTCCTCTATTCTCTTAATTCTTTGGTTATTATCCATTAAGTATGCTTCAGACCTACAGTCAATTTGTCAATCAATTCGAAAATAAAATAAACGATATAAACAGTGGCGTAGCTAGCATGGGTGGCACCCGGGGCGGATATTGTGGTGTCACCCCAAAAATAAAAACTGTCAATAATAATAAAAACGTAATTTAAAATTTTTTTTAATTAATACAAATGAGCATTATTATTATAAGCCCGCAAGTAATTTTTAACTAATTTTAATTTGCTGAAACTCCTCTCACATGAAGTCACTAATACGCAAATAGTCATAAATAACTTTAGTGCGACCGTAAGATTCGGAAGAAATTATAAAAAATCCCATTCTACGATGAATTTCAAAAACTCTAGGTACACCCAGCTAGAAACTGTAACATTGACCGCTTTTTTTTTTTTTTTTTTTAATAAAATGTGTTGTGTAATAGGGTTTAGAATATGTGTCACAACAACACATAAATACCTTTTAAGACCTAGGTCCAGACCTGGGTCCCACAACAACTGGCGTTCTGAGGTGTAGATTAACGCTTTTTTTAAACATCTGTGGGTTGAAGCCACCTGAGACTAAGTGTTCCGGCAAACTATTCCATTTGTACGCAGTTCGGACAAAGAAGTCTCTCTGCGATCTGCCAGTATGACAGCGCGGGATCTTTACCGTTTCACTGGTAGCGGCAGCCGATCGCCGAGTGGAACGGGGGTAAGAATAAGTTTGAGGCATGATGCCGCTGATTTCATCTGAGCACTGCTGATGACGATATTTGTAAAAAACAACGAGGTCAGCAACAGTGCGACGATGTTGTAGGGAATCAAGTTTTGATGTCAAAGTTCGATCACCTACAATTCGTATAGCTCGCTTTTGAACAGAGTCCAAGAGGGCCAAGATGGAAACAGAGGCAGCACCCCAAACTTGACAGCAGTACTCCATACAGGGACGAATATAGGACTTATAAACATGGAGCAATTGGTATGGAGTGAAAAATTTTTTGCATCTATTTAGGAGGCCGAGTTTTTTAGACGCGCTTTTTGCCATCGCCATTACATGATCGTTCCAGAGTAGGTCATTTGAAACTGTGACACCCAATAAACGAATGTTTTTACATTCACCTATTGGTTCATCACACATACTAAATAAAATATCTTTGGGGAACTCGGTCTTTAATCTGGAAACAATCAACAGCTGTGTTTTGGTGGAGTTGAAATTGACAAGGTTTTGGTCACCCCAGTCGGCGACTTTATTCAGGTCTTTGTTCACGTTTATGGCAGCGTCTCTCCGGGCAGGATTAATTCGTTCGTGCATTTTACCTTTTGAAGGAAGGGGCTCGAACGACTTGTGCAGAGTACTATCGTCTGCAAAACTATTTATTGGGTTGCTGGTGATTTTCAACAATTCGTTGATATAAATCAAAAATAGGGTTGGGGACAATACTGAGCCTTGGGGTACACCAGCGTTAATTAGTTTAGACTCAGAAGAATATCCGTCTAAGGTTACCGAAATGTATCGGTCGGATAGAAAATTTTGAATCAGCTTCACAACATTGGGATGAAAACCATACGCAACGAGCTTGTTGATTAAGTTGGCATGCCAGACTCGATCGAATGCCTTGGAGATGTCTAAAGCGATAACGTATGTTTCACCACCTTTATCAAGTATGCTGTTCCAACAATGCGCTACATAGTTTAATAGATCGGTAGTTGATCTTTTGTTTCGAAAACCGTATTGGCTGTCGGATATTAAATGATTTTCTTCCAGAAATTTTGAAATATGTGTATTAATATAATGCTCATAGACTTTGGATAGGACCGATAGTAAAGCTATTGGCCTATAATTTGAGATATCGGATTTTGGTCCCTTTTTGGGGACGGGCTGGACCTTTGCCAACTTCCAGCACGAGGGAAATATACCAGATTTGTAGGATTGGTAGAATATTTTAGTTAAAGTTGGTGCAAGTTCTTTGGAAAAGGTTTTTAAAATAATGGGTGGAATATTGTCCATTCCTGATGCTTTGTTGATGTTTAACCCCTTTAAAAGTTTAGCGACTATTTTGGGTTTGAAGTGAAGTTCATTCATATTAACTCCTGAAGACTGGATTTGGGGTATTTCTTTAGGAGTTTCCAAAACAGTGGAGTTCAGAGCAAAGCGTTCAGCGAACAAGTTAGCTTTTCTTGCGGGATCATTGACGATTAAATCACCATCAATAATAGGGGGAATAGAGAATTTTGTACCAGAATTTAAAGAATTAATGGCACTGTAGAAACTCTTGTCAGAAACAGACATAGACGTAAGTTTTGAGGCTTTCGCTCTGTCAATTTCGGACTTTTCGTTTGAGATAATCTGATTAGATATTTTGTTGGCCTTTAGATATTGGGATCGATTAGTGGGAGTTTTGTTATGAATCCAAATATTAAATGATCTACGTTTGTTTCTAAGTGCCGTTTTGGCAGCTTTCGAATACAAGTATTTTTGTTTGGGTTTTACTATGGAGAAAGGGACAAATTTATTGATAGCAAATTGGATGGTTTCTGTAAAGTTTTGAGCAGAAACATTTACATTGTCAGTGTAAAAACAATGACGGTCGAAAGGGAAACCATGGAAAAAATTTTGAAGACCACTCTTATCCATTTTTGAGTAGTGAAATATTTTACGGGGTTTGGGAGCTGTAGTTTTAAGTAAATCAGTTTTGATAACTGATGAGATTAAATAATGATCAGAATTTCCAATACTACCTTTCGCAACATCGACACTCGTAATATCTGGCATTGTGGTAAGATAGAGATCTAGTAGAAAACTATTATCACCGCCATTACGGGGAGTGAAAGTCGGGCTTTTAACAATTTGGAATAGGCCCTGAGACGCGGCAAAAATTTCTGCCAGTTTTCCACTATTGTCAACATCGTCGGTCGATTTGGAGAATTCCAACCATGATTTGTTGTGGACGTTGAAGTCACCGGTAACGATAACTTCACAATTAGGGGACTTTGCTCTAATCTCGTCCATAATTTTTGTCAGTATATTAAAAAAGTTTGGGTTACGTTTGTTGGGGGACCGGTATAAAGCTATTGTAAAAAAAGTCATTTCTGGAAGACAAATCTTTAAAACCATTGTATTGAAGCCGTCACCGTGTAGTTCAAAATTTGGAAAGCGCGTGTACGCTACACTCTCATGAATGAATGCGCATACGCCCTGATGGAGTTTGAAAGCTGATTCGAGCCTATATTTGGAATTAAGCGATTCTATAAAGAGAAAATTTTCAGAAACTTGTGTTTCTGTAAGGAATAGAATGTTCGGTTTGTCGTGCTCAAGATGATGTTGCACGTGGTCATGGTTAGCGTTCAATCCGCAGATGTTTTGAACATGTATTTTAAAATTTTTTATTGATTCATATATGTTTTGTCCCTGCAAATTCCGTGGACATGCCGCTTTATGGGCGGGTGGATTGCGCAAATTTGCTTTACCACTTGCAGACTTATTTTTTTTCGGTTGTACTGCCATATATATATATCAAAATGTTTATTTTATTTTTTTCTGTTTTATTTTAAAATGCATAACTAAGTAAAAAATCCTATCATACTACAAAATATGACATATGCCAATATTTCATGATAAGATGAAGAAATAATAACAAAATAATAAGTGAAAAACAAATTGTGAGAAATTTGCAGAAAACAAAACAAAACTAAATGCCAATAATCCAGCTGATGCAGCGCACCCCAGACGCACCGCCCACCACCTCAATCGAGGCACAAAGCCCACACATAACTACGTGTTGGTTCGATTCCTCGGAAGAGCTAATGAGCGGTACCGCTACGGAACGCTTCCCAGCTAAGACTGGAAGTGCTGCCGTTGACTAATTAAAGTTCGTCCGCCAGCACCCTAAGATATCATCTTGGCTAATGACATCTCCTGCCATTGCCAGTGGTATGTGATATCTCACGCTAACTCATATGTCAATGGCAGGGACTGGAGTACGCAGGGTAGTCAGACCCGTAGATCAACATTGATCATAATCGATCAAAATCGATCCCTCCTGCGGGCTTTTAAATGCCTCCTCACCCTTTGTATCTCTATGAGGAGTTCTGTTGCCAATACCGCATCATAAAAACCAGTAAATTTTGATACCGATAATTTTAACTCTTCACTGTTCGCCAAAAGCTAAGTGTTTGTCTGCACAACCTCGAACAATGAAGCTAAATCTTGAACTGACTTCAGTCTAGTTCGGAGCTCAACACTGAATCGGTCAAGACATTCCAACATGTCCTTTTTAAGTTAAGCTCTCAGTGTCAGTCCAACATCAGGTGCAAACTCACCACCCGTTCGTTTTTTGCGTTTTTATGACGAATTCGGCTTTCCATTGGAATGTCATAGTCTTCCGATTTTTTCGCAGCAAGATCTATTGCCTCTTCTACAATGAGACTTCGTTATGAATTGACTCTATTTTTGTAGCTAATCGATCAATATTCAAGCCCGTGCTTTGCAATCCAATCTGAGCACAGATGTTATTTCTCTTAGAATATCATTCCAAAACAAAAGATAGCAAAGAAACGAAAAATCACATGCTGCATTGATAAGGTTCTGTGCAGCGCCTCTAGTGTCTACATTTTCTTGTTGATCACTTAACTTCTCAATTTCAGCCACAATCCCATCAAAGTTTTCGGCCAATACTTTTACTGCAGCATAATGAGCACTCCAATGCGCTGTTAAGAGTATTTTAACAGTTGCTTTGTTGTGTTTAGCAAGTACTTCCCAGCGGCTAGTCGAAGCAGAAAAACATGTAAAAATGGCTTCCACTGACGAGTGTTGGCCGTATAAATTAATTGAATGATCTTTGCAGCCCACAAAAATTGCTTTGTTATTTTTTGCTTTAATAATAGCTTGCACTTCTCCATGTATACTACTCATAACAGCTGCATTATCATAACCTTTGGGAGTAACAATTCATAACGTCTATACCATCATTTTCAAGATTTTTACACTGAAAAAAACATGTCCTATTTCCAATCGAAATGCAGTTGTCTCAACCTCACCGTGCGGGCAGATATGGCGAATCGAAATACGAGATTGATTCAACAACCGTACAATTATAAGCCGATGCAGTTGAGACAATCACATGAAATATTTATGTGAAAATAAAATATAGTTCAATTAATCTCAAATACTTAAATTTTAAAATGAAAAATTCATGATATAAGGCCAAAGAAATATGTTTTCATGGAAATAGTTATTAACTTTATTCAACTACTGTTATATTGGATAGCACTTTATATTTTAATTACACCTCATTCTGTTATCAGGAAAATGTTACTGAGTACTGAGTAGTTGTCCCAATCACGGTGAAATTGTTTGTAAATATCTTTTCTTTGCATGAATAATAAACTGCCATCTTCGAGATGAGGTTATCATTACTTCAATTTTTTTTTCAGTGTAAGAATTTCATCGCTTAATCAGCGGCTTTTTTCCACGTAAAGGAAAAAATTCAAGGAATACTTCCTTGATTTCCACTTTACTACCATCAATTTTCACATAACGAATCACTTCTGACATATGATCAATAAGTGAAATGTCAGGTGTGCTATCAAACATAATTCCAAAATATTTATCCGATTTAATTTCGTTGACAAGCTTAAACTTTACGTGGATCGCTAAAACATTTATGAACTCATTTTGTATATCTGGTGATAAATATGATACTTTTGGTGATTTACCATGCTCCAAATTCAAAATGTGTTCTTTTAACACTACATCATACTTTGACAATAGTTTGGTTAGTTCTAAGAAATTGCCTTTATTTGAAGAACTTTGTCCTTCACCATGTCCATGAAATGCTGGGTTTTGTTTAGATAAAAACAAAGTTATATCCAATAATCTTGATAAAAGATGTTTCGACTTCTGTTTTTTATTATATATTAATTGCAAGGCTGCGTCTCGTATCGTTTTGTGAATTTTTAACCTCATTTCCAAAGTTTTCCACTTTTCAAAATTCTCCAGATGTTCATTTGAAGTTTCATGCTCGGCCACTTTGGGATTTAGTTTCCACCGCTTCTGATATCCAGTAGTAAATGTTGATTTTGTATTATTATTATTGGTGACAGCAAATACACGACAACAGAAGCAATACAGGACGCAAGTTATTATTTACAGGAGAATAAACAATCCATTACCAGTAGAATTTTTTTACCATTATTCATCATTTTATAAAACCATTCTTTAGAAAGATGGCGAACATCACCTTTTATGTCTAACCCGTGTCTTGATACAGTAACAAACGACCCTTCTCTATTTTGAAAATGTTCACTTTCTTTTTTTATGATTTCAATGCGAACATTACCAGAGACGAGTATATTCCAATGTGATACATCTCTTAAGTCCTGAAGTGATTCACCCATGCAAATACTGTCTTCGATAGTAGAAGCATTAGCGGCATTATCACTGTCATTTTCATTATTCCTTTCTAATTCGTCATCATAGGTTATCATTATTAATTCTGTATTGTTGCTGTTACTTTCCGAAGATGAGCCAATATTCTCTGAAACATTCGTTGCATCAACGTGATAATCAGTTTCTTTTGATGAACCTTGGATATCATCGGGTTTTGTAACATATTTATAGATTTGGTCTTTCTCTGCTGGAACCAACTTTTTCTTTAAAAAGTATGAACTCCTCGTGGCATATTTATTTTTTGGGATATTTGCTAAACGAAATCTAAAAAAATATTTTTAATTATAGTATAGGTAACAGCAAAGCATTAATTCTAAATATATTTGTAGGATACATAATAGGTACATAGTTCATAATAAGTACACTGTGTTAACGACTAAATACACCGCCAAGAAAATTAATTTATTTAAATTTCCTTGTAACAACTTATATTAAATAATATTTGATAAAATGGAATATACAAATCATAGCCTAATATTATAAGGAACTATTTAAAAAAATATAAGTATGAAATCCTAAAAGATATTTTATATAAAGAATTGAAACCAAAATTAAATATCCAATTAGAATCATGCTCAATAATTTACAAAATTGAATGTGATTTTTGTGAAAAATTTTACATCGGGAAAACCGGAAAATGTTTTAAAGACTGATTTAAGGAATACTTGCCTAAGAAGAAAAATAAACAAAATTTAAAGTTTATTTTTGCAAACCATTTACATAGTTAATAACAATAGCTACACCACTTTTAAAAAAAAAATTGAAGGCTTTACATTTATGTAGCCAAGGATCTTTAAAAGAATCACTTGATGAGTTTGAAATTTCCAAGGGATTTAAAACACAACAAAATGTAATTTTAAATGATAAACTTTCATTTAATTCAAATATATAAATATATAAAACTGAAAACAAACAGTATGAGTATGTATCAACCTACAAAAATTTGCAAAACTGCAGTAATTGCATAACTGCCATTTTATTCCACAGTAATTATTTTTGTGTCCATTGAAAAACGATCTATTTCAATTTATTCTTTGAGTTTCAAGATAAAGGAAAAAAAATTTGAGATCATTTACAAACACGGTAATTTGATTGTTTGTTAGTTTCCTTAGGTGTTTGCAATTAATTTGTTTGAAATGTAAAACATATATTAGGTAGTAAGGTTAAGCGGATATTTTAGAAATAATTTTGGAATAGAGACATTGTAACTCAAGGGTGCCACCCTATCGACAAAGGGTGCCACATTATCGACGTAAACCACTTTTCCTATACATTATTCAGCATATGTGTTTTCAGACCTGGTCATTAAATAATCATGCTTGCATACTAAATAATATATCGTAAAAAACGGTCAATATGGTATCTATAGGAATATTCAAAGCTATTGAGTAATTGTGGTGATGGGATTCAATGCTCAACATGTTGATTCGATTAATATTGTTAAAATTTTATTTCACGTAATAACTCAAAAATTTTAAAAAGTAGAATAGATTCTTTTTGAACCAATAACACATTTATGGGACACATTTATAAGTTATCACAATTTATAAATTAAAATTATATGGATAACCTGGTTAAAATGGTTTCTAAGTGATTTATCGTTGAAAACATGTGATGGTTTGTTTAAGTTTTTTACGTTCGGGTGTCACCCCAAAACGGTTTCGAAGTGATTTATCGTTGAAAACATGTGATGGTTTGTTTAAGTTTTTTACGTTCGGGTGTCACCCCAAAACGGTTTCGAAGTGATTTATCGTTGAAAACATTGTGATGGTTTGTTTAAGTTGTTTACGTTCGGGTGTCACCCCAAAACGGTTTCGAAGTGATTTATCGTTGAAAACATTGTGATGGTTTGTTTATGTTTTTTACGTTCGGGTGTCACCCCAAAACGGTTTCGAAGTGATTTATCATTGAAAACATTGTGATGGTTTGTTTAAGTTTTTTACGTTCGGGTGTCACCCCAAAACGGTTTCGAAGTGATTTATCGTTGAAAACATGTGATGGTTTGTTTAAGTTTTTTACGTTCGGGTGTCACCCCAAAACGGTTTCGAAGTGATTTATCGTTGAAAACATTGTGATGGTTTGTTTAAGTTTTTTACGTTCGGGTGTCACCCCAAAACGGTTTCGAAGTGATTTATCGTTGAAAACATTGTGATGGTTTGTTTAAGTTTTTTACGTTCGGGTGTCACCCCAAAACGGGTGACACCCGGGGCGGACCGCCCCCCCCCGCCCCCCCCTAGCTACGCCTCTGGATATAAAATTTAGGGAATTTTTACACTAAATTTTATTTCGTTTATTTTCGTTTTCGAATTGATTGACAAATTGATTGTAGGTCTGTAGCATACTTTATAGCTAGTACGTCATTGTAAATGGTGAACGTAGTAGATAATAACGACTTCCGATTGTTTTGTATCTACTTTTACCGCGTTTATTAAATTTTTACCATCAAGATAACTGCCAAAACTTGAGACGGAAAAAATCGTTTATCTTTTATTTTTATTGTGGTTCTGCCACGTTAAACCTATTGTTAAGAAGTAACCGTCCGACGCAAGCCCCTCAGATGCATGAACTAATCATATTTAAATTTGTGCAAATTTTGTATGACGTAAATGGCATTTGAAAGTCACGAGATTTATTTAATTATATTTTTAATTAATGTTTATTATTAATTATACTTATATTTCCGATTGGCATTAAGTATAGAAGATTGCAAATTTTTGTTTATTTTGCGAAGATCACTTTTTAAGTTAGCGAATTAAATCATATTCGATTCATTACGCTTAACTAGTAACTACACAATAATTTATTTATAGGATCAAATAATAGTTATGGATTGGAATAGAATGGCAATCGAGGTAAAATACAGATTTAGTTTAAAAAAATTAGTTCAGTAAGCCGGAGTGGTAGTTAAAAAAAATAAATTATACTTATTTTATTGTTTAATACTTAACACACATTTTATTTATATTTATATTCATAATAAAAGTTTTACAACAGCTAAAATTCTGTTTTCGATTTTTGGTCAAGGTACCAGTAAAATAGTCAAAGCCTTAAAGGAATATATTATTATTACATAAAAATAACTTTCGTAAATTAATACTTAATTATATAAAGAGAAGGACCTCAAATTAGCACTCAAATCAAATTCAATGTTTTTTTAATATTAAACAACATCAAATACATATTGATTAATTTTAAGATATTTAACTATAATTGTAAATGTGTAAATTTTTTTGATAATATATCATTTACCAACCTATATAATTCATATAATTTATTTCTAGATGAATTTGTCGGCATGCGGTACGATTAAACTGTATGTAGCTGATTATAGTTATGCATTTTATTATTAGAATTAGGTTATGTGTACATGATTATAATTTATATAAATTTTGCCACTTCCAACCTTCAAAACTGCGTTATTTAATTATAATTTGTGTTTGATAAATTATAGCTTATGGGTAAAGACTTATGACTAAGTACTGATTGATCTACATTTCTTAAACAATATTTGACAAATGAGTTTGCATTTCACTCAACTTTAATTCATTTATTAATTTTGTTGTTGATAGAAACTTAGATAGTTTTGTTACATTAATCATTATACTAAATCGTGTGAATTGCAATTTTCTTTTCTTTTAGTGGTTCATGGCAAAGGGGTGGCGTTATACTCTGAAATCAGTCATCAATCTTATGGAATGCATTCTTTTAGTATTTCATCAATTTCATTTAGCATACAATCATACATTACTTTTGACTATTTGATAATTACTTCTGTTTTACAATCGGTAAATCTTTAGCATCTATCTTTAGTTACGTGAACTAATCTTTTAATTTATTGTCAACAATGTTTTTTCAAATTGCAATCAATACCCAAGGAATATGAGCCAATTAATAATTATATCACCGACAAATGTAAGTGAAAGGTAATAGTGCGATTGTTTTGTTATTTTTTTTATGTCTTTCTTATCATATTATATTAATCAGGATTAATGTTTCGATTTCTAAAAAAAACGAACCTTAAATGCTTCATATCTCAAAAAATTATACATTCATGTTTTATTGTTGTCTTTTATGATATAATCTTAATACACTGCTGTGCTTTAATTTACTAAAAATAATATAAGATATGCGAAAATAATTTGACATTAACTTAATAAACAAATTGTTTTTGAATATGTCATTATGTAATTATTTAATAATATATTTTATAACAGATTGGTTCAATTTGACATAAATTTTAGAAAAAAATTAAAAATGAAAAACCAATACAAGAATATTATTGACATATTAATACATAGTTTATTTACGGCATAGGGTAGTGGCATCACGAGTGGAAGTGGCATCACGATATAAAATCAAGATCATATGACAATATCTTTATTATTTCGTGGTGTAAACTTGGCATACTGGATACCGAATTTTAGGTAGATTTCATATAAAAATCTACCTATTGCAATGGGCTTCATCTCGGAATTTCGGAAAAATTTTTGTGCCAAACGACTATATATGATAAGCGGAGACGAAAAAACAAAAAAAAATTTATATATATATATATATATATATATATATATATATATATATATATATATATATATATATATATATATACATATATATATACATATATATATATATATATATATATATATATATATATATATATATATATATATATATATATATATATATATATATATATATATATATATATATATATATATATACATATATATATATATATATATATATATATATATATATATATATATATATATATATATATATATTTATATATATATATATATATATATATATATATATATATATATATATATATATATATATACCGGCACTCTCACGGTCGCATTTGTTGAGGTAGATCAAAAATTTTCTGTACATGTGTGTTTTATTAATATCTCGGACGAGTTCGTGAATCAGCAAAATCCGACACGTGGTTAAGGAACTAGAGCCTTTTTTCTAAAAAAAAATTGATTTTTTAAAACCGTTATAACGGCCGTTTGAATACTAATATTTTCAAAAAATTAACAAATTAAAAATTTTTGGAACCTTTTTTATCAATTTGTTTTAAAAATAGACCTCTGCAGTTAGAGGTTCCTGAGTGAGCGGCTCCAACAAAAAAGTTTGCAAAAAAAAATTTTTTTTTAAACAACCGACACCCTCACGGTCGCATTTGTAAAGCCAGATCAAAAAACCTTTTTTAAAAATGTGCGTTTTATTAATATCTTGAACTAGTTCGTAAATCAGCCAAATCCGAGACATGGTTAAGAAACTAGAGGCTTTATATTAGAAAATAATTCTGTTTTTTAGATCCGTTATAACGGCCGTTTAGATTCCAATATTTTTAAAAACTTCATAAGTTTAGAATTTTTGAAGCCTTTTGAATGAGTTTCTTTCAAAAAAAATACCTCTGCAGCTGGAGCTTTCTGAGTGAGCGGCTCCAACAAAATAGCTTGTAAAACACAAAATGTGTTTGAATCAACTGGCACTCTCACGGTCGCATTTGTGAAGCCAGATCAAAAAACCTTTCTTAAACATGTGTGTTTTATTAATATCTAGGACAAGTTCGTAGATCAAAAAAATCTGACACATGGTTAAGAAACTAGAGGCTTTATACTAGAAAAAAAATTCGTTTTTTTAATCCGTTATAACGGCCGTTTGGATACTATTATTTTTAAAACTTCATAAATTTAAAATCTGTTGAAACATTTTAATCCGTTTCTTATAAATATAAACCTCTGTAGTTAGACGTTTTTGACTTGTTGGCTTCAACAAAAAAGTTTGCAACAATCCATAACTACAATTTCCAAAAACCTTATAACAGTCAATGAAAAAAAAATAAAAAGGTTTGAATAGAAGAAATTAATTTTTTTTCTTAGAAATAAACTATTTTGATATTTTGCAGTAATTGGACGACATATGATATAGCGTAGGTTTGTGTCATAAATTGTCACACACATGTTCGGTGGTAGATTTGATATTTGTTTGTTGCAAAATTGGATAGATATAGTTTTGCTTATATGTGGCTAATTTTCTTTTTAAAATTTGTTCGATATATGTTTGAAATTAGTTTGTGTTGTTTAAACTAATCTGATACATCAGATTCTACTGGCACACAAAACTGTCTGATCTCGAAATCTACCTATTTCTAGCGGATATACGTGCCGCTTGGACTTTTTTTTAGTTCAAACCGTTGCTCCTTAAGTAACACAAACAGACTTACATGATGTAGGAAAGGTTGAAAATTGGAATACTGCTCAATAATGCTCTACATCATGAAGAATCAACTAAATCTGTCGGCTTTGGTAGATATAAACATGTATTAGATTGATTGTTCAGAAAACCTCAAAATATTACTAAATCATCAAAACGTGACTCATTATTAAAATAAGGGCTTAGCAACGAGCTAACCCTCCGATCTCGTAGCATTAAAATTACACTGAAAAAAATAAAAGTTCATCATACAAATGTTTTTATAGTATCAATAAATTGTTCATTGAGTCAACGAAAAATAACGTGAAGTAACGTGAAAATCCAATTGATCAAGTTATGATCCCTAGGAGATGCTCAAGAGAGCATAGCTGATATTTTTATCATACTGAATCTTAATATTGACAGTTGACACGAATGCTTTATTTCTTTAAATATAAATGCCAGTTGTAATCAACATTCAATAGATTCACAAAGCACTTCCGTGCGCTGGAATGTCGAAGCATTAAATCATTCTGACATCAAGTTCGGTTGTTTTCGGTTATTCGCAAAGCCAACCAACCGAACTTTGAGTAAGACAACTGCAGTCTGGGAGACAAGGAAAATTCACAACTACCCTCCAAATAATACGACAGCAAATATTTGTCTACAATATTTTAGAATTCTTTAAATATGTTTTGCTCGTACTGGAAGTGGATGATAGCACATAAAAATTATATGTATATTTTAAATGTTTACCAAAGTGTGTCAACACTATTGTAATTTCAGATTACAACCTTACTGTATAAGTGTTAGTAATCGTATAATAATAAACATAATTCGAAACCAATTTTGCCATTCTCATAATATGATATCATTAAGAAAAACATATTCAATTCAATTATCTTTATGATGAAAACTATATTTTTTTATCGGCAATATTTCAGTTTTATTACCCTCAGATAGCGATTGATGTGATTCCAACCGACATCATTAATCATCTTTAAATAATTATTGAATTTTTTAATACTTGTAATTGGATACTAAGTTTGTCGTCAAAAATTGACTGTAAGATGATAGTTTTAAAAATTTTAATTTATTTAAAATGTTTATGCCATATACGGTAAAATGATATAAAATAAAATTGATATGAATACCACACCAAAGTGGGCTAAAAAGTAAATAGCGTAAAACTAATTTGCTTCTCTTCTTTCGTTACGACTGTGTAAGGTCGCGATGGTAAAAGAGGTCCCAAAGTAATTCTTTTTCGACCGCTGTGGAATTTATCTTTATTTGTTTTCTTTAGTTCTGACGCGTACAAAAAATCGACACTTTTTGGCCCAGTTACACAAATTATTATTTTATTGCAATTTTTATGTTATATGGCAGCTCGAACAAATAGTATATTTGAGGGGGTCAATTAAATACCAAATTTATCAAGCCATCAAACGCTTAACCATAATAATGAGCATAATAATTATGTAATTTTTGTAACAGACGTACCTGTACCAAACATTTATTTTAAATTATACGAATTTATGATTTTAATTAATATTAATAAGTTTGATTTAATTACGATAATTTAGAGAGAAAGTATTAGCTTATATGCATAATAAATGTCATTTTATAAATGCGTTATTTATTTTTATGTATAATAATTTAATTACTTTTAATTAAACATTTGAGCATACTCGAAATAAATATATCGAAATATATCTGTTAAAATGTCAAAAATATAAATGACGATTGTCATGTATCGTTGTTTCTGTGTGTTATCGTTTCATTTCATCTCTTTGATGTTTGAAATGAATCAGTTAATTAAAATTTGACAACTTGTTGAAAAAATTATGAACAGCAAATCAACAATTCAGAAAGATTACAATATTGAGAAAGTTAATTTTTTGTTTTATTTATATAAATCTAACTCGATGAAGTACTAATCGGCCCTTACCAACTACAACAAAAAACTTGGAGGATCAAAAGGTAACAGTTAGAGAGAGAGAGAGAGAGAGAGCTCTGGAGAACGATAAAATGTTTGCCGGCTGCAGTTCGAGTCCGAAACTTCCGTAACTTTTACAAACTCGCTTCTGATCCGCGTGCAAAAAGGTATGACTGCCACTATTCCATATCTCCAAAGTTCACAGCCTCAGCTTTGCGTACATTCCTTAGAATTAAAACTAAGGAATAGTTTTAATTCTGAGGAATGTACAACTCATGCCTACGAAAACGGCATTGCATAAAGTAGTAAAAGATATTGAGGGCTTATTGAAATACCATAGGAGGAACTCTCGTACACATTTATGTGCATACTTTAATAATGTGTGAACATACTTTGATAATACGAATTTTTGTGCTATCTAGTACTGAAACAATCACTAAGAAAAATTTAAACACGTACACTATGGCCACATCATCAATATGTGCAGATTTTATTCTTATCACACAAATTACGATCGCACTATAGGAAATACATTGGTAACTATCAGTGCATCTATAGAGACTGTTTTAAGTTGAGGAAACAATCTGTTACTTTGGTTGACTAATGATCTTCGAAATACACTGAAAAATTCTGGCTTCAGCAATATAAGCTGCGCCCATATAGCAGTTATAGTGAGAACTGAGAGGTAAACATGACTTCTGGTAAATGAACGCAGACAGTATTGGACGGAGATACAACAAATATCCTAGTTTTTACCAACAAAAATTAACTTCAATTTTGAACACTACCCTCATCCGTCCCTGCATTTAACGGCAAATGGATACAAACAGTTGAGAACCTATATGTGATTCTGGACAGTAGGCTCACTTTATACTCGTACCTTAAATATACCTCGTACAAAGCAAACCAGGCTTTCTCTGCATACAGGAACTTGTTTCTGAAAACTTGGGAACTAAGGCTCAGAATAAACCTTGGGTTGCACCAACATTTAATAAAATCCCATATACAATTATATACGTTACTTTGGTTGTGGTGGCCGAAAAAAACAAACACCTACTCATACAGTTCTTATAAAAAATACAAAGAGTTGTGTGCCTCTGTGCTTTAGATATTTTCAGAGCCACACCAGAATCAGCCATTCAAAACCTTCCCTAACTCCTTTCATTGCACTTACACATTAGATCTGTAGCAGCTCGGTAGCAGACTGGTTAGACTCGGTAGTAGCGATCTGTAGCAGACTGCAACTCGGTGTAATACTCAAACATGGCAACATCACCGGCCATCAAAAGAATGTCTCCGAACTGCAGAATGCAGTGGAAACCTACCACATTTCAGACTGTATACCAAATATTACTAATCAAGACAGATAATTTATTGTAAATAGAAGCAAGGGGTGATATTGAAAGCTACCTACGATCACTACTATACAATGTCTGGTACACGTACGAGTACCCACAGAAGTCCGTGGTGCAGTGGTGTTTGGTTCCAGAATTAATCAGAAGTACTGGGCACCTCTGCAAAACATCACCACTAAAACAAACCAAAATAAATCACCACCATAACAAACAAGGCCTTGCTTCAAAACATTAACTGTCAAACTCTGTTTTGAGACAAGTCCGGGAAAACAATTTCCAAAAAAATTATAGGAAGTTATAGAAGGAATTACAAAAACAGCAATTTTACTTTGCAAAGAAACAATTTTTAATTAATTAATTTACTTTTATTGTTAGAAATTAAAAAAAATCATGTCTTTGTTGTCGCTAAACTCATTAAAAGTGGCATCTTCAGCTGTTTCGTGCAGCTTGGTATACGAAGAATTAAACAAGTCTTATGACTTTGCACGGTATTTATATCCACCTGATTTATTTGTTTAAAAAATCACTTTCATTCTTGATTTTTGGGGAAACTCAGAACATTGTTTTTGCCAGTTGGATTTGGCCGTAACTCGAGCGCGAACGTTTTCAATTTTTAGTGCTTCTTTGTCGGGCATCCAAATATTATTTACATAAGAAAATACTCTCTCAGTAATATCACAAAAACTGTTTTCTATACAGGAGAATTTTCGTGTGAAAATGAGGTCACTTTTTTAGTTTAAAATCAAAATCAAACGTAAAAATAAATATTTTGATTTAAAAAAAATACAGCCTATATTAGGGACATAAAAAGGTACGTTTTCACCAAATTGTGTGAAAATTTTTTTTGTGGGAGATAATTAAAATCGAAAAGGCCTTTTTCTCAGTTTTTTCTTTTTTCACGGCAAATTTTAGGTTATGTGAAAAAATGATCGACATCAAAGTTATAGAGCTTTTTATTACCTACAACTTTTACTTCAAACTTTTTTCGATAGAAGGTCTAGTTTCGCTGAAAATCATGAAAACCCATTTTCTACCCCTAAAAGCTCACCGCATTTCACCCCTGAGGGTCGGATCGATCACCTTTAATTTATGTTTCCCATCATTTGCGCAATATTTTCTTATTTATCTAACAGTTTTCATCCTGTTACTAATTTTTTCCTCAAAAAAAGCTAATTTGAATTTTTAATATATATATATATATATATATATATATATATATATATATATATATATATATATATATATATATATATATATATATATATATATATATATATATATATATATATATATATATATATATATATATATATATATATATATATATATATATATATATATATATATATATATATATATATATATATATATATATATATATATATATATATATATATATATATTTGGTCGTTATATTGTTTTTGTTCTATTCTCGTTTTAATCGTTATCGGCGTTCACCTAGCTTGGCGATGTTTTTTAGTTTTTGATAAATGATAACAATACTCAATATTTGTATATAAACCGATAACCAAATATATGAATCGCTTGAGCAACAAAATAAACTAGTTCCGTGAACGAAAATTGTATTTTCGAATATTTGGAAAATAGCAGTTAAGGAGCTATCAGCTGTAATATTTATGAATAAATAAATCAATGCAGGAACGTTGAAATTTAAATTTAATTAATTTAAGTGTGCACACTTTAACGAGGATGTAAATTATAATCTGGTTATCTGAAAAGGATTTGATGTCTTGATTGATTCAAATCTTACACGCAATCGCCACATTTTCTTTATCATTAAAGTGCAATAATTTATTTCAATTACATAATAACATAAGTACATACTTATTATATAAACATACTTTTATGTTGTGACTTTAATTTTTTTTAATTATTTATAATCCAAATTCTTTGATGTATTTACTCGCATTCTTGTGAACTGAAATTCTGTGATTACATTTAATTTTTGTTATTTTGAAATCACCTTTGATTAATGTTAATTAAATAGATAATTAATTTAATATCTATTGTGAGGGAAAGACCAATTTTTTAAAAATGTATATTGGGGTAAAGACAAAGCTTTAAAACTGTTTAAAATAATCGTGAGAACCGTTTTGATTGAACATCTGAGAAAATTATATAAAAAGTGAAAATTGTTGTCAAGAGGTTAATATATTTTGTAGTTGAGGTAATTATTTTCATTATGTTAATTATTAAACATAAAAGGTTAACATAATGATAAAGTTTTCTTAAGTATACAAGTGGAAGTTTAGTTTTGCTAAGATACTAGTCGTATCTGTTGTATCTAGAGTAATCATTTTCGTTTTAATCTGTAATCTTAACTTGAACTTTTTGTAACAGTTTTGGGTAAAACTAGAAACCTCTGCAATAATGTGATTAATTAATTTCGTCTTTTCTTTGGTTGAATAAAGACAAATGAATCGATATTCTTAGAGGTAAGGTGACCACATTTGAGATCTTTCATGAGATTTGAGACCTTCCATGAGCTTCAGCAACACCTTTATAAAACTTTTTTTTGACGATTGGAAAATATAATTAAAATAAAGTAAGCCATCGTTAAGATATGGATGGACTACATCAGGTGTATTATGTGGTTTTGTTCATTATTCTACGATTATCATTTTAGTATCATGACATACTTTTTTGATATATTATGGTTAGTTTCATATTTCCATAATTGCTTTTATACCAACTGCCAATCAAAAACATTCGAATAATATTTTCCGTTTCTTGGAACTGAAGCCGGATCATTAAGCTAGCTAGACTAGCCAATTTGACTAGCTTAAAATTAATTATCATTAGTCGACTCTATTATGCTCAACTCAGCTATAGAACTAAGTGGGAGCCTTTGCTCAGTAAAAAATGTTAACTACAAAAATTCTTTTTTTATATTTAGGGTGGTCTTGAAAATCATATTTGATTAGCTAGTTCGAGTAGCACTGCGACTTAAAAGTCTATTATGCATATACCCTTGATTTTGTTATACTACTACAGATGACATCAAATTTCACTGTATGATATGCTATGTGATTGAATCTGAGCCCCTTTAACTTAGTTAATGATGTTGATTGGAGTAATGTCTTGAGGTAGAGAAAATGTAAGACTGACTTGTCCGAGCTTGAACTATCAGCAATGTCAGAGCAGTTCCAGATTGGGTGTTCATTGTTTCTCCCGCCGAGTTGCATAATCTGCTTCTGTTAGTAAGCTGACCAACTTACCCGGATCGATCCGCAAAAGCCCAGCTTTTGAGTTCGAAAATCGGACGAAAAATACACCGGGTTGGATTTGACGAAAAATATGCGAAATACCCAGATTTCGTGTGACGAAAATTTTTTTCTTGAAATGACTTTTGAAAAAACATTTAAATTTAAATTTCAACGTTCCTGCATTGATTTATTTATTCATAAATATTACAGCTGATAGCTCCTTAACTGCTATTTTCCAAATATTCGAAAATACAATTTTCGTTCACGGAACTAGTTTATTTTGTTGCTCAAGCGATTCATATATTTGGTTATCGGTTTATATACAAATATTGAGTATTGTTATCATTTATCAAAAACTAAAAAACATCGCCAAGCTAGGTGAACGCCGATAACGATTAAAACGAGAATAGAACAAAAACAATATAACGACCAAATATATATATATATATATATATATATATATATATATATATATATATATATATATATATATATATATATATATATATATATATATATATATATATATATATATATATATATATATATATATATATATATATATATATATATATATATATATATATATATATATATATATATATATATATATATATATATATATATATATATATATATATATATATATATATATATATATATATATATATATATATTTGGTCGTTATATTGTTTTTGTTCTATTCTCGTTTTAATCGTTATCGGCGTTCACCTAGCTTGGCGATGTTTTTTAGTTTTTGATAAATGATAACAATACTCAATATTTGTATATAAACCGATAACCAAATATATGAATCGCTTGAGCAACAAAATAAACTAGTTCCGTGAACGAAAATTGTATTTTCGAATATTTGGAAAATAGCAGTTAAGGAGCTATCAGCTGTAATATTTATGAATAAATAAATCAATGCAGGAACGTTGAAATTTAAATTTAAATGTTTTTTCAAAAGTCATTTCAAGAAAAAAATTTTCGTCACACGAAATCTGGGTATTTCGCATATTTTTCGTCAAATCCAACCCGGTGTATTTTTCGTCCGATTTTCGAACTCAAAAGCTGGGCTTTTGCGGATCGATCCGGGTAAGTTGGTCAGCTTACTAACAGAAGCAGATTATGCAACTCGGCGGGAGAAACAATGAACACCCAATCTGGAACTGCTCTGACATTGCTGATAGTTCAAGCTCGGACAAGTCAGTCTTACATTTTCTCTACCTCAAGACATTACTCCAATCAACATCATTAACTAAGTTAAAGGGGCTCAGATTCAATCACATAGCATATCATACAGTGAAATTTGATGTCATCTGTAGTAGTATAACAAAATCAAGGGTATATGCATAATAGACTTTTAAGTCGCAGTGCTACTCGAACTAGCTAATCAAATATGATTTTCAAGACCACCCTAAATATAAAAAAAGAATTTTTGTAGTTAACATTTTTTACTGAGCAAAGGCTCCCACTTAGTTCTATAGCTGAGTTGAGCATAATAGAGTCGACTAATGATAATTAATTTTAAGCTAGTCAAATTGGCTAGTCTAGCTAGCTTAATGATCCGGCTTCAGTTCCAAGAAACGGAAAATATTATTCGAATGTTTTTGATTGGCAGTTGGTATAAAAGCAATTATGGAAATATGAAACTAACCATAATATATCAAAAAAGTATGTCATGATACTAAAATGATAATCGTAGAATAATGAACAAAACCACATAATACACCTGATGTAGTCCATCCATATCTTAACGATGGCTTACTTTATTTTAATTATATTTTCCAATCGTCAAAAAAAAGTTTTATAAAGGTGTTGCTGAAGCTCATGGAAGGTCTCAAATCTCATGAAAGATCTCAAATGTGGTCACCTTACCTCTAAGAATATCGATTCATTTGTCTTTATTCAACCAAAGAAAAGACGAAATTAATTAATCACATTATTGCAGAGGTTTCTAGTTTTACCCAAAACTGTTACAAAAAGTTCAAGTTAAGATTACAGATTAAAACGAAAATGATTACTCTAGATACAACAGATACGACTAGTATCTTAGCAAAACTAAACTTCCACTTGTATACTTAAGAAAACTTTATCATTATGTTAACCTTTTATGTTTAATAATTAACATAATGAAAATAATTACCTCAACTACAAAATATATTAACCTCTTGACAACAATTTTCACTTTTTATATAATTTTCTCAGATGTTCAATCAAAACGGTTCTCACGATTATTTTAAACAGTTTTAAAGCTTTGTCTTTACCCCAATATACATTTTTAAAAAATTGGTCTTTCCCTCACAATAGATATTAAATTAATTATCTATTTAATTAACATTAATCAAAGGTGATTTCAAAATAACAAAAATTAAATGTAATCACAGAATTTCAGTTCACAAGAATGCGAGTAAATACATCAAAGAATTTGGATTATAAATAATTAAAAAAAATTAAAGTCACAACATAAAAGTATGTTTATATAATAAGTATGTACTTATGTTATTATGTAATTGAAATAAATTATTGCACTTTAATGATAAAGAAAATGTGGCGATTGCGTGTAAGATTTGAATCAATCAAGACATCAAATCCTTTTCAGATAACCAGATTATAATTTACATCCTCGTTAAAGTGTGCACACTTAAACGAGGTTGAAAGTTCAAATATTCTAGGAGCCTAATTGGAAAAAAATTATAATTGACTATAATAAATATTTGTTGTTTTTATGTAGTAAAAAAATTTATATCTAAGAATTTGCATGGAAAAAAATCAAAATATTGTAAATTCAAACTAAAAAAAAGTAAAAGGTATTTCGGCAAAAACGATTTAAGTGGTTTGAATGATTAGTCATCTGACATCACACGAGAACTGTTTTAAATGATTAATTGTGTAATAGTTATTAAATTTAAATTAAATTTAAGCATTGATTTTGATTTTTGTTTATAATTTTTTTTTAATTTTCAAATTATACAGAAGCTATAAAAACATCCAATTTTTTGTGTTACTTTTCATTGATACAACAAGGTTGGGGCCCTGCTTTTAAAACTACTAATATAAATGAGATCAACATAGAGATTATATATAACATTAATTTGGTTAATTATAAAAAATAATTAATTCTATGAGTGCTAAAATTAGTTTAACTGTTGCCTTCTAATTTTAATTAAAGCGGTATTTTGTTTGTATGTCACCTTAAATTCAAAGAAATTCACTTAATAATAGTTAATACAAGTCTTTTACAGTAACAATATTTTTAATTTTTATGTTCAATAAGTTCGTCTTTGAAATATGTTTATGTATGGAGTGAGCCATTATTGAAGAACTCTAAATTTCTACGGGTGTGACAACCTCCTCGAACTTCAGTTTCTGTTATTGACATACAAGCTAACTTGAGATATCAAATAGCACTGGGAATAGCAGTAAGATATCACTTAGGCAGATATCTTACGGGTGATGGCGAATAAACTCTATTCAGTCAACGGTAGCACATTTAATCTAAGCTATGAAGTACTGGTAACTCAGGATCAATTGTTTAATAATTCCAATTTTATTGGAATTTTAATCTTCAGCATTCTTTCTATTAATATTTGGGCTGGAGAGTAACCAATGGCAGTCAGAAGAAGAGTGAGTCATCTCACATTTAGAGACCAAATTTTCAATATCCAGTTGCTTAAGTTTGACCAATAAAAGAACTGTCGGGCTCTCATTTTATGCTTTTCCATTCCCATGTTTTATATTGTTTTCTCATTATTTCGGGAACCATTATTTTATTTTTAAGAACTTAGCAATTCATCTTCTTGATATATTTTTACCGTGGCCTATTTCTCGATGCCGATGAAATTTTGACGTTCCTCGCTTAAAAATATAATTTTATTTTTTGCTTTACTTCCTTCCACAAAAATTAAATTACTCAAAAATAATTATAGAAAAATAAAAGTGTGTAAAAACAAATATTGCTTGATTTTCAACACAATCTGTTGAAATTTACTCAAGTAGGATAGCAGAGTAAATTGAAATTTTTTAGTCGATTTGCAGATTCAATTTCAATTTCATTGGGAAATAGACTAAACTTATTAATGTTTCAATTCTACATCCAGATCGTTTTTCGACCTACCATTTTTTATTAACTTTTTTAATTTCTTTAAAACATATTCTTCTTTTACCGCAATCTTATTTTGTTCATTACTTTTATCCTCTCTACCTAGGTACATAATTAATAAGACTGTTTATGTTAAATATCCATTTTAGGATAATTCACAATGGTTTCTCGTTAAAAGGCTTGGGATAAGTTTACTCATTTCTTTGCCTACAATAGTGACCAATGGTCTATGATCTGTTTGTATAATGATTTCACGTTCAATACATTCTTGGAATCGATTACACTAATACATAAACAACATAGAATCTTCCATAAAATTCACGTTGTAAAATGAAGAAAATAACACAATAAAAATCTTGGATTTAGCAATCAAAAATGTAGATTGAAAACACACATTCAAAATATTCCGAAAACCCACCCAAACGGATCAAACAATCAATATTAAATCACATCATCCACACAAACATAAACTAGCAGCATACAACCACATGATCAATAGATTAAACAATATAGCAATGAATGCAGAAAATTATCAAGACGAATTAAATAACATGAAATACAAAGCCAGTAAAAACGGATATAAAAACGAAAAAAATTACACATTAACCAGAAAGCATAAAAACAAGAAATATTTGCAAACCCAAACAACATTGAGGAATGAAGAAAACTTAACAGACAAAAAATACATAGCCATAACATATAATAAAACAACATTCAAAATAATTAAAAAAACTTTAAAAAAATATGGATATATTGCAGCTTACAAAATCAAAAATAAAATAGAAAATTACCTAAAAAACAAAAAAACCCAAACCTTAGACATAAAAAGATTTATTGAACACACAAATGAAATTTAAAAAAGATCCCAGATCAAGATATGCCCAACATTTAAAATAGAAAAACACAAATACACCAATATCAACACAAATTTAACCATATTACATAAAAAATGAAAAGGACAACATCTAGATAGATTGGAAGAAATAGAAATATATAAACATAAAAACAATAACAACATTTTAGATGATAAAATCAACCAACAAAATATATGACATAATAATAAAAAACAGCAATTGAAATAGTATATAAGACAATAGTTTGAGCAAAAATTGTAATAATAATTTAAGACCTGATGATGACGTAAGTCGAAATCGATTTTCAATAAAAATTAAAAATCAAACAAAAATTGTTACTATAAGGAAGTAATATTATTGTTAAATAAAATAAAAAATTAAAAATAAACATATAACAAGTATAATATTTTACTTCGGTTTTGAAAAAAAATCTAAGTATTGCATTCATGAGCCAAAATTGAAATTCTTACCCCACTTTTTTGGCATTTCTCAACGTTTTAGGACCTACTGATTCTAAGAAAGCAAAAAAAAAATGTATGTCTGTCTGCCGGCCGGCCGGCCGGCCGTCCGTCTCAACTGACGAAAATAGAAAACGGCTGGACGGATTTCAAAATTTTTTTTCTAAAAATAGGTTTACTCAATATGAAGAGCCGAAAGGACGATGTGTTCGATAACTGTACCGGAAGTGTGTCAAAAAAATCGTCAAGTGTGTCAAAACAAGGAAATTTGCATATGTTTTGCTAAAAAAACGTTCATTTTAAGTGATTCATTTAAGTGATTAATTATTTGTATGACATGAAATTTTATTATTATTATTAAAAATTATTGCATTATAAGTTTGTCAAAAAAATGATGTCAAGTGTGTCAAAAGAATTATTTTGATTTATTTTGGAAAAAATAAAATCAATTATTTGTATGACATGAAATTTTATTATTACTAAAGAGAATTATGGCATTATAAGTTTGTCAAAAAAATGTTGTCAATTGTGTCAAAAGAAAGATTTTGATTTATTTTTTTAACCAATTTTAAGGAAAAAATACAAATAATTCTTTGTATGACATGAAATTTTATTATTACTATAGGGAATTATGGCATTATAAGTTTGTCAAAAAAATAATGTCAAGTGTGTCAAAAGAAAGATTTTCATTTCTTTTTTTAGAAACTAATAAAATTAGTTATTTGTATGAAATGAATTGTAATGAATAAGATATTATTATTATTGAGAATTTTATTGCATTATAAGTTTGTCAAAAAAATATTGTCAAGTATGTCAAAAAAATGATTTCATTTATTTATTTAGCCGATTTTTTGGAAAAAAGTTTTAGCTGTTTGATTTAGCTGGAAATTTTTGAATTTATTATAGTTTTTGAAATATTTTTGGAATTTTGAAAAAAGTTTGTATTTTTGATATTGTTATAATTTTTGCAATATTTTTAGAATTATGGAAAAAAGTTTGAATTTTTAATAATTTTTTGATTATTAGAATTTAGAAAAAGTTTAAAAATTTCATTTTATTATAATTTTGGAATTTTGAAAAAAGTTTCAATTTTTGATTTTGTTATGCTTTTTGCAATATTTTCAGAATTTTTGAAAATATTTTAATCTTTGATTTTGTAATAATTTTTGGAATATTTTTAGAATTTCGGAAAAAGTTTGATTTTATTTAACTTTTACAATATTTTTGGAATTTTGAAAGAAATATGAATTTGTGATATTGTAATATTTTCTCGAAACGCTAAATGGAGAGGTTTTTGAGTAGTTTGCGGAGTGTATCATCTTTTCACTAAATTATGTTAATTTTTGATCTGTTATAATTTTCCGATAATTTATTGATGTTTCGTGTTAGTTTTGTAATAAATTGAGATAAAAAAATACATGTACTTTAACAAAGAGTTTATTCTGAATTTCATAGTACGGAGAATCGAAAAATTTGATTCTTTCTCACGCGAATTTATCATGTACGAATTTTATTTTCGATTCTTTCACGAATTTAGTTATTTGATTCTTCTATTCATAATGTTCAGTTCGCGAACTGAATCGAAAATGTTGAGAACTAAAATTTAAATTCGTTCACGAATTTATCACAAACGAATCGGAGAACAGATATTATACATAGATATTTTGTAGATGTTTTTTGATTAAATAATTTAATTTTTTGGTTGTAAAATTGCTTTTTTTTGAGAAATCCTTTGAGATTGCAAAAAATTTTCTTTTGGAGGATGATCTTAGATCGAAACTACATAGTCAAAAAATTTTTAAGATTTTTGTTAAAGTATTAGGGGTTTTTTGTTATAAAAATTTTTATTAGACAAGTGTGTTTATAATCTGAAACATCTATACGAAAATGTGACGAAAACGGCATGACATGGTCAAGAGGCATTTGAAAAATAAAAAATAAATATTAATTTTTTTTTATTTAAATTGATATTTAAAAAAAAAAGAATATGTTACTTAGATGGTTATGACTACAGTCTCGTTTACGGCCGTTAAGTTGAACAATACATAATATCTTCAAGTAAAACAAAAAATATGATTTGTAATATTTCTGCCATGCTTTAAATTAAGGGTGTATATAACATTTATGAAATCAAAGATTTACGTCGGATTTTAAAATATATTACAGAATAAACCTTCCTGCATCGATTGGAATCAAAAAATTTAGCACCGACAAATTTCGCGAAATAATTTATTTCAAAGTTATCATTCACTCTATGTTATATTCGGCGGAAGTATCAAAATTTGTTAGAAAAATCAAAAATTCAGAATGTTCTTGCAAAGGCATCCGAAAAAAAAACTTACGTTCAGTTTCTCTGTGCGATTTATGATTTTTTGAGCCCAAAAACAGCGGTGTCACTGGCAATCAGACAATGTATAGTTTGATCTACCATAGCTTGTTCTTATACGATTTAATTTCACCCAATCATTTCTTTTTAGTTCAAAACCATTTAATTTCACATTAGGGTTTTGAAAAAATGTATCATTTAATGGAAGGTTGTTGTTCCAAGACATCAACCAGATTTCTTCAGAGTTAAAATTTTGTGAAATAAGTTGTTTAGCAGTGATATACGGTGGTGTTCTACATAAACTTTGATCAGGAGCTTCCAAAAATAAATCAAACAATAAAGAAATGTTAACTTCTGAACTTCTTTGAATGGTATTGAATAACATTTCTTTACGACGAATGTCTGGTGGTGGTATATTTGATAAAACAGGTAACCAATTCAAAGGTGTTGATTTTATAGCACCAGAAATTAATCTCATTGCACGATTCAGTTGAATATTCATTTTTGGTGTATGAGCACTAGTGATTGCAAATTACCCGATTTCAAATTACCCGGTTACTCGATTAGTATTTTCCAAATTACCCGGATTACCCGGATAACCCGGGTAGTTATAAAAAATTAAAATATGAAAAACAATAAAAAAACCTCACAGTAGTAAACTAAAAATTTATCAATTTTAATCGTAAAATAATATTTCAAAAATATTAAGGCATTTAGGTCTTAGGATAGCTGTACTCATCCGATTTCGTATTTTTTTTTTAAATTCCTGCAATAGAAAAAACCCGCTCCGATAAAGTGGATGGATGTTGGCTTCACGGTCAATAACTATTGATTTAAATTTTCTATCATTTTTTTCGGTTTCCTTTATTTACATACAACATTTTCAGCTCTTTATCAACTGTAGTACCACTGTTATCTATAGTAGATCTTGTGTAGACAGCAATACATTTTTGTAGTTGTAAATATTATAATTAGCTGCATCATTATCCAATTTGATTTTGCATTGCTGACGTATTTCCCCATTTATTTGAAATTATTCGTGCGCATCCAACTACGTGGCACCGAGATTTATCTGATGACATTTTCTTGAACTGGTCCCAAACTTTCGATGACACTTATTTTAATTATTAGCTTAAGTCTTAAATAAAAACTTATCATAATATATTTACCGTTTCTATTTTAAACTAAATATAAACAAATAACCAATGAAGATCCTTAATTTTTTATGACTTAATTTTAATTTTAATAAGAACTAAAATTCCATAAATTTTGTTATGTGTTCTTCGTCGTTTTTCTGTTGTTTTCGTAATTCTAACAATAATAATTAACTAGAGGGCAGTTTAATGTTTACGAATGTGGTTGGTTTAATGTTTATGGTTTAATGTTTATGGACATATTGCAATTTGTATGGTTAGAATAGAATCATTTGTCAACAAATAGCATAAAGAATAATTCAAATTTGCAAAAAGAGAATGAGCTGAATTTTATTTTGTAAATTTTATTGAGAAAAAACTGGACCTTTTGTTGTTCGGGTATTCGACCAAAATATCCGGATATTAAATACCCGAAAAATCTTCCTAAATACCCGGGTATCCGGGTACCCGGATACCAAGATTGCAAACACTAATGAGCACTGTTCATCCAGATTGAAGAACAATATTCAGCTGTAAAATATACTAATCCTAAGGCAGCAGTCCTTAAAACATTTGCGTTTGATTCCCAAGTTGTACCAGCAATTTGTTGTAACAAATTATTTCTTGCACTAACTTTTTTGGCTATTGCTTCTAAGTGATTTTTAAAAGTCCAAGAACGATCAAAAATTACACCTAGAATTTTTGGATTATGGTTATGTAAAAGAACAACATTTTCAACTTTAACACATAACTCAGATTTTGCCATTTGATTGTTTAAGTGAAAAGCACTGACTTCAGTTTTACTGGAATTCGGCTTAAGACCCCATTTTTTAAAATAATTCCACATTTTATGTAAATATTTTTCTATAACTTTTTCACCAAGTTGAAGATCTTTACATTGATAAGCTAAAGTAATATCATCAGCATACTGAAATTTCTGGGAAGTGGTTTTTGGTATGTTATACAGGTATAAGTTGAAAAGAATTGGAGCAAGTACTGAACCTTGAGCCAAACCATTGCTTAAAGTTTTCCATTTGCTTTTAGTTTCTTGCATAAAAACCTCAAATTTTCTATTAGAAAGCATATCATTTAAAAGATTTATCAGTTTAAGACAAGGAATAACTGATGCAAATTTCAACAACAATCCATGACGACTAACTGTGTCATATGCTGATGTAAGATCAACTTGTGCTATACAAGTTTTCAGATGTTTTTGAAAACCTGACTCATATGTTGAAAAACCGAGCATTTGTTCGTTACAACCACGATTTTGTCGAAAACCTGCTTGTTCTTTTGGTATCACGACATTGATTTTGTTTTGAACCCTTTGTAGTATAAGTCTTTCCAATAGCTTGAATGGTACACAAAGCAATGAAATTGATCGATAATGAGATGTGTCGTCTCCTGTTTTTCCAGGCTTTAGAGTAGTAATAATTTTTGACTTTTTGAAAATTGAAGGAACCTTAGATTTTTTTACAACGTCAGTAAAAAAATTTGCTAGCCATCTCTTGGTACTTAGTCCACAATGTTTTATAAATTCAGATAAATATTATCAACTCCAGCTGCTTTGCCAACTTTCACATGAGATAAAGCATTAACAATTTCACCTAAAGAAAATCTTTTTGAGAAAGCATGTTGTTGTTTTAAAGATCTACGTAAACGTTTGAGCTGAAACTTAACTTTTTTAATAGCTCTTCTGTCCATGTCAGTTTTCGCTGAATTCAATAGTTTAATAAAAGTTAATAAAATCACAGTAAATATATACACATATATACATCTTTTATGTTATAACTTTTTTTTGTTTGATTTTTTTTCTTATAATCTTTATCCAACTTTCAATCATTTACCAAACTTTTTGATTTAAATTTATATCTAATTGATTTTAAAAAAATTATCTACCAACTAACTTAAATTTTAATTAATTACTGATTTTAAAAATTAAACTAATTCTTTTGAGTTTCACAATTATACTGATCGATTTTATCATAAAAATTCTCAATTTTATATCAAATTTTCTGTTTCAATTTCCCTTTCCAACAATCAAAACAATTCTCCAACGTATAAAATAAACATTAAATCAAACATGTTTTTTGTTGAAATTGAGTGACGCAACTAAATCTCAACAGTAGCATACAAAATTGTTGCGACCTTTAAGAAAATTAATGAAATTGTAATTGAAAAGGAAAATTATTATTTTTAGAACAAAATTGAAATAGTCCTGGCATTACATTGTCACACCGATAGATCAAAAATTCTAAATTTTACATATGTTCCTGCGGGCGGGAAGATATATTAAATTCATTGATGTTAATACATTGTTACCGTTTGGAAATCACTATTGAAAACGTGTTACTGACTAAGTGCCACCATTTTTAATTAGTTTGTTCATCATGATTGCCAATTGCCATCCGTGTTTGATTATACATAAGCTATGCTTCGTTGTATAGTATTTGTGCGAATTCCATTTCGTAACTTTGAGCTTTAAATCGATATAATCGATATTATCAACTATCTTCACTTTGTTTTAGAACCATGTATTACATACAATTGCAAACCAACAACATTTTTGGTGTAGATGAAAAAAAATTTAAGATAATGATGTGTTAAATTCCAATATATATAATTTTGATATATAAATGCAATTTTTGTCAGATTATACTTTCATTTTTCAATTTCATAAAATTATGTTCAATGTAAAAAACATTGATGAAAGCAACCTATACACTTAGGTAAACGATATTTAAATAAAACCACAATTGAAATAATTATCAACATTTAGGCAAACCCCCTTAAGATAATTATAAGGGCCCTAAGGCTCGTTTTAAAAAAAAAATTTGCCAGCTTTCAATTTTATATATATAAGATAGATAGATATGGGGTTCACAGAAAAGAGGAGGTTCTAAAGAAATTTAAGAAACCCTGCAACAATGAAGTTGTAATTATCCAAAAAAATAAAATCTTTTACTTATAGAGTGAAAATTTCTCAAGTGGATCGGAAAAAACATGAACTGCGAATTTTTTAGCGAAAATTGGTAAGTCGGTTAATTTAATATATCTAAAATTAATACCAAGTTTTAAATTTCAAAAAAAAATTTTATTCATGAGTTATACATACGCCTTCAAAGTTTTTGATGGCTTCGTGCTTATATTTCGATATCTCCTGATGGAACAAATGAAATTTGGTTTTAGTATAGTAAAAATTCTAAGATTAGTTTATATTTTATGGAAAAAATTACATAATTAAAAAAATTAAATTTTGGGTCATAAAAATCGCCTTTAGCAATAAACAAATAGGACAAATCAAGGACCTCTCAACGCTGCAGATGATTTTAAATTATTGTGTATTCAACAACAAATAATCAAGCTGATAATTACGAAAACAAAAAAAATATTCTTTAATGGTTATGTTATGATAATAGTTTTTAGGTATGCAAGCGCCCCATTTTTACAAAGAAAATATGATATTTACATTCTCCAAATATTAAGTTTTTTTTTAAATAAATTTTTACAATTTTTTTTCTTAAGATGAAAATATTTGAGGCCGCTTTTTTAGTTGCTGCCGTACGTAAAATCATTCGTTCAGTGTTTTTTTTAAATTCCAATCATATTTCTTAGACATAAATGAAGAAAAGAACTCGTCACTTTTCAAGCGTCAAGAACGCACTAACTGCCGTCGTTAGTGCGTTCTGAAAAAAACTGAAAAAACGGCTTCATTTGTTTTATATATTTAATGACATTTATTAACTTTTTATTGGCAAATATTTCTTTCCTTTTATTATCTCCTGGCCGAATCATCGAATATTACCATTTTCTAATTTTATGAAAACCATTAAAATAATAATTAGGTAGGCTTTGTTATTTCACTTAATTTGAAAAATTTTGAAAATATGTTAACCATGGCAACAAACAAACTTCAGCAAAAAACAAAAATTGCTTTGGTTTTTATATTTTTTTGTACTATCAATTTCTTTCATTATCGGTTGAGGAGTTTCATCTTTAAACGCGTTATGAAAACCCATACGCAACAGTAGCACTATTCACTATTGTAAAAAGATAAGATATAAGATGTGCACGTCAGCTTAAAGAAGAAACGGTTGAACTGTTTCTGCAAGAATTAGGAAAAGATTTCATCAATGTTCTAAAACGTGATTTTATCGCAAAAATCTAGGCTCGAATTTTTATTAAACGAAGCAAAAGACTCTGCAAGATAGTTAATACGACCGTCTGTTTGGATTTCGCTAAAAATTATGGCTGTCGCGTCCAAAATTCTGTTACTTTAGAATTTAAAAAATTAAATATTAAGTTAAGAATAATTAAAATAAAATATTTTTCTGATAGTGCTGGTTCCCATTACAAAAATAAGTATAGTTTCATAAATTGTTATATCATGAAAACGATAATGGGATAATAGCGGAACGATTTGTTTTCACAACAGCTCAGGCGAAAAGTGCATGTGATAGAATTGGTGGAGTTGTTAAGAGACATGCTAATCGTTCCAGTTTACAAAATACAACAATCGATAAGCAGACACCAAAATCTATGTTTGAGTGTGCTCAAATATTTTCAAAGTCTAAAGAATTTTTTGACTTTTGTCCACAAGAAAAACATGACATTCATTAAAAACTTGCAGTCGTGGCAAAAAGAATCCCCAAATGAAGAAAACAACTTATCCTGTAAAGTTTTTTCGTCTGATGAAAAAAGAATACACCCAATTCTGTTTTTACACGGTCTTTTTTTAGACGGTTTTGAAATAACACGGTCTAGAAAAAAAATTTAAATTCGTTTTTACACGGTTTTATTTGAAATAGCACGGTTTAAATTTTGAAGAAAATTCGTATTTTTTTTTTATATACAAAGTTAGGCATGTTTAGTGTTAATTATAATAAATTATAAATTAACGTCTCTTAATATCTGAAGATACCATGTCCAACTAGGGATTAGGATTAAGTTTGAATAAATTAAATTTCTTTAAGAAGTTTATGAACGTTATCTTTAAAATTTTGAGGATTAAAGTTATCAGGGAAAACCCTTGCTGGTGCGAGACATTCCATAGATGAGAGACTCTGCTGAAAAAATCACGCTGAAAAGCAACACTTCTGATCCTTTTTATATGAAGTGTAAAAGGATGGCCTACAAAATTTACTCTGGTGTTACGCGATAGGTTGCTAGTTCAGGTAAAATTGATTTTATCTCAGTCGAAGTTTGTTCATCCACAATGTATTACAACATTTCCCCTGTGTTGCAAGGAATTTAACTCATTAATAAGAGTTGAGTTGCTAAATAGTTTAACAGTTCTGCGCTGAACAAACTCAATTTACTTCATACTACTAAAATCAGATACACCCCATATGTGAGAACAATACTCCATGCAGGGAGTATAAATGGTTTATATATTAAAAGAAGCTGTTAGCTATTGAAAAACTTACGAAATCGTTCCAAAGACCTAAATTTTTGAACAGCGTTCTTAGCTAGGTTAAAAATATGAGAATTTCATTTCATATTGTTTTCAACTTCTATTCCTAGAAGTATGTATGTACAGTTGATCAATTTTCTTTGAAGATTTTTTAACGCTAATCTTAAAGTTTGGAGGAAGAAAATTATTTTATCTTATTATACTCTTATTGATACTCTGGTGTAACGTGTCAAGTTTGCAGGCTTAGGTAAAATCGATTTGATTTAGATAGAAGCCCGTTTATCCTTAATGTAAAATACCGTCAAATCAGCGACATACCAGGAATCAAGCTCATTAGTAAGATTTGAATTGCTGATCAATTTAACAGCCCTCTGTTGTATAGATTCAATCAAGACCTGTATGGTAACCTCCATATGTGACAACAATAATCCATGTCTTTTGGCGAAAACCGCATTGTCTTTAAGTATTTTTGACCAGTTAACAAAGAACCTCATATTTTTAAAATTAATGTTTTTTTCAAATATTTTAGCTACAATCGATTAGTTTGATATGGGTTTGTAATTTCTTGTATCCGTTTTCGTACCTTTTTTGGAACTGGCTGTGCCTACACTAGCCATTTCCCAAAAAAACTAATATTTCAAATTATATATGTCGTTGGAACAGCATGTTTGATTGAGCTTGTGAAACGTACGTTATCGCTTAAACATCTGAAAAGCACATGATCGAATCTGGCATGCCAACTTCATGTAGACGTAAAGCATATTCAAAATTGTCACACCGATCAAAACATTTCGGTATCCATCGATAGTTTTTCTTCTGAGTCTAAATTAGTTATTACTGGTATTCTCCAAGGCTCAGTTTTATTCCCCACTCTATTTTTAATTTATATCAACGGCCTGTTGAAAATTATCAGGATGATACACAGTACATTGCACAGGTCAATTGTTCCCTTATCTTCAAAGGTAAAATGAATTAAAAAATAAATCTCGCCCGGAGAAACGTTGTTATAAATGTAAACGAGGACCTTGAAGGAGAAAAGGACCGAGGACCGAGAAAAAGTCGCCGATTGGGGTAAAAAAATTTATTCAATTCTAATTCTACCAAAATGCAGCTATTGATTGTTTTCAGATCATAGACCGAGTTCCCCAATGATACTTCCATTAGTATCTATGACGGACAAATAGCATCCTAAATAGATGTGAAAAATATTTGACTCCGTATAATTTACTCCACATTTATAAGTTCTACATTCGTCCATGTATGGAATGAAATTTTTTTTTCAGTGTAAAGAAGTTTTTCTGAGAGAAAATGAAAAAGGCTTTCAAATTGCTAAATTCCAGTGAATTACAATAATTACTTTGATATTAATCACTCACCAAATCTCTCAAAATTTTATTTTTTACGCCAAAAAGTGTAAAAGTTTTGTTTATTTAACATTATGCCCGCCGCATATTGCCGCTATCTCATAAGAAAGGGAATTCAGGAAAACTCGTTATGAAAATATTCAATTATCATTTATTATTATTGCAACTTATTTATTTTAATATGGAAAAAAATTTCCAAATCTCGTTTTAATTCTATTTATTTATTCAAATGTTTATGAGTACTCTATATGTTTTGTTTTTCCGTCTAGTGCGTACACGAATAAATCAGAAGGTTTTCCTAACGCGTCAGCCACATACAGTTGTTAATCTGAGAAGCACGAGTTCTCCAAATCTAGTCCACATACTTGCAGTAACTGTCCTTGTGCTTTGTTGATCGTCATTGCAAATTCGAGTTGCACTGGAAACTAAACGTTTGAATTCAAATGCCATATCTGTTGGGATAATAGCCGGTCATTGGAACAGCATGCTTGATTGAGCTTGTGAAACGTACGTTATTGCATTAGACATCTGAAAAGCATTTGATCGAATCTGGCATGCCAACTTCATGTAGACGTAAAGCATATTCAAAATTGTCACACCGATCAAAACATTTCGGTATCCATCGATAGTTTTTCTTCTGAGTCTAAATTAGTTATTACTGGTGTTCTCCAAGGCACAGTTTTATTCCTCACTCTATTTTTAATTTATATCAATGACCTGTTGAAAATTATCAGTAACACGACAAATAGTTTTGCAGATAACATACAGTACATTGCACAGGTCATTCGTTCCCCTATCTTCAAAGGTAAAATGAATGAAAAAATAAATCTCGCCCGGAGAAACGTTGTTATAAATGTAAACGAGGACCTTGAAGGAGAAAAGGACCGAGGACCGAGAATAAAGTCGCTGATTGGGGGTAAAAAAATTTATTCAATTCTAATTCCACCAAAAAACCAGCTTTTGATTGTTTTCAGATCATAGACCGAGTTCCCCAATGATACTTCCATTAGTATCTATGACGAACAAATAGCATCCTAAATAGATGGTAAAAATATTTCATTCCGTATAATTTACTCCACATTTATAAGTTCTACATTCGTCCATGTATGGAATATTGTTGTCAAGTCTTGTGTGGTGCATCTATTTCGATCTAGGCTCTAGTCTAAATTTAACTTCAAATCTTGATTTCCTACAACATTGTCGTACTGTTGCTGATCTCTGATTTAATTTTTGTTTTTTTATCAAATGAACTGTGCATACATGCACAAAAAATTTAATTTGGCTTTTATATAGACTCTTAATAGTTTGTTTGTACAAATCATTTTATTTTACCTATTTTTTACAGAAATAAAGGGTATGGAACCAATCCCCTTTTTTTCTATGTGCTGCATGTCTTTTTATGCACGGTTTTTTTTTACACGTCTTTTCCTGGAACGTATCTACCGTGTAAAAACAGAATTGGGTGTAATTGTAAAATTTTACTAAGAAGAGAAAATAAATATTTGGAGAATGTAAATATCATATTTTCTTTGTAAAAATGGGGCGCTTGCATACCTAAAACTATTATCATAACATAACCATTAAAGAATATTTTTTTTTGTTTTCGTAATTATCATCTTGATTATATGTTGTTGAATACACAATCATTTAAAATCATCTGCAGCGTTGAGAAGCCCTTGATTTTCCTATTTCTTTTATTGCTAATGGCGATTTTTATAGCCCAAAATTTAATTTTTTTAATTATGTAATTTTTTCTATAAAATATAAACTAATCTTAGAATTTTCACTGTACTAAAACTAAATTTCATTTGTTCCATCAGGAAATATCGAAATATAAACACGAAACCATCAAATACTTTGAAGGCGTATAACTTATGAATAAAATTTTTTTTTGAAATTTAAAACTTGGTATTAATTTTAGATATATTAAATTAACCGACTTACCAATTTTCGCTAAAAAATTCGCAGTTCATGTTTTTTCCGATCCACTTGAGAAATTTTTACTCACAGTAAAAATAATAAGTAAATAATGAAGTTGTGTTCATTCTCTCGAAATCAACATCTTTTTACAGCCTTTAGATGTAGCAGTTATAATCATTCATTTAAACAAGTGTTACGCAGTGAATAGAATAAATGACTTGAAAATAACGATTAAAAAAATATACAAAAAAGCTTTCGTCAGCGGCCATCAAGCGTTGTAGTCTGTAGAGCTCGTTGATAAGGCAGTGAAATCATTGTCATGTGACATAATTAAAAAAAGTTTTGAATTCTGCGGAATTTTAAGCTGGGCAACGCTATTCCTACTGAAAAATTGAATTCAAAATTAAAAACGAATTATAGAATGGAAAGAACATGAATTTTTAGTTTATCTGATCAATCTAATTCTTCATCAGACAAGAAAATCATTCAGTTCATTCAAATACCAGATAATAACTCACCTGACACGTGCAAAACAGATTCGGATTCTTCTTAAATTTAAATAGGCGAATTTTTTTCTATAAAATATGTAGGTACTTGAGTACAAATGAATTTTTATTTATTTTATATTAATTTTTGTATTTCATATCTTGAATTTTATTTTTTATATACACTTAAGAAATCGTACACTATTTGGAATAAGTTTCGTAGTAATGCACCATGGTATACTATTCAATCATTTTTACAAATCAAATTTTCTTCTATTTCCATATAGAATACCATGGTGGTGTAGTTGGTGTAGTTGGTATAGTTGGTATAGGGTACAAAACTTTGAAAATATTTTCTTTAAAAATAAAAAAGAAAATTAAAGAAAATAAAATAAACAAAAACAAAAAACGGTCTTTGCTTTTTTCATATGATTTACAATTTTCAATTACTTTATCTAATTTTATATCTTTTTCTGTTAATAATCTTTTCTGTAGTTTTTTATCACATAAACCAAAAATTAATTTGTCTCTTATCATATTTGCTTCATATTCTTTACTACAACTAGTACACTTAAAATGACATAAGGCTGCTTGTTTTTTAAGTTCTTCATAGAAATTTTCCACGGTTTGTCCTTTTTTTTGAACGATATTGTTAAATTTGAATGATTCTATAATAAAATTTTTTTTTTGGTAAACAATGTTCTTCAAAAAGTGTAATTACTTTATCAAATTCTACATCATCAGTTGTAATACCAAACGAATTAAAAATATCAATACCGTCATCACCCAACAAATTTAACAGTATTGCAATTTTGGTTTTATCGTCTTTCTTATCTGCTCCAGATGCTAACAAATACATATCGAATTTTTGTTTCCATTTTGACCAATTTGCCTCAGCATATCCGAAGTTCATTAGAAGCGGAACATTAACTTCATTCATTTTAGTTACTTGACACCATGTAACATTCGTTAATAAAATTATTATGTTTATTTGTATATCTTATTTATTTAACAATATATTTGTATCTATGTTTTAAAAAATTTATTTAAGCAAACTTTATCTTTTGCAAGACTATATAAAAGTCACACCCATATTACTTTTATTCTATTACTATATCTACTTCATTCTATTACAATCTAATTAATTCTATTACATTCAGTACTATTAGACAAAGTCAAAGATAATAATGATAAAGTTTACTCAGCTCAAAAAAGTAACCGCACATGTAAACTTCAAGATCTGGGTGCACGGTAGTGTACCTGCTAAGTTCAGCACTACAAGCATCTTATTCAGAAATCGTCTTAGCTCGTTTTCTACTATCCTTTTACTCAACACCCTTTAATGCTAGAACGCTCCTTTTATTACACACTTTGGCGGTGATCATACTACAAAGCACCCAAAATTTCAAGTATCAACGATTTTTTCTGTACGAGATATAACGATTTAACCTCAATCGAATCGTGTCATATTCCGAAAATCAGTAGACCGAAAGTTCAAACCACCGAATTTCATATCATCGAATGGTTTTGAAATTGAAAAATCATTAGATCGAAGTATCACATCACCGATAATCATATATATTTGAAAAATTAATTCATAAAATCGAAAAATCAAATGGTCGAAATTCATAAAATCGAATAAAAAATCATATTATCGAAATATTATAACATCGAAAATCTTCGATATTATGAATAAATCCTGACATCGAAAAAACAGGGGTACCCTCCTCACAGATATAAATATTGTAAATTGAAATACTAGATAGCCGGCAGTATATTTTAGTACTTATATTGATTTGGTATTATATTTCTATTTCAAATTGTTAGTGTTTCAGGTTTTTTATGTGACTTGAGAGTGTGGAGTGGAGCTGGAACTTTCATATATTTGGAGCATTTATTCATTCGTTCACACCACAGACAGAATTTTCAGATTTAAAAATCGATCAATATATGTATATTTTCCAAAGAATGGCCCAATTAATATATACTGCGTATATCTGACATTTCAATTTACAATACTTTTATCTGTGAGGAGAATATAACCTGTTTTTCAATTATATGATTTTTCAATGTAATTAATTATTCATTATGTCGAATATTTTCGAATGTTTTTCGATAATATGATTTTTTATTCGATTTTATGAAATTCGATCACCGGATTTTTCGATGATACATCGGAAAAATATCAGTGCAACGATCTTTCGATGCAACGACTTTCGACAGTGTGAACAGATTTTCGATGTTGTGATTTTCGGTTGTTTGATTTTTCGAAAGTATTATTTTTATTTTTCGATTTACATATTAATATTTTTCAATGTAACGATTTTTGATGGTATGATTTTTCGATGATACGGCACGATCTGTATATATCTATAAATAAAAATGGAAATGCTCGTTTGTGCAAAATAGGTAATCTCCGAAAGTACTTCACCAATTCCTTTGAAATTTGGACACAATGTTGCATGTTAGCTTTATATTATTGTTAAAGAATGAATTGTCTTCCAGAAACAAAACATAAACTTTAATTTTAGTAATCTTTTAATTTGAAATATGTTAAAGTAATTTATATAAAATCCTTTATTAATATTTGCATCTATATACACATTAGTCAATTTGCTGGGTTTAAATATTTTTTTTGTATTATTATGTTGGCCTTCATGAATTTAAATTTCGAAGTGCCATCTCTAAACAAATAATAAAACTTAATGTTTAATAAAAAGTTTATAATCTTTCTCTCTGTTATCAACCATCAAGGTGTAATCATCTTTTTTTGATAAAAATTTAAATAAATTATAAAAAATTGGAAACATTGTTTGAAGAACCACGCCAATTGTTTTATTAATTTATAGCTTAAAATCAACATTTTTGTTATTGGATTAACAATTATCCATATCCATATGCATAAGGATTTTAATTTTCATCTACGTTTAGAATTTTATTACAAAGCTAACACGAAACATCAATACGTTAGCGGAAGTTGTAAAGATCATAAATCTTATATATTAATTATTACAGCCTAAGGCTTTTTTATTCGAATTTTGATTCATTTCAAATTTTCACTGCTAACTGATATTAGTGTAACTTAGATTTTAAAGATTTTTGGGATTTTCGGATCATAAACAAAAAAGTCATAGACGAATTAAAATGTATTTTTGAATATAACGGCCTCCCACATACAATATGAAAATGGAATTGCCCAAGTATATATTTTTTTTCACAAAAACGATAAGCAGGCTACAGACCTACCTTCAATCAATTTGTCAATCAATTCGAAAACGAAAACAAACGAAATAAAATTTAGTGTAAAAATCCCCTAAATTTTATTTCGTTTATTTTCGTTTTCAATTGATTGAAGGTGTGTAGCCTGCTTTAAGAGAATATAAAAAAATGAATATAAAAAATTAAATTTAGCATTTTATATTTTCTTTTCAAATTTCAATTTAGTTTATGAATTGATTTAGGAGTGAATAGACGTAATAATTTTCTTTGTTTTTTTATTATAGGAGTGGATAGACGTAATATTTTTCTATGAATGTTGTGAATGAAGAAATGAATTGCACGTGGTATTTATCATTTTAAAATTCATGTGTTTGTTAAATTTGTCAGATGCATATAGAATTGATTCGACGAGATAATGGTATGAGTGAGTTTATATTATTTTTCTTTGTTTTTTTATTATTATTATTTTTCTTTGATTTTCTTTGATTTAATTATTATGGTGTTAATGGTGAAATGAATTTTGTGAATGAAGAAATGAATTGCACGTGGTATTTATCATTTTAAAATTCATGTGTTTGGTAAATTTGTCAGATGAAGATAGAATTGATTCGACGTGATAATGGTATGAGTGAGTTTATATTATTTTTCTTTGTTTTTTATTATTATTCTTTTTCTTTGATTTTCTTTGATTTTCTTTGATTTAATTATTATGGTGTTAATGGTGAAAGGAATGTTGTGAATGACGTATTATTTTTCTTTGTTTTTTTATTAGTACTGGGAGGGCCCGGCGTGCTTCGCTACGCTTATAAATAAAGTTTTTGCGTAGACATTTTGTTGACGTAGAAGCAATGATTTCAAAAAGTGGTAATGAGAAATGCTAGCATATAATTTTTAATTTTTCTTTTTAAATATATGAATGAAAAACAATCAGAACTCTAGCTGATTAGTTCGGATATATGAAAAATTAGCGATCAAATAAGTTAGAGATCAAATAAGCTTACTTGAAAACTTATTTGATCACTAATTTTTCACATATCCGAACTGATCAGCTAGAGTTCTGATTATTTTTCATTCATATATTTAAAAAGAAAAATTAAAAATTATATGCTAGCATTTCTCATTACCACTTTTTGAAATCATTGCTTCTACGTCAACAAAATGTCCACGCAAAAACTTTATTTATAAGCGTAGCGAAGCACACCGGGCCCTCCTAGTTAACATAATTTAGTTTAAAGATGATACATTCAGCAAATTACCCCTTAACCCTCTCCATTTAGCGTTTAGCAATTTCAACTTTTCAAAAACAAATAACCTATTATTCAATACCTAAGATTTTTATTATAGTACAGAAAACTTTTTCGTTTAGTTAAATGCTTCTTTACAATATTTAAAACTTACACGAGCTGATATTTTCCAAACCAACTGCTCCTATTGGTCCAGAAAACCGTTTCTTTTAGCGTAAATGCTTCTTTTCGATAATCACAACTTTTGTAAAAATCGACATTTTATATGACATTCTCTGATATTTTTCAACCCAACTGTTCCTATTTGATCAAAAACTAACTAAGAAAACCTCCTCATTTATTTTTTTTTTAAATAAAATTTGTTGTGTAGTAGGAATTACAATAACACATAAAAACCTTTTAAGACCAAGGTCCCACAACAACATAGGTTCAAAGGTGTTGCTAGACGTAAATCTTTCTTTTTTTTTGTTTTTTTATATTTTTTGTTAAAGAATGGAAAACTAAACAAAAAATCCTATCACTGACAAAATATGACATAGGCCAATATTTTATGATAGAATAGAGAAAATAAAAGTAAATTAAAAAGTAAATAGCAAATCTTTACAAAAATTTGCTGAAACAAAACAAAAATGTAGTTGCCAATAATCCAGCCGGTTGCATATTCCTTGATCCTGTGACGCACTGTCTTTCTTGAAGATTAAAGCCAACACATAGTTATATGAAGGTTCGTTTCCTCAAGGAAGCAATAGCATCTCATCATCAAGGATAATTTCACAGCTAAGATTGAGGGTGCTACCGTTGACTGAATACAGTTCATCCGCCACCACCCCTAAGACGTCACCTTGGCTAGTGATATCTCACTGCTATTGCCTGTGGTATGTGATATCTCACGTTAACTTGTATTTCAATAGCAGGGACTGGAGTACGCGGGGTTGCACACCCGTGGATCAAAAATTAAAAAAAAAAATTCAAAATAATAAAAACTGATCCCTCCATTTGCTCTAAATCCTTATTTTCAATAATTACAACTTTTCTGAAAAACGACATTTAATCAAAACAATCTGATGTTGTCCAACCCAACTGGTCCCATTAGTCCAGAAATTTATTTTCAAAACCTTTCCATTAAGTCTAAATGCTTCTTTTCAATAATTATAACTTCTAAGAAAAAACGACATTTAATATGAACCGACTCGATATTTTCCAACCCAGCTGTTCTGATTAGTCCACAAAACTTTTTACAAAACCTCTCCGTTTCTCTAAATGATTCTTTTTAATAATTACAACTTTTGTGAAAAAAACGATATTTAATATAAACCAACATGATATTTTCCAACCCAACTTCTTCTATTCGTGCAGAAAAAATTGTGCAAATCAATGCTTATTTCCAATGATTATACAACTTTTAAGAAACTAAGACCTTTAATATGAACCAATATTATCCAACCCAACTTTTCCAATTAGTCCAGAAAACATCTCCATTTAGCGTAAACGTTTATTTTTAAAAGCTATTTATTTGTTTTGGAAAAACGACATTAATTCTGCAACAAGTTAACATTTTCCAGCTTCACGTTTGAGTCATCAATGAACGAAGGAGTGGATTCAATCGAAAAACCGCTCACAATACTTTTCCGTTTAGCGTAAATACTTCTGTTCATTAATTACAAGTTTTATAAAAACAAAACTTTAAATCTGCAACAACATGATATTTTCCAACTATTTCTATCAGTTGAGAGTACCTGAAGCCTCTAGCTAGATCAAAGTAAAACATGGAACAACTCGCACATGGCTGAATACATTTTCTGTCGAATATGGGAGGAACGTCAAATATAAACATGAATTTAACAACAGAAATGTACAACGAAGCGTTCATATAATGATTGAAGATCTGTGCTTAGTAATCGCGAACTTAGTTCTGTAACTATTATGAATATGAATATTGCATACCATTATCGAATTGATCTGCAGTTGCTGCTTCGTACGATGTAGAATACATCGTGGATATAAATACAAAACGATGATATGCCATTTCAATTTAAAAGATAGCAATTTTCAATTTGCTTGGCATTTGCAATTACCATCAACAAAGCTCAGGTTCAATCAATAGAAGCGTGCGGTTCAGATCTAGAACGGATTGCTTCTCACATTTAAAATTATATGTTGCGTGTTCTAGAGGCGGGAAACTAGACAATCTCTATATCTGCATAGACAATGGAACAACTAAAAATATTGTATACACATTGAAGAATCACTTTAAATGTTTTAAAACTCCCTAACTGCATTTCCTCGGCGACAAAACTTAACACCATTTGCTTTTGATCGACCCAACGTTTACCAAAAACTTCGATATTTTTAACTGAACGGATGTTTATACATTCAAGAATCAAGGTATCCAGTTTGTTCAGTGCTACCATACATACATAGAAAACTCAAATTGAAACATAATCATAATCAAATTGAAACATATTTACTCATAAAAATTGGTTGAGTGTCGGTAAAGTGGTAAAATTCTTGGAGTTGGACTTGGATTTTCCAATTAACAGAGTCAGCCAATATAGTTGAACTATGGTGATCACCATCTAACGTATAATCGATTAAATCAAATCTTCAAATGAACCTCAACCAGAAAATAGATTGAATTGCTAAAATAATTACTGGTGAGTTAGTGAAATTTGAGAACAGTCCATGCTCCTATATGGAGCATCAACAGCACCAAAAAAATTCATAAAATCTTAACGTAAACACCTTGAACTCATCATAATACGTAACTAACAAGTAAATCAATAACTGTCGATTAGAAATTTATCTATTACCTATTTGACTAAAAATTCATTAATCATTTATTAATTTGCATAGTCAATAATTTTTTTCTAAAGTTTTAGTAAAGTAGATGAACATGACCTTGCAATTAGACTGCTATGGATACAAGATAAAATAAGATACAAGATAAAATAAATGTTAACTATAATTGTTTGTTCGTGAAATTAAATAAGAATATTGTAATAAAAATTTTATGTGCATCGTAAAATTGAAGCTATACAAAAAGATTGTGTGAACTATAGCAATAAGGTGAAATGTTTTTGATTGAATAAGAGATTTAAACATTTTTGGCAAATTTAATTGTTCAATTCGCTTAAGATAGAATATATATTGTAACTGTTTGGAAGAAAGTACAATGTTATATTATATAAACATGGGTATGTGTAATCATAAGCAAGATTAATTAGCATAAAAATAAAATTATGTGTAGACAAGACACTGACATATATTAACTTTTAGATGTCAACAGAGCAATGTTAAAATTTATATCAAAACGATTGTTGCGAAATAAAATTCATTAGTCAATAAAATGATCTCTATTAAAACTCGACTGGGAGTGAAGTTAGAATTTTGATGTCTGCTCACATATTTCGGAATATATTTGAAATTCTAGAACGGCAAGTTAATTGGACAAACTGTTGCTCTCGAAGTTTGAGATTTTCTGAGCTAGAGAAACTTCTTTAAGATTATATTGTTTTTGAAGTGAAACTTCTTTAACGAGGCATTATTTTTAAATTTTTGTTACGGAGAGATGTAACGTTAAATATAAACATTTATACTTTTAATGTTTTTACATGTATTTGTTCGTATTGTATTTGATTTGATTTTTTTCACATGTAAAGCCGCAATTAGACTATTGCAGAACTCTGCAATATTTCTGCAATAGTCGTGCAATAGTAGTGTGTTAAATATTCATTGCAGAAAAGTTTGGTAATGAACTCATTGCAAAACATTGCAATGAGTCATTGCAATGTTTTAAAATGAATTCAATGCCAAACTTTTCTGCAATTAATATTTTACACACTACCATTGCAGAAATATTGCAGTGTTCTGCAATAGTCTAATTGCGGCTTTAGGTGCGTTCGATTGACTGGAACAACTGAAAAAACAACAAAAATTGCATTCAATTTTTCAGTTGCTTTGGTTGCTTCAGTCAAATCGAACACGGCTATAATAGTCAATTATATATGCTGGCTGTTATTATATGTATGTATATACAAAATAACCTTATTTTACTGTTTTTGCATGTATGAATTTGTTTATCAGTTAGAAACACCGTTACGTCATGTATTTGTTCGTATTTTTAGGGTTCCTTTTTTATACGGAACACTATTGGTAAGAGTAAAACGAGTTTTTCACATTATATCGTTTATCTCGTAAACTATAAATGCTATGAACTTGAAATTTAAGGTGCGTATAAAACTAATCTGTCCACATAAAATGACGGATACAAATAAAACTAAAGTGGTTTTCGTTGTGTTTACAGGGCTACGATGTGAGACCTTTGAGAAAATACATTTTTTTATAGATTCAAGTAGGGTACCATATGAAAGGGCTTCATTTCAGAACTCCTTAAAAGTTTATTTTGGAATTTTAACCTCACCCTTTTTTGTATAATTTTGAATAATGACGTTTTATCGTGATTTCTTACCTCGATTAGCTCCGAACCTAACTAAACGAAAATTTTCAAATGTATTTGGAATGATAGAATAATTAGTAAGTTTTTAATAAAAAATATATAAAAGTGTCATATACTCATAATTAGATTTATTAAGGGGATGGAAATGAGAAAGAGTAAAAACACTATTTAAAATGTGATAAAGTGGGTGTCATTTGAAAGAACACCTAATTCAGAAAACAAATCAATTTTTTTTAGAATTTTGCGATGCACAGTTTTTGAGTTATTGTTAAAAAAATGCGGCTTTCAGACCGACCCCCCACCCCCCCCCCCCCCCCCCCCCCGTACGTTTCGACACTGATTGACAGAAAAATTTGTAAAAATTCACAGAGTTAGAAAATTCGGTAAATTTTGTATGAAAACTATAGCGAAGTCTCAAATAATTATATTTCTGTGTGTTTAGGGGACCGGGGTAAAGAGGGTAAAAAAAAACCTTTTTTGACCCAAGCGAGTGGGGTGACATTTAAAGCACCTAATTTAGAATTCATTGCAATTGTTTTTAGAATTTTGCGGTGCCCAGTTTTTGAGTTATTGTCAAAAAAGTGAAAACGTCAGACCGTTCCCCGTTTCGACACTGATTGACGTTTCGACACGTTTCGACACTGATTGACAGAAAAATTTGAAAAAATTTAAAGAGTTAGGAAATTTGGTAAGTTTTGTATGCAAACTATAGTGAAGTCTCAAATAATTATATTTCTGTGTGCTTAGGGGACCGGGGTAGAGAGGGTAATAAAAACTTTTTTGACCCAAGCGAGTGGGGTGTCATTTGCAAGAGCACCTAATATAGAATTCATTGCAATTTTTTTTAGAATTTTTCGGTGCCCAGTTTTTGAGTTATTGTCAAAAAAGTGTAAAATTCAGACCGTTCCCCGCATACGTTTCGACACTCATTGACAGAAAAATTTGTAAACATTCCTAGAGTTAGGAAATTTGGTAAATTTTGTGAAATAACGAAGTCTCAAATAATTATATTTCTATGTGTTTAGGGGACGGGAGTAGAGAGGGTAAAAAAAACCTTTTTTGACCCAAGCGAGTGGGGCGAGCGGGATTTGCAAGACCACTTATTTTAAAAATTATTGCAATTTTTTTTAGAAATTTTGGGTGCACAGTTTAAGAGTTATGGACAAGAAAGTGCAAAATTCAGATCGTTCTGCCCCCTACTTTTCGACAATGATTGACAGAAAAATTTGAACAAATTCACAGAGACAGGAAGATTGGTAAATTTTGAATGAAAATCATAGCGAAGACTCAAATAATTATATTTCTGTGTGCTTAGGGGATGGGTGTGGAGAGAGTAAAAAAAACATTTTTGACCCAAATGAGTGGGGTGTCATATGAAGGAGTACATAATTTAAGGAAGGAGTACATTACAATTTTTTTTAGAATTTTTCAATGCATAGTTTTTGTGTTGTTAAAAAATATTTTTAGTACGTAGCCTCTCCACCTCCCTAATTTCAACACTTGATTGACCGAAAAAATAATCAAATTTAATTCATTTACAAGCTGGTGTAATTGAATCTTAAGTTACCAAAAACATCTATGGATAAGATTTAACCTGAATTAACATTTTTTTGCCATTTTTGATCAATGTAGATTTGATTGTAATTTACTCTTGACATTTTCAATTTAACATTTATTTTGTTATGCGTCTATGGTCTGGAAATATAAGGACATTACAACACAACTTTTTGTCAATAACTTTTGATATTGTGTTCTTTTACATTCACGGAACCCTTAACGAGCAAATTTTATTCGCACTTGTCTTACTTTTTTTTACATTTATTTTTCGTAACATAACGCAAATCGTAACTTTTATATGTTGACTGAATCGTAGCACTAGGATGCTGAATAATAGAAATATTCTCTCATCCAATGAATTCACACAAGTAATGTTTAGAAATTTAATACTAAAATCCCAAACGCTTATATTTTATTTTTACCCTCAATAAAGAAGAATTGCTTAAAAAGAATTCCAATAACCTTCCAATAACAAATCTGACTACCTACAGCACAAACTATCTCAACGGTAGTTGTTGCAGTTGAGTTGCAGCATCTCAATGAAAACGTACTTCAAATTGTTTGTAAAATTATATCAAAATTCGGATTTTCTGGGATTAATAATATGTATCCTATGTGTATAATAACGCACGTCATTACATCAAATGATGGTATTGACCGGATATTTAGGCTGACCATTTTTAAGTCAGTCCTTCTTGTCACAAGGTAAATGAAAAATAATCAGAAGTTGAGAATTCAAATATTTGATTTTATTGGATGTAGTTAGTAATAGTAATGTTCTATATTTATTTAATAAGCTGATCAGTTAAAGCAGTAGCAGTAGTAATAGCAGTAGTATCCCATCAAACATAAATTCTGTTGTTCGAGAAAAAGTAAAAAAAAATTTAACCGGAAGTGGCAAACAGGAAGTTGGGATGCAGAACTGTTGTGAACCGTACTAAATGGTTATGTATCAAGTTTCATCTAATTCGATTATCAGGTACAGATGTTATTGAGCTTCCAAAAAACAGGTATATGGGACAGCCCCCACTACTTTGTTCACTATCGCTCAAAAACTTATCAGTTCCTTGCCATACATAGTTCCAAAGTGTCATCAAAATTTATTCACGAACGAATGCTGTGTACTCACAACTAACATTGAAAAAATTGTGACACAGTAAACAGGAGTTCGGGAGGCACCCCGCCACTTACTTCAATATTATCCAAAAACTAATCAGTTCTTTGTTATTTAAGTCTGCATATTTTTTCTAATTGTCATTAAAATAAATTAATGAATGAAGTCTGTATGGTCCCAACAAACTTTAAAAACAAAGTGTGAAAAGTCAGCATTTGTATGGTAGACCCCCCTCCACTTTGATCAATGTGTCCCAAAAGATGATAATTATCTTCTTATACTAATTGGATCCTTTTCCATAAGTTTCATCATAATCACTTCGTTATTGTAGGCTGTAGTGTGCATAAACACACTGAAAAACTTCAAAAAAGTACAAAAAATTTTTGTACAAGAAGTTGGGATGCAGAACTATTGTGAACCGTACTAAATGCTCATGTACCAAGTTCCATCCAATTCGATTATCAGGTACAGATGTTATTGGGCTTTCAAAAAAACAGGTGCTCCTGGGACCATACACCATTTTGTTCACTATCGTTCAAAAGCTAATCAGTTTCTTGTCATACAAGCTTGCATCTTTTTCCAAAGCGTAATCAAAATTCATTCACGAACGAATGTTTTATGTTCCAAACAAACATAAAAACATTGTGGAAAAAACCACCTGTTGTATGGTGGACTCCCCGACCCTTTATCCAATGTACTCCAAAAGCTCATCAAATCTTTTTCATGTTACTTGAAAGCTTTCACCAACGTTTCATGAAAATCGATCGGTAATTGTAGGCTACAGTAGGGATAAACACTTGAAAAAAAAACTTTTTAACCGGAAGTGACAAACCGGAAGTTGGTATGCAGAAATATTGGAAACTGTACTAAAACCTTATATAGTAAGTTTTAATAAGATCATAGTCCGGGATTTTTTTTTTTTTTTTTTTTTTATTCTATGTTAGGCATGTTTAGTGTTAACCAATATAGATCAACGTCTCTGAATATCCGAAGATACCATGCTAACTAAGGAACTAGGGCTTGAAAGTATTATTCAATTATCTTTGAGGAATTTATTAATGTTGATCTTAAAGTTTTGAGGATTAAAGTTATCAGGAAAGACCCACGCCGGTAAGGCATTCCAGAGATGAGAAACTCTGTTAAAAAAATCGCGCTGAAAAGCGACAGTTCTACACCTAGTCACTCGAACCGTAAAAGGATGGGCTGATATTGATGCTCTAGTGAAACGCGCGAAGTTTGTTGGTTCAGGAAAAATCGATTTGATCTCCGCAGACGTCCGTTCGTCCATAATATACTTGTAAAATACCGTCAAATCAGCGACGTCTCTTCTATGTTGCAAGGAATCAAGCTCGTTAGTAAGAGTCGAGTTGCCGATCAATTTAACAGCTCTCCGCTGTACAGAATCAAGACATTTCAAACTACTTATGTAAGCTCCTCCCCATATGTGAGAACAATATTCCATGCAGGGACGAATAAATGATTTATATATTAAAAGAAGCTGCTCGCTATTAAAAACCTTACGACAACGACCCAAAAATCCTAATTTTTGAACAGCGTTCTTTGCTAGGCTAAAAATATGAGAATTCCATTTCATACTATTTTCAATCTCAACTCCTAGAAGTCTAATAGATTCTTTCTCTTCAAGATTATTTGAATCAAACTTTAATAAAAATGGATTAGGTGTTGATAACCTAGAAAAATGGCAAACTTGAGTTTTACTTGTGTTGAATTCAACATTGTTAGCAACTCCCCAATCTAAGATGGTTTTTAAATCAATATTTAATGAGTCTATCAAGTTTGATCTAGCGATATTAAGATTTGATGGTGCATACAAATTTGGCATTTCATGTGACGCATGAAGTGTGCTATCATCAGCAAAACTATGGATGGGATTAACTGTTGAACCTAGCAAGTCATTAATATAGAGAAGAAAAAGAGTAGGTGATAAAGCGGAACCTTGAGGAACACCAGCGTTAGTTGAAAAGATATTCGATGAAACACCATCAACATTGACCTGAAATTTGCGCTCGGAAATAAAGCTTTGTAGCCAAGAAATAAGTTGCTCATCTAAGCCGTAGCATCTCAATTTGCAAATAAGATTGTTGTGCCATACTTTGTCAAACGCTTTGGCAATATCAAGTGCGACGCCAAAGGTCTCACCATGGTTTTCAAACGACTTGTTCCAGATTTGCGTGACAAAAGAGAGTAAATCTCCCGTCGCTCTTCCTTTACGGAACCCGTATTGTCTTTCATTAAGTAATTTTGACGACTCTAAGAAGCTCATAATATTAAAATTAACATATTTCTCAAATACTTTAGAAACAACCGACAAAATTGATATAGGTCTGTAGTTTCTTGGATCCGTTTTAGCGCCCTTCTTTGGAACTGGTTGTACACTAGCCATTTTCCATATATCAGGAAAAATCCCTTTCTTATATGACAAAGAGAAAATTTTAGTTAGGATTGGTGCTAACTCTTTAGCAAAAGTTTTAAGGATAATTGGAGGAATGCTATCAGGTCCAGATGCCTTATTAGTATTGATTTGTAAGAGCATTTTCCGAATGACATTTTTACGAAAAATAATCCGCCCCATTTTGTTAGAAACTCTAGGAATTGGTATAGGTAGAAAATTGGGTTCTACTAATGTAGAATTTAACGAAAAACAGTTACCTAATAAATTAGCATTTTCTTTGGGGTCAATAATAGGTATATCTCTATCAATAAGAGGAGGTATAGAAGTCTTACAAAAATTTCCTTGAACAGCCTTGGCGGTTTTATAAAAATTTCGTGAACCAGTAGTGTGCTCAGCAAATTTACTAGCTTTTTTCCTAATAAATAGATGTTTCTCTGCATCTATTAATTTTCTACATAAATTTCTTTCTATTCGGTATAATTTAAGGTTTTCATCAGACTTGTTTTGAATAAACTTTTGAAAAGCCTTTTTTTTAATTTTTATTGCTTTTTTGCATTTACTTGAAAACCATCGATCAACCTTCGGAACAATCAAACTATTTGGAACAAACCTACTCATACCCATTAGTATTATTTTTGAAAAATTAGAAGCAACAATGTTTGGATCTTGGCTGGAAAGACAATTGCGTTTCCAGGGAAACCATTTAAAGAAATCTCTAAGTCCCTGCCAATTTGCAGCTTTATAATCCCAAACAAGACGAGGATTAGCTTTAAACTGTTTAGGTACTTGTATATTTAAATGTGTGGAGATCAAATTATGATCTGATCCACCCAAAGGCTCTGATACTTTAAATTGAACCAACGTAGGGTCATTTATCAAAAACAAATCGAGCAAGTTACTTTTTTGGCCAAGAATGTCAGGAACTCTGGTAGGCTGATCTATTATCTGAGTGAAATTATGATAAAGAGCAAAAAGTTCAGCTTCTTTACCTAATTCATCAGTTTTAGAGCTGTGTGTAAGCCATTCTTTATTATGAACATTGAAATCACCAAGAACTATAATTTTAGCGTTAGGATATACAGTCAACCTATCTATCTTTTCAGATAGGTCATGAAATAAATTTATGTTCTCCGGTGAGTTGGGCGAGCGATACAATCCAAAGACAAATAGAGTTTGATTAGAGCAGGTAATCTTAAGGGAAACCATATTGTGAAATTTTGAATTTAATTCAAAATTATTTATTCTCACATATGGTACAGAATTTCTAATAAACGCACAAATACCATGCTTAAAGTAGAAAGAAGATTCAAGCTCATAGTTAGGACAAACATATTTAGTTTTGTCCAACGATACAGCTCCGTTTCCGTTAAAAAAAGAATATCAGGCTTAAGATTCTCAAGATAAAGGTGAACTACATTAAGATTGACGTTCAACCCTCTTATATTAGCAAAATTGATAGACAATTTCGACATTTTAAATTATAGTTAAATTTAAAAATAAATCTGAAAACAATCCTCAAAATAAATTCCAACAAAAACCAAACAAAAGATCAAAAATGATATCTAAATTGACAATTCTACCAGCTGTACAACTTGAAACTATGTCTAAGTTTAGATTTTTTAATTTAATTAAAAAATTTTAAATTAAATTAAATTAAATTTTAAATTAAATTTTAGTTTTTTTAATTTTTTTTTTTTTTTGGGGATTAGAAGTTATTCAAAATTTAAACTTAGAGGTGTTCGGGAGACCTCCCGCCATTTTGTCCAAATTTGAAATGAATTCAGATCTTCCATTTTCAAGTGAACCTGTATCATTTGCCAAAGTTTAATCAAGATCCTATGCAGAAAGTACACGCACCCAAACGCACACACAGACGTACACCAAAATTTTTATTGGCTATTTAGATAGAGGATGGTCCAAAACAAAAGAAAAAACAAAATTTGGGGTATGTAAGATTTTTTTTTCACGATAGATTGCATTACTTCACACAATTTAAAATTGTGGTGAAGTAAAAATATTGCACTGGTTTGTTCTCAAATCAACATATACATAACATTATACAAACTGCAAGAAAAAACTATGAAGCAATTGCTTTGACGATATTGTTCAAACTTTACGTAGGCATAAGGTTTTTGTTTGATTCGAAAATACGGGCAAATGTGGTGGAAATATTTGTTTCGTGGGACGCTTCGTGGGACCTATTTCTCCGTGGGACAACGCAATGAATTTTTACACACTTTTATTTAACTTGACTTTTGAGAGCTTTGATGGGTGGAATTTTGTGATTCATTTTTCAGTAACTTCCCAATCACATGATCCCAAATTGAAAAGACAAGTTTGTTGAAGCAGTCAGTACGTATTTCTATAACTTTTAAAGCAAAAAACTTTATAAATCTGAAGAAAAAAAAATTCAAATGTTCTTCATTCTGAAAGACCTTAAAGAATTGCACTGAAATCCTCATCCTCTGGTTGACTCATTTTGAGCGAAGGAATTTTGGTAATACTGTGTATATCATTATAATCATAGACATCATACATGTTTTGTCATTTTATATGGATAAAAGGCCTTACATTATAAATAATGAACACAAAAAAAATAAAACTATGACATTTCGTTCTAATTTCAAAGCTTATAGACCTTTTTACTTAAAGTTCAAATCGTTATTTTGGTGTATTTGACAGATTACATACAGCAATGATAATTAAAAATCAGTTATTATGTATGAAAATATGAAAATCCATAAGATCTGAATGACCCATTTACCGCGCTGAAATTTTGCTCATACTGAGTATCTCATTATAATAGAGGACATATTACACATTTTTGTCATTTTTATATGAAAAAATGGCCTTATATTGTAAATAATGAGTGATTTGTATTTCGAAAATTTTAAATAATTGTTATTTCTTCTAAATCCAGATTGTTTTGTGTTCTCGTTAAGTTTTTTTTACTATAGTTGCATAATTATTATTTTTTCAATACATTTTAATACAGCTTTTGATAAAATCAATTTTAAGTGGAAACAAATCTGTATTAAAAGCTTTCTGCGTGTTATAGCCTAATAATTTTTTTTGCTGTTCTAAATAGATTAAAATGTTAAAAATTAATTGAGAATGGATTTTTTGTGTCTGAGGTTGAACTTTTCTGAATTGTTGGTGATGTTATTTTTAATACTTTGCATAAAATTTATAAATGAATAAGAAAAATATATTTGAATTAAAGTTGTAATTTGGTTAAGAAAGAAACTTTCGTGGAAACGAGTCATGGTAGACCGAGATTTTACTCCATCAAGTGATGGATTCTTGAGCCGTCGAAAAATAATAAGCCATCTATCGGAGATAAAATCAAATGTGCCGAATGGTCGAATTTGTTTTGATATGCCGGAAGAAGAGATAGCAGGAGCGAAAGAGGAAATAAGGTGGATGGGTATAAATATCGGTCGACCATGATGAGTAGACCACTTAAAAATTTAGATTTGTAACTTAATGGCTGTGCATTATAATTATATGGTGTAAAATAAATTGTGAAAATAAAATAAAATTGCTCATAATTGTGATTCGTTCATTATTGTTCATAAATAGAATGTTATAAAATGGGTGTTGAACGTCCATATTATTGTCCAAATTAGTGACAGCACCCTCGTCACAGCCGCAATCAGAAAAGACTAAAGAGAATTCAACATTCCGAGGAAGAACTAAATCATGACTGTCATTTTTTTTGTTGTTGTCAGTAACATTGACGCGAACACATATACAAAAAAATTGGGGATCGTTGCAAATATAGGAGTGAAAGTTATAGTTTGTCACTGCCACTCATACTTGTTGTGTTTGACATTGAACGAGTTCACTGAAATGAATCATCCGATTCAAAAAGAATTATAAACGTTGCAGCTGTTGTAAATTTGATGCATTAAAGATAATATTTATAATTCAACATAGTTTATATCATCAGCATATATATTTTGAAAAATGATCATTTGAAATAAAACATTGCCATTGGTGAAGAAATTGTGATCATGGGTCACTGATTGGTTTTTTTGATCTTCTATGCTGTCATTTTATTATCGTCGTTATTGGAGTGTTGGTTTGCAAGCCTGAGGGGAATCAACCAAGTCTGGACGAAGATACTTACTGTTGCTGCAGTGGGATGATAATTAAGCTGAATAATTTGTAAGTTTTTTTTGTTTTTTGCTAAATTAATTTTGCTGATATAAACAATAAATCTGAAAATAAAATAATAAGTTGAACATGACTTCCCCAAGTAAAATAATTGTGATCAAGATGTGAGAGCGACCTCGTTAAGCCTCCGCATGTTAATTCTCATAATTCTGTAGAATGTTATAAACAATAAAAAAATATTTTTAATAATTTATCAATCTCACGCAAATGTTCTTTTGTTGCGACCAGGCTAAGATAACGTGTGAATATCCTGGAAACTGAAGCTATCCCTTGATAGCAAGGTGTGAAAAGCCTGTCATGTGCGACATAGTAAATGCGAGATCTGGACGAACTAAATATTACATTTGGTTGAAATCTATACTAGAGTTATGTCCATTTTAGGTATACATTGTAAAATTTGATGTATATATTTAATTATAGCTACTTGGCTTAAAGACTATGATAACAGATGGCTCAGTTATGACTACCTATTCGTTATATTTAAAAGTGTTGTGTATTAGGAATTACAGTATGTGTCACAACAACACATAGAAGCTTTTTAAGACCTGGGACTCGCTTAGGTGTTGATGGACGCGAATTTTTTTAGAATGTATCACTTAACAATAAGTCCTATCATTTAATAAAATATGGCAAAGGCCAATATTTCATGATAGGGTGGAGGCAAGTTTCAAACAATTTGTTGCCATTGACTGAATAGAAGAGATAGCACTTTGACTAGTGATATCTCCCCGAGCGGAAATATGTCAGGGTTCAAATAGGACGCTTATCTGAGTTAAATTTCGATCATACGTGTAACGCTTTTACCCTATCAGGCTCTGGTTGGGATAGTCAGATCAGAGCTTTATCAAGTTCGCCGTATACAATTAAATATGGCATACCCTGGTAAAGTATTTCTTATCCGGTTTTGCTCAGATTACCTTACTAGGGGTTAAAATAGGAAAGATCAAATCAGGGCTGGTTATATTCAAATAAAGCTACGGCTTGCCCTTTGTGGACTGAGCACATTTTAATTTTATTCACGATTTTCCTAACTAGTTTCTGTTCGGATCATTTCTACTGTCAGTGGTATGTGATATCTTACGACTGGAGTCATTTTCTAATTTATGTAGTATTGTTTGAGAGCTTTCAGCAGAGATATTCGCCATAAATGCAGCATCAAGGCGAGCGACGGAGCTTAAGTGGTCTGGCAAGATCATTAATATTTTTACTGATAGCCAGGCTGCTCTAAAAGCTCTGGGAAGTTGTACTATTTGGTCAAAAATAGTGCAAGAATGTTCTAGGTTCTTGAATTATCTCGGGTTCAAGAACAGCATATCACTGATATGGACACCAGGGCATAGGTTCATAGGTCCTGAACCAGCAATTGGTATATCGAAAGGTAGGATAAGATCGCTAGTCGAACAAGTTCTCTTTCGGTCCGCTGACTCTCAATGGAGGAGCACAGAAGGCTGCAAGGTCTCCAAGATGTTCACTCCAGAGTTTAACCAGCAAACCACCAAATTCCTGTTAAATCTGACTCGGTCAGACTGCAGGCTAATGGTGGGACTACTAACAGGTCACCATCATGTGAACAAACAAATGGTACGGCTTCGAGTAGAAAATGATCCAACATGCCGCTTTTGTCTTGAAGAGGATGAAACAGTCCCTCACATTGTGGGAGAATGTTTGGCTCTCTCAGGGCTCCAAAGCGTCATGTTAGGATCAAACTATCTAGGGATAGAAGATTTCTGCAAAGCAGACCAGTCAAGGCTGTTGGCTTTTTTCAAAAAGGTCTTCAGCTCTTGAATATGAGGATAGCATAAAGGACTTAGCCAGTCTACATATCAGGCTATGACTACATGGTCGCTTCGCTACAAAAAAAAAAGTATTGTTTGAGGCGTTATACTTTTGATCAGGAACTCATCGAGCTGACTGATCCGGGCCCTATCAATGGCGAATCTGAATCCTAGCATTGCTCATCTTGTCCTTAGAGGCTCATATTATATTCTTAAAGGATCTGCAAAACTTTTAGTTGCAGTGTCCGAATTTGCACTGAATGTTCGTTTTCATTATCTTTAGTGCTATCTTTTCTTGAGTCCGGTTAATAGATGTGCTGTAGTGTATCTGTGGAATTAGTATAATTCGTGGAAAAGGTATCATTCGAATTGTACATAAACCTCAGCACGATAGAATTTTTTACTCCACGATAGAGGTGTTTTTCAAAATTTGGAAAGGAGCATTGATTGATTGATTGCCTGAGCAAGCAAGTCATCGAACTTTACTTTTTTTCATAAAATGTGTTGTGTAGGGAGAATGAGTGTCTTAACAACATGTGTCATAACAACATATAAAATCTTTTTAAAACCAGGGCCCTACAACAACAACAATAGATTCTATCATCTATTAAAAAACTACGATCTCACCTATGCTAGTGATATTTCACTGCTCAGTAGTATGTGATATCTCACTTTAACTCATATGTCAATAGAAGGTATAACTGTCCTTTCGCGCTTTACCCTTAAAAATTGGGTGAGACGGGCCTTTGTCTTATTTTCTTATACGTGAAGCAGTTCTTGATGTTTTCTTTTTTTTTTAATTCACGAAAATAAACCAAGCTAACAAAAACTTAAACACAACACAAAACAAAACACAATGAAGTTCAATTGTGAACAATAAATGAAAATTCTTTGAAAATAATTTTGATCAAAAGAAAATTTTATAAATATATTTTTTTTTAATGAAATTATAACCGAATTATATAAAAATTATACATTATGTTTTAAAAAGAAAAAAAACGTTTAGAATATTAATTAATATAACAAATTATCTTTATACTAAAATTTAATTTTGTTTCCAATTGTCCAACCAATTCCTGAAATCCTGATAAATGTTGTTCTTGTTTTCCAAATAAAGTGTGGTTCTTCTCCATTAACTAATTAGCTTCAGCTTCCGTGAATTTCCTTTTTTACTTATTTATAATAAGAATTGTGACTGGAGCTGGAACTTATAATTTGGTGTGTCCTCTGTGACCAACAAAATTGAATAAACCGATATGATCTCTTTTAATTTCCATCTTTCCAAATTACAACATAAATCTCCATAACTTCTCCAATTTTCTCCAAATTATTTATACCGATAAGTTGGTTGTCCTGCCTTATGGATTTTTCGATAAACATTTTTTTTTTGATTAAGGCATATGTTTTTTGCTGACACCATAAATTTCAATCTCGATTAATTGGTATATCATTATTCATTATAAATTCTTGTACATTATCATATATTCTGGACAACTCGTTTGGCATGTTGATATTCATTCGATTTTTCAGGAATTTTAACGACTTTCATTATAACTTTGTGGACGTAATATTAGTTTGGACTTAGTTCGTTTAATTTATCACATAATTGTCCTTTATTTTGTAGTTATAACGCAATAAAACTTTTTTTGGCTTAATTATTTTCCTTAAAAGCTAGTTTACATTCAAATCTACAAAAATCTTATAAATAAATACAGTTTTTCAAAAAAAATACAATTTTTTGAAGTTTTTTTTTATATAATTTTATAAATAATAATTTTTGATAATTAAATTTTACAAATTAACATTGATTTTGATTTACTTTAATCATGAAACAAAGGATAAATTTTATTATGTATTTTCAAAAATAACTAAATTGGTTAATAAAAAAAAATATACATAATTTATTTTACAAAAAATCGATTAATGAAACAATAAAAAAAGGTGTAATAAATTGATATATGCAAGGAAAATATTGAATTTGAAAATTGATTTAAAGAAAAATAGTTTTAAGTTCAACAATCACAATTATAACACAGAATGACTGGACTTGGCAAATACCAATTAAAATAAATTCTTGTCGCGTTACAAAGGGAATGCAGTACGGACAAACTCGTGGCTCAAAATAAAACAAAACTGATCCCTACATGCGAGAAGACTAAAGCTATAGAATTGATAGAACTATATAATGTGAAACTATCCATATATAGACGAAAAGTCGACAGAAATAATCATTGTTTACCATATTCGCAGAGGCTGCATTTTTTGCATGAAAATCGTTTTCCCTCAATATTTGAATGTCTAGAATCTAGATGTATAAACTTAAAAAAAAGAAATGCCAAGTGAATCGGCAAATTTATTCCCACTAAGTCTTTGCCCTATCGGTAGGTTTAATAAAAAATGTTGCATATTGCCAAAAATAATTTTATTTCATTTCATCAATTTATAACTAAATTTCACAATTCTTTCCACCAAACAATAATCCTAATCAATCCAAAAATGCCAATTCCAATTACAAAAAAAACGTTAGACATCTAAATCAAAACTGAATCCGGTTTTATTTCCATACAAATAATACATTTTTATGTAATTTCAATGAATTATCTAAAAATTGTTTAAAAAATGCTTGTAGTCAATCTACATCATATTAAAATTAAAATTCTTATGCAAAATTATTTCATATTTATAGTGCCGCGGGCTAACTACACATAAAATTTCTTTTGTTAATTGCTGAACTATATAAAGTTATTATTAAATTTAATTCTTTCTCTTGTGACTTCACAGATAAAATTCGATTGTGGTATGAAATTTATACAATTACAAATGTTTGTTGTTGTTGGTCTTAACATATGGAATTAATGATATAAAGAAATTTAAAAACTGTATTTTGTTGAACTATTATTGTTAAGACTGAAAATGAAAGTGGTGGGACTCAAAATAATGTATTAAGTTTTGATTCCTCTCTACAAAATCTTAAAATGAATATAAATACAGAGGAGTTTCTAGCCGATAGTATCATTCTTCAATTGAGCTAACATTAAAATACATATAATTACAAAATGGCTTTTAAGGTACGTGTAACTGTGTGACAATGGATTACTTCTTATATCGGATACTTTCTTACTATTTCGGTAATTATAATTAATTTTATTGTATTTCAGTTGATTGCAGTTTTTGCTACATTAGCTGTTGCTAGTGCTGGATACATTGAAGCACCACAACAAGTTTCATATACACAAGAATATCAACATTTATCACCGATATCATATTCTGCACCAGCTCTAGCAAAAACTGTTTCATATTCATCTGCTCCAGCAGTTAGTCATGAATATAATACATATTCAGCTCCAGTTGCCAGCAAGACAGTATATTCAGCACCACAATATGAATATGCATCAGCTCCAGTAGCCCAATCAATTAAATTATCATCTCCAATTGCCAAAACTGTATCATTTTCTCAAGAACAAGCTCATTCACAATATAATTCATATCCACAAGTACAATTACAAAAATCAGTTCACTCAGAACCAGCTCATTATCAACAACAAGTTTCATACAGTGCACCAGCTACCCATTCATTTTCAGCTTATTCACAAGCTCCAGTGGTTAGCAATCATTATAACACATACCAAGCTCCAACTGTCACAAAACAAATCATATCAGGTCCAGTACATTCAGTTCCATCACATACATTAGCATATGCAGCGGCACCAGCCAAAACGGTTACATACGCCACAGCTTCTCCAATCCATGCTGCATATTCAGCACCATCAGCATCATATAACTCAAACGCATTAGGTCTTTCAAACTACGCAACAAAAACAATTCAATCATCATATCCAGCTGTCCAAAAGTATACAACACAATACGCTAGTGAGCCCGCATATAATTACCATGCTGCAGCTCCTGTTGTTCAATATGCTTCTGCTGCTCCTGCTGTTCAATATTCTCATGTTGCACCAGTAGTTCAGTATGCACGTGTTGCACCAGTTACTCAATATACACATGCTGCACCAGTTGCTGTCCATCAATCGTATGCACCAGTTACAAACGGTAAAGTACAATATTCATCGGCTGATGCTGTGTCACATGCATCGTTTGAAGGTCATGGTACAGCTTATAAATGGTAATTTAATTTGTAATGAATGATGGCGAAGCCAAAACCTGTAAATATGTTATTTTATACAGAAGAATGTCTAGTATTTATATAATAAAACTTATTTTAGTCAAAAATTAACATTTTTGTTACATATTGAAAATTTGTTTGAATTCAAGTTTATGGTAGGGTTTAGACTTTAGAGTAGCATTTCTCACTTTTGTATCCTAATTGTCAACGACGTATCGTTAATAATATAATCATAGAAACCTGGAATCACGTTTAAGCATACTAATGTCGAATTCTTTTTGTCCAGAGCGAAAAAGTGATTTTTTTTTCATAAAAAGAACATGAAAAAATACGATCCAGTTTTGTAGTTGTATTTGTGCACTATCATTGAATATTTTTGTAATTAATTGTATTTAATTAATTAGTTTGTTGTTAATTTTTAATTTAAAACTGGATTTAAACAATACTTTTATTTAAAAAGTAACTATCTCACTATAGGGCGATTTTTCTGTTCCTGTGTTTACCGCAATGGCGCTGCAAAAAGGGGATAAGAGAAAAAATCACAAAAATTTTATATGGAATTCCATACAAAACACAACTTGAATAATTTTAAAAATTATCGGTTGTAATACCACGAGTCATTAAAATTTGTTCGAAAATTTTTTGATTTTACGAATTAAATTATTTAGCAACACTGCGAATCAAAGCGTACAATAAACCACGAGTCCGAAAGACGAGTGGTTTAAGTAGTGGTTTGATTGAGCAGTGTTGCTTAAAAATAATTTAATGAGTAAAATTGAAAAATTTTAGACAAAAATTTCAATGAAGAGTGGTATTCAATGAGATAATTTTTTTTAATTATAATTTTGTTTAATAATACTTATTTTTTCTAAATAAAATTTTTCTACAAAATATTCAATAATACAAAATTATGTAAAAATTAAGTTTGCAAATAATAAAAATGTCCGTTTTCATTCATATAAGTGATTGCATGTTTATGTTTATTTGTCAAAAATAAATTACAAATTTATGGCATTTATGCGCCTATCAAGATGAACTTATAGTTCATTATGTTAGAAGAAAAAATGACAACAAAGAATTTTCATAACGACAAAGCAAAATTATCGACGACAAGAAGAATTGCCGACAGTTAAAACAAAACCTACTGTTTAAATATCATAGTTTGTATGAAAGAAAAATAAAATTTCTGACAGCAAAAAAAAATTATCTATGAAATTTCTCATTTTACCACAATTGAACAATTTTAATTTGCTTATGGAGTATTATTGACAATATATTAAGCATAATATATAAAATATTTTCTTTTCTTCTGTCCGTAAAACAAATACGAAAATAGGTTAAATTTTTCATACAACTTTGTATGGGAAATTTTGACAATTTTTATGTTTCTTTTTTGAGCGACTTAAGAATATTATTCTTAAAATTACGCTTAAAATATAGTCAATAATACACCATAAGCAAATTAAAATTGTTCAATTGTGGTAAAATGAGAAATTTCATAGATAATTTTTAAAATTATTCAAGTTGTGTTTTGTATGGAATTCCATATAAAATTTTTGTGATTTTTTCTCTTATCCCCTTTTTGCAGCGCCATTGCGGTAAACACAGAAACAGAAAAATCGCCCTATATAAAAATATAATAAGTAAATGGCGTTTTGTTTGTTTACTAATTTTGACAGATTTTTTTAAATGTATTTGTATTCTTTATTGTATTTTATGCTTGATCTAGCTAAAAATCTAGATTCAAAAAAATATTTTTAGGGCAAAAAAAAATGACTGTTTTTGGTTAAATAGAACACGTTATGTCAAAAAAATTGATCTCAGATCAAAACGGGGCGTGTTAGAGCAATTTTTTTGGCAAAAAGAATTCGATATAAAATGCGTGTAGTGTAGTCCGAAAAATTTGTTAAAACGTGCAGACAATAGTGATTACTTATGTGATGTGGTTATATATATGTAATTACATAAAAAAATAATAGAACATAAAAGAAAAAAATTAGTTAAACAAAATCAACGAAGTTATTTCAAATGAGTGACATTTTTAAAAAATACATAATGTAAAAATAATATTAGTTTGTAAGAAATCATAATAATTATCGGAAAATACGAAAAAACTTTCTTATAAAAAATAAAGTTTATACGAGAGAATCCGCAACTGATAGAAATATTCGTTTTAATTAGTAGTTGGAATGGAACAATCGAATAAACAGTTGTCGAGAAGTTGAAAAAATAGTTGAACTATAGATAGTTTTCTTGCTTGAAAAAAAAAATTGTGTGAAAAAATTAAATCTTTTATTTTGTTTTGTGTTTTCGTAAAATAATTTGACTACAGCGCTGTACAATCGCAAGTGAGTCGCATTGGGTCTCGTATTTTTTGAGGGCTCCCAGATATTAAATACACTAGAAAAACTATTCCATTAGTAAAAAAAGTCCAAGCGGCACGTATATCCGATAGAAATAGGTAGATTTCGGGACCAGACAGCTTTGTGTACAAATAGAATTGGATGTGTCAGATTATTTTAAATAAAAAATTTAAGTAGAATAGTCCAAGTCCAGAATAATCCAAAAAATTTATCAAACCAAACTAAATACATTAACGGAAACTACTTTATCAATGCGATTTCGGAACAGTTTTATTTAATTTGGTTAAAACTATGTACTTTTAATAACATATTAAACCACCAAAGAGCAAATAAACGTTCTCACAACGTCACACCTACAACACCACCACACATAATATTATAATCTAAAATTGTCAAACAACTTTTACACCTCAAATAATTCAAATATCTACAATTTAGGAAGACTTTTGTAAATGTGTAATCAATATGCATATAAGAAAATATTCCTTAATTTAAAACAATAATGACTCAGCTTTGTTTTAATTTTTTTTTAAATTTTTGCGAAAAAAAATAAAAATAAAAAAAAAAACAAAAGATAATTTGTTTAATATTTATGTGATATTTTTATATTTTTATGGAAGTTGTTGTTGTAATTGAATGGCATGCATTAGGTTTATTGCTAATTACATTGAAGCTTCTTGGGTTAGAAAGTTGAAAATCTCGGAGGTTATAGTTGAAACATTTATCTAAAAGTGAATATAAGTTTAAACAACATAAACTCAAAAATGAGGAAGGCATGGCCGTTTGCGTTTGTTTTCGTTCTAACAGCCCTAGTGTCTCAACCTCTAGACTTGAACTACTTTTTTTTTAAATTTTGGAAAGATTTATGTTCTAGTTAACGTGTGCATAAATTTTCGAAAGGGAGATTGGCCATTTTCAGCAAAATCAAGGACAACAAAGTTTATTAAATTTTTAAAACAGCTGATTTTTCAGGAACCTGGAACGCCAAGGATGTCATTTGGAAAAGAATGATAGAAATATGTTCAAATATTCAATATTGATAAATTTCATTAAATATTATGATTCATACGGAAGTTATAACGCCCAAGATTATTCGACTTTTTTGGCTCTAGCCACTTAACCTGTACCCGGATATGGCCAGTTCGCGAACTTGTCCAAGATATTTTTTGCCGCAACGTATACAGAAAAAAATTTCGTTGCAGGTTAAGAAATGCGATCGTGAGAGTGCCGGTAAATTCCGTTATAGCTGATGTCGATATATATATATATATATATATATATATATATATATATATACATATATATATATATATATATATATATATATATATATATATATATATACATTTTTTTTTATTTTTCCATCTCCACCTATCATTCATAGTCGTTTGGCACCAAAATTTTTCCGAAATTCCGAGATGAAGCCCATTGCAATAGGTAGGTTTTTATATGAAATCTACCTAAAAATCAGACGAATCAAAAGGAAAAAATATGGAGGGGCTGAAATCTCAAGCTCTGAGATATCAAGACCTCGGTCTGGGTTAAGGATTTTGGTATAGTTTTCTGCAAAAAACTTTTATGAGGACATGGTTTTTAGTTTTGGGCAGCAACGTATATCAAACATAACTCTTTGTTAAAGTACAATTATTTTTTAATTAAAATGCAATATTTAAAAATATACTTTTTACTGTTTATTTTTAATTTATTTATAATAATAAAACTTCCTTATAGTAACAATGTGATTTTAATTTTTTATTTTAAAGAATATCGATTTCGACTTACGTCATCCTCAGTTCTTAAATTATTATTATTAATAATAATTTAAGAACTGAGGATGACGTAAGTCGAAATCGATATTCTTTAAAATAAAAAATTAAAATCACATTGTTACTATAAGGAAGTTTTATTATTATAAATAAATTAAAAATAAACAGTAAAAAGTATATTTTTAAATATTGCATTTTAATTCAAAAGTGACAAAAGCACACAAACAGTGAATAATATGGAAAATCATAATAACACATATAATTATTTTTTATCTCTGTTTAGAAATTTATTACATAACTAACACGAAACATCAATAAGTTGCCGGAAAATTATAATAGATCATAAATTAACATAATTTAGTGAAAAGAAGATTCAATCAGCAAACTACTCAAAAACCTCCCATTTAGCGTTTCGAGAAAAAATTACAAAATCACAAATTCATATTTCATTCAAAATTCCAAAAATATTGTAAAAATTAAATAAAATGAAACTTTTTTTCAAAATTCTAAAAATATTCCAAAAATTATTACAAAATCAAAGATTTTTTTTCAAAAATTCTAAAAATATTGCATAAATTATAACAAAATCATAAATTGAAACTTTTTTCAAAATTCCAAAACTATTCCAAAAATTAGAATAAAATCAAATATTTAAACTTTTTCTAAATTCTAATAATATTCCAAAAATTCTTAAAAATTCAAACTTTTTCCAAAATTCTAAAAATATCGCAAAAATTTTTACAAAATCAAAAATTGAAACTTTTTTCAAAATTCCAAAAATTAGATTAAAATCAAAAATTTTAAATTTTTAAAAATTCTAAAAATATTGTAAAAATTCGTACAATATCAAAAATTGAAACTTTTTTCAAAATTCTAAATATGTATACATATATATGAAATTCAAAAATTCTATTTTTTTCTCAAAATTCTAAAAATATTGCAAAAATTATAACAAAATCAAGAATTGAAACTTTTTTCAAAATTCCAAACATATTTCAAAAATTAGAATAAAATCAAATATTTAAACTTTTTCTAAATTTCAATAAAATTCCAAACATTCTTAAAAATTCAAACATTTTCCAAAATTCTAAAAATATTGCAAATATTATTACAAAATCAAAAATTCAAACTTTTTTCAAAATTCCAAAAATTACAGTAAAATCAAAAATTTAAAATTTTTTAAAATTCTAAAAATATTCCAAAAATTCTTACAAAATCAAAAATTGAATTTTTTTTCAAATTTCTAAAAATATACATATATGAAATTCAAAACTGTTATTGTTTTCAAAATTCTAAAAATATTGCAAAAATTATTACAAAATCAAAAATTAAAACTTTTTTCAAAATTCCAAAAATATATTAAAATTCAAAAATTCTATTTGTTCAAAATTCTAAAAATATTGCAAAAATTATAATAAAATCAAAAATTGAAATCAAATATTTAAACTTTTTCTAAATTCCAATAATATTCCAAAAATTCTTAAAAATTCAAATTTTTTCCAAAATTCTAAAAATATTGCAAAAATTATAACAATATCAAAAATTGAAAATTTTTCCAAAATTATACAAATTATAATAAAATCAAAAATTCTAAAAATATTCCAAAAATTCTTACAAAATCAAAAATTGAAACTTTTCCAAAATTCCAAAATATTTCAAAAACTATAACAAATTCAAACGTAAACAAACATCTAAATTTTTTTTTTCAAAAAATTATCTAAAAAATAAAATATCATTTTTTTGACACACTTGACAATATTTTTTTGACAAACTTATAATGCAATAAAATTCTCAATAATAATAATTTCATGTTCATTATACATTTCATTTCATATAAATAACTAATTTTATTTTTTTCTAAAGAAATAAATTAAAATCATTCTTTTGACACACTTGACATTATTTTTTTGACATTGACCAAAAAATTTGGGTAAAAAAATAAATAAAATCTTTCTTTTGACACACTTGACAAAATTTTTTTGACAAACTTATAATGCCATAATTCTCAATAATAATAATAAAATTTCATGTCATACATTATGTTTTTCCAAAACGTTAGGTAAAAAAATAAACCTGACAACATTTTTTTGACAAAATTAGAATGCTATAATTCTCAATAATAATAATAAAATTTCATGTTATAAATAATTAATTTTATGTTTTTCCAAAAAATTGGGTAAAAAAATATATAAAAATCTTTCTTTTGACATACTTGACAACATTTTTTTGACAAACTTATAATGCAATAATCTAGTTTTTGATCTTACATACCAATCCCTACCATCAATATTTCTCCAAATTCAATGTTCCTACTCGTAATCACTTAAAATGAACGTTTTTTAAGCCAAAAATATGAAAATTTGCTATTTTTGACACACATAATGATTTGTTTGACACACTTCCGGTACAGTTATCGAACACAGCGTCCTTTCGGACCTGTCCCTTCAGTATACCTATTTTTGAAAAAAAAAAATTTGAAATCCCTCCAGCGGTTTTCCCTGCAGCGTAGGTAATGACGGTCGGCCGGCCGACAGACAGACATACATTTTTTTTGCTTTTTTAGAATCAGTAGGTCCTAAAACGTCGAAAAATGGCAAAAAAAGTGGGGTAAGAATTTCACTTTTGGCTCATGAATGTAATACTTAGGTCTTTCAGACTAAAGTAATAATAATAAAAAGAAGATGGAGGGGCTGAAATCTCACAGCTCTGAGATATCAAGACTTCGGTCTGGATTAAGGATTTTTAAATAGTTTTCGGCAAAAAACTTTTATGAGGACATGGTTTTTAATTTTGGGCAGCGATGTATATCAAACATAACTTTTTGTTAAAGTACTTGTATTTTTTATCTCTGTTTAGATATGTATTACAAAACTAACACGAAACAACGTCGGAAAATTATAACAGATCATATATTAACATAATTTAGTGAAAAGATTATACAATCAGCAAACTACTCAAAACCTCTCCATTTAGCGTTTCGAGAAAATATTTCAAAATCACAAATTCATATTTCTTTCAAAATTCCAAAAATATTGTAAAAATTAAAAAGAATCAAAAATTCTAACTTTCTTCAAACAAAATTCTAAAAATGTTTCAAAAATTATTACAAAATCAAAGATTAAAACTTTTTCAAAAACTCTAAAAATATTGCATAAATTATAACAAAATCAAAAATTGAAACTTTTTCCAAATTATAAAAATTATAATATAATCAAAAATTTAAGATTTTTCAAAATTCTAAAAATATTCCAAAAATTCATTCATGTTCAATTACATTTACGTCATAAAAACAGCTGCATTTTTTTCCAAAAAATTGGCTAAAAAACTAAATGAAATCATTTTTTGCAACACTTGACATTATTTTTTTGACAAACTTATAATGCCATAATTCTCTATAATAATAATAAAATTTCATGTCATACAAATTATTAATTTTATTTTTTTCCAAAAAATTGGGTCAAAAAATATATAAAAATCTTTCTTTTGACACACTTGACAACATTTTTTTGACAAACTTATAATGCAATAATCTAATTTTTGATCTCACATACCAACCCCTACCATCAAGATTGCCCAAATGCAATATTCCCACTCGTAATCACTTAAAATGAACGTTTTTTAAGCCAAAAATATGAAAATTTGCTGTTTTTGAAACACTTAATGATTATTTTGACACACTTCCGGTACAGTTATCAAGCACAGCGTCCTTTCGGACCTGTCCCTGGAGTATTCCTATTTTTAGAAACATTTTGAAATCCCTCCAGCGGTTTTCCCTGTAGCGTAGGTAATGACGGCCGGCCGGCCGGCCGACAGACAGACATACATGTTTTTTTGCTTTTTTAGAATCAGTAGGTCCTAAAACGTCGAGAAATGCCAAAAAAGTGGGGGTAAGAATTTCTCTTTTGGCCCATGAATGTAATACTTAGGTTTTTCAGACCGAAGTAATATGTATTCTGTAGTGGTTAATATATTTGAATCCAAATAATTAATCACCACAAACTCATGATACGAACCATCTGCTACTTAATCATACGCACGCCATCCTTACGATAAATTAATTAATTAATTAATTAATTTATTAAATCGAATTCGAATTTCGAACATCAATTATAGTGCAATGTAATATTTGTCTATCATTTTGGTTGGCGCTAAAATATAATAAAATTTCATTCCTTTTCGAGCTCGCAATCGAGATGCTTTGCAAGTCTAAACTTAAAATTAAAATTAAAATCAAAACTTATAGTTTAACTATTAATAAATTTAATTTGTGTAAACCATTTGCATAAGTGAAAATAAAATAATATTGTACAAACTTTTGTTCATATACATTGTACGTCAAAAGTGTTTTAATATAAAACCCAGCGAAGGCGGATGTCCACGATAACATCATTGGTGACCAACGATTTCGGTATTTACCGAACAAGAACACACGCTTTGTAAATTGGAAAACCTGGTACAATTTGTATCAGGTTACAAGGTACGTAATCAAATAAAATTAAACGCAATACGACAATACAAAAACCACCATAACTAAAACATACATTTAAAATTCTATTTTTGGAAAACACATATCATCTGGATTCTGGTGCAAGACAAGTGCAACAAGCTTGTAAAAATCAAATTCAACAATAACAACAGTTTTATCGGAATAAAATTCAACCAAACAAAATTCAAACAAAATTTTGCAAGATACAGCAAGTTCGCAACTAAGGCATCAAAAATTTAACCTCAAATTCATACATAACAATAGTTCAACATAAATCAGCAGGTTTTGCAACGACAACAAACATAAAACAATTATCAAGAAAAATTATTCTACTAAATAACCAATTTTACAACTAAGATTCTAACAAAAATTCATCATTCAAGAATTACACAATTCAAAAACATCGGATCTGGATATCACCAATAAACAAGATAAATATACATAATATTTACTATTAAATAACATTTTTTTTGCCTAAAAATACTTAATTTATTTTTTTATATATAAAATTAAATTTTTACAATTGAATTGAATTGGTTCAACATTTTTGACTTGAAAACTTGTTTAGTTTTTTATTATAAAAATATTTGATTCAAAAAAATTGATTATTTTGAATAAATTTTGAGTAAACGTAGAATTATTGCACCAAAAGAATAACAAAATAAGAGCAATTTCTCTCATTTATAAAATTTAAATTTTCGAAATTTTTCATTGATATTATTGAATTTTTTTTTTCATAACAAAATTTACTTTGCGAACTGATTTTTTTATACATTTTCTTATTATATATATTATATATTGATTTTTTTATATATTTTCTTATTATATATATTATATTACTTCATATATTTATACTCATAAACCAAATATTTAAATTACATTGGAATTCAAAGCATACTCGATTTCGTACAAGGTTTACCACGAAGATTATTTTTTTGTTTTAAAAAAATATATTTTTATATATTAAAAATATACGAATTAATTACGCGTTTACAAATTCAAAGTATTTTGTGGGAAAAATATTGTAGTTTTTTTCAAGTTCGAAACTATTCGCGTTTACTTTTCTTTTTTTATATATTATTTATTTGAATTTTTCTGACCGTCAACCAAAAATGACAGACGACGAGCAAATAACCAACGCTCAAGGTGTAAAAAATGAGACACTTTTGGAGCTCGGCGCATCGTCTAGTATTAGACTGCAACCATTGTGGACGCGCAATCCACAAACCTGGTTCCAGGTGGCCGAACAAACGTTCGAATGCCAAAACATAAAGGGTGATAAACAAAAATACCTGCACGTTTTACATGCCCTCACGCCAGATATCTGTGAATTGATATCTGACATTATTAGTTCGATGCCTGAAACCAACAAATACGAGGCGCTAAAACGAATCTTGCTAGAACGGTTATCCCCATCGGACGAGCGACGACTCGAGACTCTATTGTCTGGTCAGGAACTCGGCGATCAAGTTCCTTCAGAAGCACTTCGTCGCATAAAACAACTTGCAGGAGGTAATTTTAGCGATAAGATCATAAGATCTCTTTGGGTGCGTAACTTGCCGGAAGTTATCCGCATACCTTTGGCCGCCCTGTCTGATACAACTACGAACGAAGCAATGTCGAAGATGGCCGACAAAATGTTTGAAGCTATGGCTGTCAATAATATACGGAGTCAAGTAAACGAAGTTCGTCGACCACGCTCAACAACACGAGCCACTTTAGCAAACCAACCAAATCAAACACGATCTTCAAACGCAATGGAAGATCGTTTTGAGCGTATTGAAAGAGCGATTGAAAAACTAGCCAACTCACAACGGTCTTTCTCAAGAAATCGTTACAGCCAAAATAGTTCTCCATTTCGTGGCAGATCACCGTCATCATATCGACCACGGTCGAGATCTCGAGGTAGCTCCCAGAACAGAACGGGACTATGTTTCTACCACCGAACTTTTGGAACAGCAGCACGAAAATGTAGATCTCCATGCTCATTTGGCCAGTCAACATCCACAGCTACCATGGATGTAGACCCAGGTACTACTACAAAAAACAGCTAAAGCCAGAGATCATTACGGCAAACAACCAAACCATTCAAACTTTCCGACTATTTACATACGACAAACATAATAATTTAACATTTCTAGTAGACACGGGAGCTGACCTTTCGGTGCTCCCATTCAAACTATGTTTATCAACTTTCTCTAATTTAAAATCAAACGATCTAGTCTTATCAGCAGCCAACGGCACAATGATTAATACCTACGGAACTAAACTCCTAAAGGTAGACATTGGACTTAAACGAACATTCACACACGCTTTCGTACTAGCGCAAGTGAATCGTCCAATCATTGGCGCTGATTTTCTCTGTAAATTTGGCCTTTTAGTCGATCTGAAACGAAAACGGCTGATTGATTCAGCTACCCAGCTGTCAATCAATGCCACAATGGTTAATGTAGATACGCCTACTCCCATTCATTTCACGATCGATAACGAATACGGCCTGCTACTAAAGAAGTTTCCTTCCCTAACAGCAGAGCCGAACTACAACTTACCGGTCAAACATAACGTGGTACATCATATTGTTACCACTGGTCACTTGCCTGTGTCAAGACCACGCAGACTAGATCCTATTCGTCAAAAAGCTGCGTTCACTGAATTTCAACATATGGTTGAACTAGGAATTTGTCGCATTTCATCTTCTTCTGTATCTTGTCCGCTTCACATGGTTCGAAAGAAAGATCTCGACTGGAGACCATGTGGAGATTATCGCAGGTTAAACGCGGTCACGATTCCTGATCGCTATCCGATACCACACATACAAAATTTTTCGATGAATTTGTATGGTTGCACTATCTTTTCTAAAATTGACCTTGTTAGAGCCTATCATCTCATTCCTGTCGCGAATGAAGATATACACAAAACGGCTATCACAACTCCATTTGGCCTCTTCGAATTCACTCGAATGCCATTCGGTTTACGCAATGCCGCACAAACGTTTCAGCGTTTCATAAACGAAATCGTTCGAGATTTAGACTTCGTATTCGTCTACATCGACGATATTTTAGTGGGATCGAAAAATGAGGAACAACACAAACTTCATCTGGAACAACTCTTCCAGAAACTTAGCGAGTTTGGCGTTCACATAAAGAGTTCAAAATGCGTTTTTGGCGTAAACACTCTCGAATTCCTCAGCCACACGATAACACCTAATGGTATTCTGCCTTCTCAAGAACGAATTAATGCCATTACGGAATTCCCAGCACCAACATCAATCAAACGTATTCAGCAATTCGTCGGTATGATAAATTATTATCATCGATTCATACCAAAACTAGCTGAAACACTAGCTCCAATTCATACACACTTGGCTGCTTTACTAAAGAAGCCCAAGACTCCGAAAAATTTCACTTGGCCAAACGAATTTTAACTCGCATTCACCAAGTTAAAAACGGAATTGGGCAATATCACGTTGTTAGTTCATCCACGTAACGATGCTGCATACAGTATCACTACGGATGCATCGAACATTGCTGTCGGAGCAGTGCTACAGCAACGTAATAATGATTGTTGGGAACCACTGGGATTTTTCTCAAAGAAACTTTCAGACGCTGAAACTAAATATTCTGCATTTGATAGAGAGCTACTTGCAATATATCTAGCAATAAAACACTTCAGGTATTTTGTCGAAGGTCGCGAATTCACAGTTTACACCGACCACAAGCCTCTCACTCGTGCAATACAATCTAAAACGGAACGAAATCCAAGGCAATCTCGCCATATAGATTTTATCAGTCAATTTACTACCGATATCCAACATGTGCAGGGTAAAGATAACACAGTCGCGGATGCATTATCTCGTGCATCCGACAACGAAACTGCATCAGTTGAGACTCACTTCAACTACGATGCTATCATCGCTGCACAAAAAGCAGACTTAGAACTTCAGAATTTATTTTCTGGTTCCGTATGTCACGCTAGTTCATCAATGAAACTAGAGCTTTTTAAACTACCAGGATTCGAAATCGTCTGCGAAACATCAACGGGTAACAATCGCCCATACATCGCAGAACCATTACGCAAAACTGTGTTTAACACTTTACACAACTTGTCACATCCTGGTGTCAACGGTACTCGTAAATTGATTACAGCTAGATACTTTTGGCCCAGTGTTAATAAAGATATTAATCACTGGACAAAGTCTTGTTTATCTTGCCAACGCTCTAAGGTCCAACGACACACAAAAAGTCCTACGGGACAATTCGAAATTCCACAATCTCGTTTCGAACATATCCATATAGATATCGTAGGTCCACTTCCTCCTTCTAATGGATGTTCTTATATTTTTACTTCCGTTGATCGATTCACTCGATGGCCAGAAGCTTATACTATGTCTGACATGTCTGCTGCTACCATAGCCACGACATTTGTCAACAATTACGTATCACGATTCGGTGTTCCACTGCATATTACAACGGATCAGGGAACACAATTCGAGTCTAAACTCTTTACCGAATTAACTAAACTTTTAGGCTCACATCGTATACGTACAACGGCCTACCATCCACAAGCGAACGGAATGGTAGAACGTTTTCATCGACAACTTAAAGCTGCTCTTATGGCCAGAGGCAACACTACTCAGTGGAGCTCCGAAATACCAATCATTCTTTTAGGTATTCGAGCTACAATGAAAGAAGATCTGAAGTGCTCACCCGCAGAACTTGTCTACGGACAAACACTGAAACTGCCCGGTGAGTTCTTCGTCGAAAATCCTCTTTCACAACTGCCAAGCCACGATACAGTCATTGATCAACTTCGAAATACAATGCACAATCTAATTCCAACAGCTACACGACAAACCAAACAAAACGACATATTTGTTCCGAAGTCGCTAGAAAACTGCGACTACGTTTTCGTTAGGGTTGATAGAGTACGCATTGGTTTACAAACCCCATATGAAGGTCCATACAGAATCATACGACGTCTACGAAAACATTTCGTTATCGACATCAAAGGCAAACAACAATCCGTCTCGATCGACAGGTTGAAGCCAGCGTATGGTATCTTGTGTTCAGCTGATCGTTCACCAGCTTCTCGAACACACAAAGCTGTTCATTTCGAACAGGCACACTAAGCGGGGGCTTTCATCTACGAGCGGGGTACTGTAGTGGTTAATATATTTAAATCCAAATAATTAATCACCACAAACTCATGATACGAACCATCTGCTACTTAATCATACGCACGCCATCCTTACGATAAATTAATTAATTAATTAATTAATTTATTAAATCGAATTCGAATTTCGAACATCAATTATAGTGCAATGTAATATTTGTCTATCATTTTGGTTGGCGCTAAAATATAATAAAATTTCATTCCTTTTCGAGCTCGCAATCGAGATGCTTTGCAAGTCTAAACTTAAAATTAAAATTAAAATCAAAACTTATAGTTTAACTATTAATAAATTTAATTTGTGTAAACCATTTGCATAAGTGAAAATAAAATAATATTGTACAAACTTTTGTTCATATACATTGTACGTCAAAAGTGTTTTAATATAAAACCCAGCGAAGGCGGATGTCCACGATATCATCAATTCCTTAAAGATTTGTAACACCAAAAAAAGGAGTCCAGTAGATCGTCTTCCACTCAAGATTGTATTGAATTGGAATCTGGTCGTACTTCGGGCACGCCAGAATCAGATGCTAAATATCTGTTGGCGTTTTTATTTTTGTTTTAATTCAACAAATTTATGATTTTCTACAATTCCATCGCTTAACGAATTCAATAATCGAAAATCAATTTCATTTTGCTTCGAATTTACCCTCTAACTGGGATTATATCTTAATTCGGTACACGCAATTCTTCAAATTCCTATACTCATTTAGTCTATAAATAGGATAAAAATACCAGACGCCTGGTATTTTACCAGTATAAGGCGCCTTTATTGTTAATATTTTATGTGAAACAAGAGAACAAAAGAAACATTTGATCAATTAATCTATTAGACATTAGTCAAGCACTGTCAGACAATTTGAAAACTTAATGCAATTGAATAACCAATATTTTCTCCATCTGAACAAAAATCTTCAACAGACCCAGAAATGTATAGACATTTGTAACTTTTGGTACAAATCGTTGGATGTGGAACTATCTCTGTGAAGCAAAATTCAATATCTTCTGAGTCAGCCCATTTTGTACTCTAAAATTCAAATTACGGCACCACATAAATATTCTTAAAAGTTAGTTCGATCAATTGAAGGTGAAAGATTGGCCTGTGATGATTGATTTAGTTTGGCCTGTTCTCCGCCTCAAATCAAAAAATAATCTAGACATTTGGAATTCTGGTATCACAAAGTATACTGGAATAAAAGTGTAGCTATAAATTTAACTATTGCTAAGTAATTTCATCCAACTTTATGCTTGTTGCCATTTAAACAGTGTTTACATATGATCGCCAGTCCACTAAACCAGTAAAATAAATAACATAGATAGCCAGCAACAAAATGACATTTTTGCATGTTTGTCGGGTTGTTGGACTCGACAATAGCAGACAAAAGTTTTTTCGGACAAAGTTTCGGACAAATTTTGGTAGTAAATTTTCAAGACCCCGGGTAGGGGCCATGTTTCGGAAGTTGCCGAAATAAAAAACGGCCAAACCGAGGAAAATGACAGATAAAAAAGTTGTTGGACTCGCCGAAGATAGGCTCCTTACGAAATATAAAATATGTGGTAATCATCAAATGAAAGGGGCGAGGGCCTGGGTGATTAAAAGTAATTAGAGTGTTTATTTTTTTTATATGTAAATAAAACTACAGATAAGTATTACCAAAAATGAGTCGTGTATCAATATTACAAATTTCATAACAAATGCCGTGTGTAACAGAAAATTTTTATGTGTCAAAATGAATGACAATTATGTGTCAAACACCCGAACATATTCAAACGCCAACGTTAAATGAAGTCATCATATTTTATTTTTTACTTTTATTTTTTTTTACAGTAAGATAAATCTCTGTTCTACTGAACAAGAGCTCAACTACTAAATAAACTACTTATCTGATAAGCGGGTTATTGATTGATGAAAAATGGATGGAATGGAATCGATTATGATGTATTGTAATCGATGTTTCCACTAGAACTAAAGCAAGAAAAAAAGGTTTTTTACGATCAAACAGAAATTGTCACTGTTACATGATACAGTTTTTAGTAATTTAATGTGGAGTGTTTCATTATTGTTAAGCGTAAGGTAATATAATAATTACAAAACAGTGTGTAACGAAAAAACCATTACACACTAGTGCGTGATGAAAAAATAAACAAACCAAAATTGTCATGATAAAATTTGTACATTTTTTAATTAACTAGACTTGAGTTTTGAATAAATATAGGATTTTTTTTTTTTTTTTTAATTATTAAGGATTTTTGTACGCAATTAAACTTAAATAACTATAAGAAAATAATTTTAATAATTCAAAAGTATATTTTGGACTTTTCTCTGAGAAAATATTTATTTCCTTATACGTGTTTTTTGACGAGATTCGAATCTACCTCATCAGTGCTATGATTCGAATAATCTAGCAGGCACGCTATCCACTACGCCACCGAGGCGATGGTATTTTGAAGTTGAAATTTCATCGCTATTTACCTACAATTGAGCTAGAAATTTATGTTTAAATTTATAACATGGAAAAACAGAAAACTTATGCGACTTCGTAATAAAACCTGAAGAATTATCCACCAAAAATGATAGATATTCAAAACATAAAGATTAATTGCCGTTAAAAATTACAGCCAAGAGGGTTTAGAATTTCTATCAGAATTGTTGTTGTTCATTACAAAATTGAAATTTTGTATTTCTTTGCAGAATTCTACAGCATTAGTATCACTATCTGATAAGCAGGAGTTCGTCAAAAACAATTTTAATTCTTTACTTTACGGTTTTGTTTAGAGTTTGAAACGCTCCTTATATCACTCCTTTACTGTGTTCTTTTAGAGCGAGTACCTTCAAAATAATATAACTCTCCCAAATACTGGACTGAAAATAATAAAATATCGTTCTTACTCCTAAACCGAAATAAATATTTTCTTTCAATTACTAACAGATTTATGTTTTTCTTCAAAGTTTTTCTTCATTTATGTTTTTCTTCTTTGTGAATGTTTTGTTCAGTTTTGCAAGTTTTATAAAAATATAAAATTCTGGATCGACCCGATTAAAAGGATGACGAAAATATGTTAATTTTCTTCTTTTACAAATGAATGAAAGAAGAGAAAAAGAAAATAAACAAAATAAAAACACTATAGGAGTGAAATTGAAAAAACAAAAAATTTTGCTCTTCGAGAAAGAACGATATTGAAATTATAAGCATTTTATTATTTATGAATACTATTTCAAGGAGTGAAATGAGCGCTCGAATAAAATAAAATTGTAAACTCTTGTTTTATCTAACTATTTGAACGTTTGGCATATTGGATGTGAATTATAAACTAACGTATCTCAATATCGTTAGAATTCTGAAATATGTTTTCTCGAGGAAGCCCGTTCATCCATAATTCATTTGTAAAAAGGGCCCAATCAGCAAAATTTCGCTATAAGGCATCAATTTCGTTAGTAAGAATAGAGTTGCCGATTCATTGAATCGCTAATTGAGTTCCTCAATTTAGTCACTATATTAAAATAATCGATATCAAAGGACATAATTTTACAACGAGGTATTAGAACTGCAAAAGGGAAGGGTAGCTTTGAAGTTCTTGTTCGCCGATTGGACACGATGGTAGAATATTTTGGATGGAGACACAATAATTTCTTCTTTAAAAGTAAGCAATTCATTGTGAAAATTATTTTTGTTGAAAAGAACTCGACATTAATAACCACTTGTAGAAAGTAGGATAACCGATTTTTTAAGTCATCACGGTAAAAATATTTGGTTAACACAAAATCATGTGGTAAATGAATTTTTAATTTCAATGTATTGAAAAAAAATTAAATTAGAAGTTTTCACTTACACGATGGTTCTTGTGACCAAATGATATCACATTCTATCACAATACAGCACGTCTGCATATACAACACCATTTCAACATTTTGGGCTGGTTTTAATTTAATATTTAAAATACAAAAATAAAAACACATAGGACCCGATAGGGAAAAAGCGCTACACTCATGATCTCGGCCCAATCAGGCCGCCCTACCAATGCCTGATCAGAACCTTATTTGAGCTCTGACAAATTTCTGCTCGGGAAGCTAACAATTAAATTGCCAAGATCTCACACCTATCATAATGGCAGAATGGAGAAAGCTTTTTTGTCCAAACTAAATGATTTGAACGATAAGATACCCTTAGTCTGTAATGTATTGAATAATTAAGGATTGCGTATATACAATGGACGGGATTTAAAATCGAAATTTCGAAAAAATAAATGTACAAGATGAGAAAAACGCAAAAAAAAAATTGTTGAAAGGAGAAGTTAAAAAAATAAAAATAAAACAATATTGCACAATCTTTCACTTATAAAACTTTAATTAAATAAATTTTGGGAAGTTCAAGATGACACAGTTGCATAATTCGGTCAAAGAACAAAAAAATTGCATTGCAATCCCTTGAGAAAATAAAAATAAGTAACGATTAAAAAATTTAATAATGTTTAAATTTAATTAATGGTTAATTACCTTCAATTACATTATGACTATATCATACATTTTCTGTAGCTCAATTTTATATTACAAAAATTTTTATCAATTAAATAGTTTTGTTGATGGTGGGACGCTTTAATATCATTCCTTTCTCTGGTCATGAAAATGTGTTTAAAAATATTGATATAAAAACAGAAAATTTACGAAGAAAATGCATCATTTAAGTTTGAAGAAACAATAATAAACATACAGTTTTAACATGGCATTTAAGGTACATGCAATATTTAAAACTGAATTATTCCAAAGTGAATTTAATCACAAAATTTGTTACATTTTTTTCAGATTATTGCAGTTTTATCAGTAATTGCTGTGGCAAGTGCTGAATATGTATCACCACAACAAATTGCATTATCAAAAGGATATCAATATGCATCAACACCAATTGCATATTCCCCACAATTAACAAAAACTGTATATTCTCCGGCTGCAGTATACAATAAAGCATATTCACCAATTTTAAACAATAATTTATATCCATCCCAGTTGAACTATGGATATGCACCAGCTCAATTAGCAAAAACCATTCAATATTCAGCACCAATAGCCAAAACTTTATCATACACACAAGAGCCTGTTGTTTCACAAGTATATTCTTCATACCCTTCACAGATTCAGAAGACTTACTACTCCACACCAGCACAATACAACAATCAATTTCAATATACGCCACAAAATCAAAAAATTATTTCATCTTACGAACCAACTCCACTTCTTACCCAACAATACACATCATATCAAGCTCCAGCTGTAACGAAACAAATAATCTCAACACCAGTCATTGCGAAACAAGTTTATGTTGCACCACAAATTCAAACAACAAAATCAATTGCATATGCATCAAGTGCACCCGGTCTTGTAACATATGCACAACCACAACTAAATGCTTATAAAACAAATGAAGGAATATTTTCAAACTATGTCACTAAATCAAATCAAGGACTATATCAATCAGCTCCTTCAGTACAGTATATTTCTTCAGCTCCATTAGTTGCACAAAATACTTATACACCGTATGTATCCGGTGGTTTAGTTGTCAGTGGTTCACTTCATGGCAATAACAAATGGTAATAAGTGTCTTTGCATTGTCATGTTTTGTAAATATTTATAAGAATTACCAGAAAACTGTTTAACATAATTAATTTAATAAAACTATTCTAACTTGAATGTGGTGAAATCGAAAAGTATTTTGTTGTTCTTGTTCTTGAAATGAATATATAAATTTAGTATTAACGCATCAAAAGTTCAATAATCAATAACAAGAAGAAAAAACTTCGACTCGAATTTGTTTGATGGTTAAAGCCACTTTGTGATCCTCAAAGCAATATCTTCTGCACCAAGAGGTTTCTTTCTTTCCAATCGCTGAAAATCCAACAAACCAAAAATATTCTAACTAATCTACTGGAGTGAGTGCGCACTCGATTGATTAGTTGATCTCGGTTTCTTCTTGTAGTGTAGTGACTGTATCTTACAAGGCTGTTCTGATTACTTTAGAAAATTTACTGACAAATTATAATAAAAATTTTTTGCCTCAGTTTTATTTTAATTTAAACCAATGAAATTCTCTAAAATGTAATGACATCAATCAATTTCACTAATAACATTCGAATTATACCAATAACAAATATTTATACGTCTGGCCTACTGGGATATATTAAAAATTATCAGTCTAATTTTGAAATAATTAATTGATATAACAGTAGGCCAACGTATAATTCACAAAAAATATATAAAGAAATGAAAAATGGCAAAAAATTTTCTAATCGAATTCCCCTCGTTCGTAGATAAATTCTCATAATTTTTCGAAAAATTCCTCAAGCAATCGGTATTGATAATAGTCCTCGGCCTACGGCCTCGTGCTTTTATCAATATACTTGCTTTCGAAATTTTTGGCAAAAAATTATTTCGAATTATCATCGCCATTGGGAAATTACAACTGAAAACTAAAGGGTCATTCCAAAGTGACTAACGTAACATTTATATACCAAAATTCACAACTTTGTTTACTTATAGAGCAATTTCACGAAGATTCAACATCGTTTTGACTTGACCCCTTTTAATTTTGATTATTTTTTGTTTACAGATAGTCTTTCATAAATAAAAAATACAAGTTCTCTTAGAATTTTTTTTTTCGACCAGGGGTTTTCACAGGGTGCCCCTCAATTTTTTGCTATTTTGTGATGTGAGTGCATTTTGATGAGCGATAGTAGAAAAACTGCTTAATCGATTTTCATAAATGATACGTCGTTGAATAGGTATTAGAACAAAGTTTTTAAAAATGTACACTGTTAATTTTTTGAAATAATTTTTAACGGTGTAACATAAGAAAAAAATGATGTAATTGAAGAAAAGATGGCGCTACGCCTTTTTTTTTAAACTAAATTGAAGCTTATTTTATATCTAACAACTTGTGAAAGTTTAGGACTAGTGATATTTTTTGTTTTAAAGATAAAATTCGTTGTGCATATGACTGTCGGGAATCAGTTTTTTTTTGTTCTGAAGGAAAATTATAAAAATGGCGTTATAAACTAAGAGGTGTTTTTTTATGTTAAATATCAAATATTTTATTATTAAATGAACTTTTTAAAATATTATAAAAATTATATATGTAGTACAATAAATAAAATAAATACAACTGTTAAAAATGATTTACTTATTTTACAAACAGAAGTTTCTTTTGAATAGGAAAACACTTCTGCAATTATTTTCTTTGTATTAGATGGCATAAAAAAATGAAATGTTTATTTATCACTTTTAGTAATCACTTGTCACTCTTATAAAAAATAATTTGACAGTCTCGACTGCAAACAAAAAAGCCGTATAAATAACTAAATCTATTTAGGAACTTTTGACTGGAGAAGCATTATGTTCGTATTATGTTATTATGGAATCATAAAGTAAAAGATTGTATTTTAACATTAAATTACAAATATTTTATTATTGAATAAACTTTTTAAAATACTGTATGGTAATTATATGTGTAGGTTAAAGAAAATAAATATAGTTATTAAAAATTATTAACTTATTTTACATTCAAAAGTTTCTTTTGAGTTGGAAAACATTTTTGCAATTATTGTCTTAGTATTTAATGGTACAAAAGAATGAAATTTTTGAGTTCCACTTACAGTAATCGCATTTTTATATCGATTTTGTAATTTTTCTTTTGTTAATTGATATTCATTTTTATCGGCGTATCCAAAGTTCATGGTAGATTCTCATTTTAAAGCCCATTCATAAAGGTTTTTTGGTGTATTAATAATATCTCTGCTCCCCATACTGTAACGGGGTGCAGCATGCTTCAGTGTACCAACAATCCCATCGCAAGGTCCCTTGCTATGGCTGGTAGCATGAAAATGCCATTCTGTATCAACCTTAAAGTCTTTTTTATGATGGCATAAGTTTATTTTTGTATTGAGAAGGTGCCCCGTTGGTGTTATAAATTCCATGCGTATGTTTTCCATTGTAATTGTATTCATTCCACAACTAGTGAATTTGATTAAAATTCTTTAACAGCTCTATGGTTTATTAAATATTCCCCTAACAAATTAAACAACAAACTTGTTTTTTTTCGCTATCTTTGATGTTTTTATTTCAATATGGTGATACAAATTTTTGCATGAAAACTGGAAAATAAACGAAATATTTTACAGTCGTGGATAAAATAGCATCTTGTATTCGCTTAGGATGATGGCAATTCTTCACTCGGATGATTCCCTCCACTCGCTACGCTCGTTTCGGGAAACTTCATCTTCGTGAAGAATTACCTTCATTCTAAGCTCATACAAGAATCTACTATTCCTAATATTAGAATTTATGTGCGTTCTGTAGCCCTATTCCGGTACATCGTGAAATAGGAATTGAGAAATAGATTAAAGCAATTTTTTCATAACTAGTATTCCGTGTCGCGGGAAATAACAAATTCGTATTAGAAAATATTTCTTTATTTCCTTTATTGCAGTTTTTTCTCAATTCCCAATTCCCAGGGAAATACCGGAATAGGCGTACTGTAGCCCTATTCCGGTACATGGAAAATATGGACTGTAGTACTGTTGTGATCGTTTATATCCGAAATGAGTATAAAACTTCGGTGCTGTATATATTCACTTGCAGCACTTCTAAAATAAATGACAAATGGATGAATAGTAGCTTGTGAATTATTATAATGATAACCTTGAACCGAATCCTGAATTATGAAGGCGTAGTTTTCAGAAAAATCACCTTGAACAAAGCACTCTCCCTATTCCGGTACATCGTGAAATAGGAATTGAGAAATAAATTATAGCAACTTTTTCCTAGCTAGTATTCCGTGTAGCGGGAAATAACAAATTCGTATTAGAAAATATTTCTTTATTTCATTTATTGCAGTTTTTTCTCAATTCCCAATTCCCAGGGAAATGCCGGAATAGGCGTAGGGGGAAGTGGGGATAGTATAAACATGGGGCAACTGTAAACAGTTTTAATTTCCCTCACAAAACATCAATCAAAAAATTCGGCAAAAATATCACAGATGTCGCTTCGATCGATTACACACACCAGGAGAATTTGACAGCTGAAGTTAGTCTTGTTCAAAAGTTATTGGTGAATAGATGTTTTGGCAACCCAAAAGTAAATATTTTTTTTTTTTGTAAAACTCGAATAACTTTTTTTACCATCATATGTTTAAAAATATTCCAACATGTTTTGATAGCTGATATATTCAAGAAACATAATATTTCTTTGTTTTAGCCAAATTTTAGATCTTGGAATATTTTTTCAAAACATAACCCTAAAATCGCCACGTGGGGCACATATAAACAAAAAAATTTTTGATAGTATAAACGCGTTTATATGTGAAGTATGGTATGGTTATATGGTATACGTGTGGTTTCCCGTTTCACTTTTGATATTGATTTGCAAAACCTAAACATACGATGAGATTGAATTTTTGCTTTTTTCTTTATAATTTTCTACCTGAATTTATTGAGGTTTTACAACAATCGAAAAATATTGTTTTTTTTTAAAGAAATATATATGTTATATGCTTATATATATTGTTTGAAGCACAATAAATAATAAAAAATTTTAAAAAAGGTCCTTTATGAATTTTATTGTGGTGTTTTTTGGGTGTTTATATGTGCCCCATACAAAAATGCTCATTGTTTATAAGTGCCCCACCAGTGGGGATACTTTAAACGAGAAACATAAATTTTTTAAAATTCAAAATTTTATACTTAATGTTTAGTTACGTAATTAAAAAAAATAGTTTTATGTAGTAAAGATATGAAATTTTACAATGAAACAGTTTTTAAATAAAAATGTTTTATGGTTTTAAAGTTATTGAGCTTTAAGTAAAAACTGTTTATACCATCCCCACTTCCCCCTACTGGTTCTAATTTTTTTCTTTCCTCAATGAATGTAGATTGCTGGTTTGCTATAAAGTTGTGTGGTATCAAAATTTGTAAACGGTAAACAAATTTTTTTATAAATTTTTCTACAGTTTCTTTTAAAGTATCCAAATTGTATCCATTAGTTGATATCCATATCAATCCATTGTTGATATTTGACTTGAAGGATTCCTTTAACGTCAAAATCATTTAGTAATCTTTCTTCCAGTTGTTGAAGTTTTTTTGAACATTCATTGCACTTCAAAGTATGACAATCTTCTGTTAATTCACCACATGAAACAAAGTCAATTAATGTTTTATAATTCTGGAAAGCAGCATCAGTAATCCAAGACATCTTAGAGTGTTGAATCATTAGTTTCATATTTTGATGTATGGTACACACGCACACATTATGAACTCCTTGGGATAATTTTATACATTCTTGTGGTTGAAGGGACGTGAATTTAGTAAATCCTATTTTCACAATGGGAAACTTATTTTTAAACTCCTATAAGCTTCATTTAATGTACATAGCAATAAGCGCTTTTGTGGATTTATGCTGAAACCAGACACTATCCAAACTTAAGCTTTCAGAAAATAAAAAGTCTAAAACAATTTAGTTTATTATATTTGTGCTATATGCTAAATTCGTTTTAGATATATTTTATCTCATATTAAGCCTTTTTCACAACCATGCGCTTTATTTCATTCTAAACAAGAATACTAGATTGCAATTTTCAAAGTTGTTGCCATATTCTTATAGAAAAATATATTATGAAAAATAAAATGATAGGTCACAGTTACAGTTTTGTGAAGAAAAAAAATTTAGTTTGAAAGTTGACTTTAAAATGGAATGACCCTAAATAAAAACATCAAACAAAAATATAATAAAATAGACAGCAATTCCCTGTAGATAATGTTGAACCGTTTTTAGAATAAACATCTAAAACCACTACCACCTTTTAGTTGAAACTGAGAATCTTTGAATTATGCAACTTGTCTTTTAGAAATTCAGAAATAAAAGGAATCGGGTTTTCGGAACTCTTCAGGAAGAGGAAACATATATGTTGTTCGAAGATGAGAAAATGGAATAAAGATAGTACCTCTATTGACCAACGTCCCAAGTCCCACGCCCTTCGCCTTTAACAAGCTATTGAGTTCTGCATACTAAAGAGTATGAAGTTTTGTACGTGTATTTGTTTCTGATTTAATTATTGGAACAAAGACCACGGAGCGTTCTAATGGTAGCCTCCAAGTAAAACATGGTTGGACGTAGATGAAATGATGATGACAGTAACAGATATGTCCATGGATCATCTCCGTTGAAAGAAGCAAAATAGCCAAAACGCTCCTTTAAAGCAAATTGCTTAACAAAACTCAAAAAGCTATAATTATTTTCATGTAAGAAGAATAACCGATCTTCTTTTACAAATTAATTATTCCAAACACATTCGAAAATTATTTCTGAAGTAACCTTGCCAATAACCAAACCACTAATTTAGAAAAAAAATTGATAATGAAATTACCTAGTTTTAATATTCTTATAGCCATTCAACTTTCTTTTTATTATTGAAAAACTATTTTCAAAAAACCTTGATATCATGGAATCACATAAATATATATTACAGATCTAATATTACATAAATTGAAGTCATTTATTCTGATCATTGACATTCAAAAAATTCGATTAAAAATTGCAAGCAATTTTATCTTAATTTTGAGAAATTACTTTACCAATTTATTTTTTATGAGCATATTAAATCGTATTGCCTGAAGCATCCATGAACTTTGTAATACCGTATTTATATGAGACAAGCTCTTATTTTATATCCATCTATTTTGTTTGGAATAAATTGAGATCGTTTTGACAACAAATATGTCAAGCACACATAAATAAAATTTTGATCTACTTCGATTTTTACAAATAAATATCCTTTCATTTAGGTACTCGTATAACCAAAATTACGAGGGTGCGGTTCAAAGTATTTTTTCTATCATATATACATACATCAACAAGTTAATGAATTAGTTCCCGTTTCTGACATGAGATAGGCAAACATGACATATAATTGTTGGTTTTTGAAAACATTTCACTTTTTCTACAACTGATCCAGTTACATATCAACCCATCTATAGTAATGTATATTTGAATAGAAAATCACACAATTGTTTGAAAAACGTTATAAATTCATTCTTCTGTATCGTAATATTATATCCATATAGCTGTACCAACATTTCATTTTCGATTGAAATTGAAAGTGGTGGGATGAAATTAATTGAAATTATTTCGTTACAATTTACTCCCTACACCGAACATATGCAGTTTAAATTTCATATATAAACAAACGTATTTCTTCAAAAACTACCATTCATTCATCTTCTGAATATACTTACCAAATAATAATAAAATGGCATTCAAGGTAGGTGGTTAATCCTAAGAGCATAGATTTATTTTTAAATTTGAATATTTTAATTACATAATTTATTATTGTTTCAGTTTGTTGCATTTTTGGCTTCATTAGCATTAGCTAATGCCGGATATATTCTTCAATCACCACAACAATATTTACATTCTGACGAGTATCAACAAACAGCGCCTTCATATTCATCACCAGCAGCATCGGCAGTCAGTCATGAATATAACACATATTCAGCTCCAATGGCAAGTAAAGAAGTTTATTCAGCTCCATCAAATTATCAATATGAACAAGAACATAATGATTACGCATCCTATCCATCCGAAGATCAAAACAATATGTACAGCAATTCTAATAATGACAATGCTCCACATTATACTCAGCAATCATTCAGAGCACCAGCAACAAAAACAGTTTCAACATATTCAAATAATCTACCTGCAAACAACCATTATAACTCCTATCAATCACCAACCCACTCCGTTCCATCATATAGAACTCAATATGTGGCACCTGAAGCAACAAAAACCGTATCATATGCACCAGCACAGGTTTCATATGAAACTCCAACTTATTCACATTCCAACGAAAATGCATACGAAACAAACGAAGGTTCAGTTTCCAACTACGCAAACGTTTTAGAAACACCTACATCCAATGTTCATAAATACAATACCCAAATAACCAATCAACCTAAATATAATTATCAGTCTGTCCCAGCTACACAATATACATCTGGCCAATCTGTTTATTCTCATAACTCACATCCAGCTCAAATGGTTGTAAATGGAAAATCTCAACAATACGCTGCAGCTAATACAGTTTCTTATGCATCATTCGAAGGACATGGCACATCATATAAATGGTAATACAATGCTTTATTTGTTTAGCTAGAAAGTTGTAATTAAATTATATAGTTATTAGAAAAAGAAATCAATTAAAAAAACTAGAAATTTGTTTAATTTATATGGTTAAACCGCTTGTTCGAAACTCATTGCTCAACATTTCAAAATTAAGACATTATTTAAATAACCGTAACATCATTAACCAAAGGTTGAATTTTTTTTTCCGCCTTATGAGTCGAAGATATTTTAGTTATTTAAATATTTTTCCGTTTTCTCATCCATGTGCAACGTACAATTATTAATGTCGAATTCTTTTCACCCAAATCCGTCAAAAAAAATTGATGTAAATCAAAAATTTTGTTCTTTTCACCCAAAAACATCAATTTTTTTTCCGATTTACATCAAAAAAAAATGTGCATTTTCTCGTAAACTTTTTTGACATTACTAATATCAACAGAGAAAATTTAAAAAATAAACGTTTTGTTAACGACAATTTTATATAACTATGAATTGTTTAATTTTGAAGAATTAATTATTGTGTTTTATATTATATATATAATACAAAATGTAACTAACATTCAATAAAATAACTCCTAATAAATAAAAAAAAACCCTTAAATGGATTTATTAGAATTAAAATATTATATTTCATTGGGCGGATGAAAAAAGATGCATCATAGAAAAAACGAAGACGCTTTTCTCTAAAATGAAGTAATTTAAATTGAAAACAAATATGAATGAATAAAACAAAATTATTTTATTTACAAATTAATTGAAACTAATATAAATATTTCAATACGCAATTGCAGAATATGCTATTATACGAAATTTTTCAAATTTAAAAGTAGACAACCGCCATTTAAATATCACTAATACAAACATATTTCACATCAACTTTTGTTTTTTGTTCTTTTCAGACCCGAATTTATAAATTGATTTAGAAAAGTCAAAAGAAAACCAAATCAGATAGTGTTGAATTTAATTATCAGAAATATTTTTAAACAAGGACTTCAGCATTGAATTAATATGATCACCGCAGCATGTGGATTAGGGTTGCCACCTTTTCAAATTTACAAAACGGGACAAAATCGTTTACACCAAATTAAATAGCAAGCTCGGCTAATATTTTTCTTACTCCAAGCGAAACTAGATATTTTAAAATAATTAATTAAAATTAAATAAAAATGAAAACAAACAAAATTCATATCTGTTGTTTATTTATACCAATTTTTATAGTACCGTACTTGGAATAAGTAAATCGAGGAAGACGATGAGATTTTGGTTTTCATATTGGCAAAATCGTCGATTTATTTTTAAAAACTTTATGGAAAAAAATTTGATGGAAAAACCTAAAAGGTGTTTTGGTAGCATTCAGGTGCGTTTTATGTGAATAGTTGATTTCCTTAAAACAAAACATTTCAATTTTAACAAATTCATTTTTATTAATATTTGAGTTCATAAATTTGAAAATATTTACGAAAACGTATGTTTCCTCTGTGAACCTAGCTTGGATGGGAAAGTAGAAAACCAAATGTTTTAGACCCACTCGAGTTCGGTATTATAGGAAAGGTTGGAATACTTTAAAGAGATTACCACTTTTATAGATAGATTACCACTTACCAGTACCATAATGAATTTTTTTATTCTGTCTCACCCCTTAAATCCAAACGTAATCAATAAAAAAACTTATACAATTCACAAGTTGCTCACAAATTTAAAAAAAGAATTAGTGAGCTGACAAAATTTTATAATTCCCTAGCTTGGGCACATTTAGTAGGACAAATAGTTTAAAAATGGTTTAAACGCAGTTGAATGGGTGTCATTGGGCATACATTATAAGTTACATCGTAATCCAGTAATATTTTACCAGATTCTAAGATTTCGTTAGATAATTGAAAATATAATTGATAATCCTCAATACTATCGTTTACAAAAACTTAATCGTTGTTTTCCACAAATAAATTAAAATATGCGAGTGTTATGTATAACGTGAATAAACTATTTGAGGAATCCTTGCCGTTCATTTAACATCCTTTAATATCATTCAAACTAGTTTCAAACTTTAGAACATTTGCCTAAATAACATCGCAATAAAATAAAAAAATAAACATCACATCAGGTTATGAAAGAAAGGTTGTCGTATGCTATACTAAAATCAATAACTAAAGCGTTCTTATATCTCACCCAAACCAATTTTTCATTTAAACTTAAACCATCATCATAAGTCGGCCTTTAGACTAGATTGGGCATTGGACATTGGCAAGCATGCCGATGTGCGTTAACACACTTGGCCTTACATTACCTAACAACATATTAACATCAAACGGATTTTATCAATTCAAAGGTTACAACAAAACTCCGCCCATTTGACTAAGATTTTTACGCTTTGGAATGCAAAAATCGAATGTCTTTCATAACGATTTCATTTTTTTTAAACAAAACACAGAAAACAAACGAATTAATTCAAATATTCTTAACTAAACAGGAATCAAATATTTTCTACAATTCCTATAGTAGCAAATAACGTTGAGCGTTTTCAATCATTAAATTTTTGCCGCATAAATGTGATATGATTTCTGATATTAAAGTTTCATCTTCATCGTGCGTATTTCGTTTTCGTTCAAAAGAGATCCAAGTCTAATACTATGTTATAATTTTACCATTCGGGGAAGTTTAATGCCAAAAAAAAAGTTAGTTTTTTAGCCAATCTGAATTAAATTTGCATCATGTTTTTCCCAGAAGTATTAATTAGTAGTTTTTGGTGTTAAAATGAAGCAGACAATAATCTAAAATAAAATTCAATCGGTTAGATTTTTAAAGAGAGATAACATTTTTTTCCTTTTTTATCAAAACGGGACAAACCGCGTCCCGTTCGTAGTTACGTCGGGACACGGGATATTCAGATCTAAAACTGGTCTGTCCCGTTCAAAACGGGACGGGTGGCAACTCTAATGTGGATCCATAACAAAAATCCCTTGAATCGCTCCGAATATCTAAAGGCCATAAAATATCAAACCAAATAATCGAAAACGAATAAACAGAAATTGACAGTGCCATTTATTTTTTAAGGTCTGATAACAAATCTTCTATTTCTCCTATTATTGGCAGTGATTTAATCGTCACTGACCCAACAATAAAAGCCACATGGGAAACACCTAAAGAAATACCGCAAATCCGGTCTTCAAGAGTTATTTTGAAAGATCTTCATTTCAAACCCAAAATTTTCAAAAAACTCTTAAGAGGGTTAAATATTAGCAAAGCCGTCAGTCTTGACAACATTTCTCCTGTTATTCTAAAAACATTTTCAAAAGAACTTGAACCTACTCTCACAAAAATTTTCTACAAATCCTATAAATCTGTTATTTTCCCTAAAGCCTAAGTCCTATCTTAAATATATGAGCTTTATAATACTACACACATATCAACATTTTTGTAACCTGGAACAACCTTCTAATATCTTTTGAAACAAAAGAAAACTGAAGAGCTGTATATAAAGAATATTTATCCTTTGCTCAAATCCTTGTTTTTATATAAAAGCTTTGATGTTTGCAGTATATGGGTAATTCTTTTACAAACCGAGCACCTTTCTGATCGACACCTCTTCGATTTGGCTGAAACTTTTTTTGTGGATTCTATGTGGAAAAAAAAGAGATACGTGTCCGAGGAATTTATTTTTTTGCATATTTTCGATAATACAAGTGATCGAACATTTCAGAAAAGCGAGTGTTTTGGCTTGGATACTTATTTTCAAAAATTCATAGTTCCGAATCTGTAAGAGCTACAAAATTTTTACCAACGACACTTTTGTAGCTGACGGACTGAACTATGTATGATAAAAAAATATTTTTTATAAAAAATTCTAACAAATTCATATTGTTATCAACAGTTTAAATGTTTAAATCGATTTTTAACAAACGCCCCCAAAACGAATAGAGTTCTTAGTATTTCCATTTTATTTTCCGTCAAATTTTACGACAAAAACATGTTTTTAAAATATGGCACCTTTTCAATTATTATTCTTAAAATATTAATTTATGTAGCGCGTAACGACCAAAAAACGGTTTTTTGCTAATAAAACAAAATTTGTAACTTGTATCAAAATAAGTTAAATGTAAAAGTTAAAAGATCTACAACTTTTGTCTAAACTTGTTTTTGACATAACCTCAAAATTTTAAATTAAATTGCAAAAAATGTTATAAATCATCTTTGTAACAATTATTTATTGAAAACTTGCATAAAAAAAATGTTATGGGCATTGAATAAATATATAAGGAAGTATCGCTACGTATAAGTACACAAATAATCGGTGAAGCACTTTCTTTTAATGTGTTCGTTAGGTTACCACTTTCTGTCAATGTCTTTTCATTTGTTTACGTCGTATTTTAAAATAAACTAAAGAGTTTTTCTGTATTTTGTTCTTAATATACAGAATTGTAATTAGATTTTATACAAATTAGTATTTAAATTGTTTTTTTTCACAACAATTAATGGTGTTTATATAGCTATTTATTCATAAAAATGGCGTACTGCATCAAAACATTTAAAAAAATATCAAAACTACATAGCATTTTGCTGCTAAAATTACATATATCAGGTAAGGATATTTTTATAAAAAATGTTAAAAAAGAATTTAGCATATATTTTTAATATATTTACAATACGTTTGTGCCACAAAATTAATTATTTTCTAAATTAATTTTACATTTAATTCCCAAATGTAAGGTTACCACACGTATAAACAATTTTGTTAGACACGTCCATTCACAGGGATTGTATAAAGTTATTGTTTGTTATGAAAAGTGTGTGTAAAAAATATGAATTTGAATATGATTTAAATTTTAAACGGATTTGATCTATTATTTTTAATAGTAAAATATGTTGCTCAAACATATATAACCATGGATTTTCAATTCAACTACGATGTTTATGCATTTTATTATACACAGTACCACCCTACGATTAAATACAAACACCCTCAAACGCACCAATACTATAATTTAGATGCTTCACTCAAAAAGTCTAATCACTCTTCCTTAGATATTTATTCAATGGTTATGGGTAATTCGTTTTCAAACAGAATCTTCTGACACGTTAGAAAACAAATCTTGATTAAAACAAATTATTATCAAGCATTGTTATTATCAAGCGTCACCCTGTCTGTTGTATTAGCCACCACTGCCATGACAAACTTTGACAAATAATAATAGATGATAAAAAAATATCTTATGTCGAATTCTTTTCACCCAAATCCATAAAAAAAACTTGATGTAAATCAAAAATTTTGTTCTTTTCACCCAAAAACATCAATTTTTTTCCGATTTACATCATGGTAAAATGAAAATAAGGTATTCTCACTAGAGTGACAGCGATGCCATTTTGATTTTGATTGACGTCACTCAGAGTTTTATATAATACGTTTGTTGAATGAATGAATGAGAAAAGCTATTGTTTTTAAATTAAAAATATATTTAGTACGATTTATAAATTAATTTATTAGTTAATGACATGATTGAAATTAATTAATGAACTTTAGTATTTGTTTTACTATTAAAACATATACAAATTTAAATGCCGAACTACGTTAAAACCAAAAGTTTTCAACAAATGTGAAAAATCATACTCAAAACATAAGGTTTTTTAATTTCCAGAAAAATAAATCAATTTGTAGTGGATAGAATCATGTGGAAAAAGATAATGTTCGTATTTATTATAAGATAGTTTGTTCCTTACACTTCACTGAAAATGATTGGACTTTAAAAGACAAACTTTTAAATACTCTAATGAGTAAAAGATCGTTGAAAGTTGAACCTTATCTTAGAACATACAAGGAAGTGGTTACTTCCAATATTTGCACATATAAAGGAACGGCTTAAAATCAGTTTAAAAACATAAGTCTGCTTATGAATCGATCGATGCGAAAAGAAAGTACTGGCAATTCTCAAATTATTTGATAATGCAAACTCAGTCATTCTCTCACCATTATCATTGTTGGTGTTGATTTCATAACCTCTTCTAGTGCTATGTAGAAAATATTGACGGTCTTAGCTTCAGTAGGTGCATGCAAGGCAATAAGAGAAATATTGTTTTATGTACCGCGTACCCCTAAGTATCAAATCCTCTCATTGACCAGGATGAATTTCAACACAGCTTCTTGTATGCGTGCACCAACAAGGAAACCAGTACTAAATTCATTTCGAGAAGAATGACCACTACTGCATAAAGAGTGACTATTCGAGTTTTGTTTTCCGATTATTGGCTGTCTAATTTCTTGCAGAGAAATGATATCCATCCTATGCCTCTCAGTCTCTGTTTCTAGGCTTATTAAAGCATCATGAGCGATCAGGCTGCACACGTTTCACGTTCCGATTCGGTAGTTTGGTTCTTTCTCACGTCCAGGTAAAACTTCTGTTGTTTTGTTAGTGTCTGGTATTCTTTTTTTGGTTATCAAATTTAACAAAGCTTTTTTTTCGGAGTGATGGTATTAACCTCAGTCCCAACCCAAATTTTCGTTAATGGTTCTGTTATGATGTTAAGGTTATAAGAAGTTTTAAGGCGCCAATTCGCGGTGATGTAGCGTAATAGACTAAGCCGTTTTTCTCTGCTTGTCTCCGATACACCAACCTAATTCTGTCTGCATTACCCCTGCAGCATGGCGTGGACGTCGAATTTCCTACCCTGCAAAATGTTCTTTAGAGTTAGAAAACTTAATAAACAAATTGTTAATGAAAAAAATAAGGAAAACCATAACGTAAAAATTATGTTTTCTCTAATTTTCAAATTAAAACATTTTTTGTTTCTTTATATTTACGCCGGATGACGTCACACAAAATTTTCTATTAGCTGTCAAGAATACCTTATATTCGTTATACCATGGATTTACATCAAAAAAAAAAATGTGCATTTTTTCGTAATCTTTTTTGACATTACTAATGTGGTTTTCTTTTGACTTTTCTAAATCAATTTATAAATTCGGGTCTGAAAAGAACAAAAAACAAAAGTTGATGTGCAATATGAGGTGCGTTCGATTTGACTGAAACAACTGAAAAAACAACAACAATTGCATTCAATTTTTCAGTTGTATCAGTTGCTTCAGTCAAATCGAACACGGCTATGTTTGTATTAGTGATATTTAAATGGTGGTTGTCTACTTTTAAATTTGAAAAATTTCGTATAATAGCATATTGCTGCAATTAGGTATTGAAATGTTTATAAAAGGCTCAATTAATTTGTAAATAAAATAATTCATATTTGTTTTCAATTTAAATTACTTCATTTTAGAGAAATGCGTCTTCGTTTTTTTCTATGATGCATCTTTTTATATCCGCCCAATGAAATATAATATTTTAATTCTATAATAAATCCATTTTAGAGTTTTTTTATTTATTAGGAGTTATTTTATTAAATGTTAGTTACATTATATTGTATATATATAATACAAAACCCAATAATTAATTCTTCAAAATTAAACAATTCATAGTTATATAAAAATTGTCGTTAACAAAACGTTTATTTTTTAAATTTTCTTTGTTGATATTATGTCGAATTCTTTTCACCCAAATCCATCAAAAAAAATTGATGTAAATCAAAAATTTTGTTCTTTTCACCCAAAAACATCAATTTTTTTTCCGATTTACATCAAAAAAAAAAATGTGCATTTTTTCGTAAATTTTTTTGACATTACTAATATTAACAAAGAAAATTTAAAAAATAAACGTTTTGTTTACGACAATTTTGATATAACGATGAATTGTTTAATGTTGAAGAATTAATTATTGTGTTTTGTATTATATATGTAAAATATAATGTAACTAGCATTTAATAAAATAACTCCTAATAAATAAAAAAAACTCTAAAATGATTTATTAGAATTAAAATATTATATTTCATTGGGTGGATGAAAAAAGATGCATCATAGAAAAAAACGAAGACGCTTTTCTCTAAAATGAAGTAATTTAAATTGAAAACAAATATGAATGAATAAAACAAAATTGTTTTATTTACAATTTAATTGAAACTAATATAAATATTTCAATACGCAATTGCAGAATATGCTATTATACGAAATTTTTCAAATTTAAAAGTAGACAACCGCCATTTAATATCACTAATACAAACATATTTCACATCAACTTTTGTTTTTTGTTCTTTTCAGACCCGAATTTATAAATTGATTTAGAAAAGTCAAAAGAAAACTACATTAGTAATGTCAAAAAAATTTACGAAAAAATGTACATTTTTTTTTTTGATGTAAATCGGAAAAAAAATTGATGTTTTTGGGTGAAAAGAACAAAATTTTTGATTTACATCAATTTTTTTTGATGGATTTGGGTGAAAAGAATTCGACATAATATTAACAAAGAAAATTTAAAAAATAAACGTTTTGTTAACGACAATTTTTATATAACTATGAATTGTTTAATTTTGAAGAATTTATTATTTTGTTTTGTATTATATATATATACAATATAATGTAACTAACATTTAATAAAATAACTCCTAATAAATAAAAAAAAACTCTAAAATGGATTTATTAGAATTAAAATATTATATTTCATTGGGTGGATGAAAAAAGATGCATCATAGAAAAAAACGAAGACGCTTTTCTCTAAAATGAAGTAATCTAAATTGAAAACAAATATGAATGAATAAAACAAAATTATTTTATTTACAAATTAATTGAAACTAATATAAATATTTCAATACGCAATTGCAGAATATGCTATTATACGAAATTTTTCAAATTTAAATATAGACAACCGCCATTTAAATATCACTATCACATACAAACATATTTCACATCAACTTTTGTTTTTTGTTCTTTTCAGACCCGAATTTATAAATTGATTTAGAAAAGTCAAAAGAAAACCACATTAGTGAATAAAAAAATAACGTAATAAAAAATAAAGTAATACTGCTTAATATTTATTATGTACTTTATTGGAATAACCACATTTGTATAGCAAATTTGACAAAAATTGTAGATCTTTTAATTATCTACAACTTTTACATATAACGGTGCATGCACAATGTATGAGGTTTTTCCTCATGAGATTTGAGCAACTTTTTATTATTATTTTTTAATAGAAATACAATGCTTTAAAATGTAGGTAGCTCAATTCTGTAATCATCATGAGGAAAAAGTTACGAAATTTTTAACTTTTTCATTGGGGAAAAAGTATTTCAAAAATAAATTTTTTTTCTCAAAATAAATTTTCATACAAACTTGCAGTGGCGAAGCGTCGGTATAGACACACTAGACAGTGTCTACCCAAACATAATATAAATATGAAACTTTATTTTCATATTTTTCGCATAATGTCGACTTAATACTATTTTGTCAAACGTTCTAAGAAAATCATTAAGTTTTAATACAATAATTAGAACAAAAACAATTCAGCTATGTTCCCGAAACTTTAATACAAACGTTTCCCAGTTTCGTGTACAAACAAACAAAAATGTTTTTCTCAGTGCAGTAGACGTTTCAAATTATGACTACCAAAATAAGCAATAGCAACAACAACAAATTTTCAACTTTTGTTCCTTCTTGGATAGACAGTTTTGTTTCTGTCTATTTTGGTTTCCAAATTTGTTGAGAAACATCAGTAGACGTTTCAAATTATGACTACAAAATAAGCAATAGCAACAACAACAAATTTTCAACTTTTGTTCCTTCTTGGATAGACAGTTTTGTTTCTGTCTATTTTGGTTTCCAAATTTGTTGAGAAACATCAGTAGACGTTTCAAATTATGACTACCAAAATAAGCAATAGCAACAACAACAAATTTTCAACTTTTGTTCCTTCTTGGATAGACAGTTTTGTTTATGTCTATTTCTGTTTATATATTTTGTTTCCAAGTTTTTTGAGAAACATATTATGTGAAGCATTTTTGACAAAAATTGTAATTATTAGTTAGATGTTTCTTGAGCAATTTTTTGTGTGATTGTGTGATTGTGAATTCGATTCTACGACTTCTGAAAAACAGGAACAGTTGGAAAATAAATTTGAATCTTTGATTTTGGATTGATTTTTGGAATATTTTTAGAATTTTGAAAAAAGTTTCAATCTTTGATTATGTTATAATTTTTGCAATATTTTTGGCATTTCGGGAAAAGTTTGAATTTTTAATTTTGTTATAATTATTGCAATATTTTAAGAGTTCTAAGAAAAGTTTGAATTTTTGATTTTGTTATAGTTCTTGCATTAATTTTGGAATTTTGAAAATAGTTTCAACTTTTGATTATTTAATAATTTTTAGAAACTTTTTGGAATGTTGATGAAAAAGTTTAAATTTTGGATTTTGTTATAATTTTTGGAATATTTTTAGAATTTTGAGAAAGTTGTACGTGTACTTTTATTTGTACTTTTACAAAGAATTTTATGTTTAATATTCATCGCTCCCCAAAACTTAAAACAATGTTTTTGTTAATTTAACAATATCCTTTATCTTTTGTACAAAATATTTTTATTTCAAAATTTTTAATTTTGATTTAGATTGAACAATCTTTTTTTAAATATTTTGCTTGCGGCGAATAAAAAATATAGTATATGATGCACGGACGTAAGTCATTTTAAATGTGGGTGCAAATCTCGGTTGGCGCTTCGACTCACAAACTTCACATACGTCCAAAAACCTTAGCTTTCTATCCTCTCATCTTAATGTACTATAATTAGTTTCTACAGGCAAATCAATAAAACTTTTGAATATGTCTACCCTAGTTTCAGAAGCACGCTTCGCCACTGCAAACTTGGATCTCATGAGTAAAAGTATTTTCATTGTGCATGCATTGTAACTTTTTTTGATACAAGTTACAAATTTTGTTTTATTAGCAAAAACCGTTTTTTGGTCGTTGCGCGGTACATAAATTAATATTTTAAAAATAATAATTGAAAAGGTACCATATTTTAAAAACATGTTTTTGTCGTAAAATTTGATGGAGAATACAATGGGAATACCAAGAACTTGATTCGTTTTGGGAGCGTTTGTTAAAAATCGATTTAAACATTTAAATTATTTATAACAATATGAATTTGTTAGAATATTTTATAAAAAATATTTTTTTTATCAAAGTTCAATCCTTTAGCTACAAAAGTGTCGTTGGTAAAAATTTTGTAGCTCTTATAGATTCGGAACTATAAATTTTTGAAAATAACTATCCACGCCAAAAAACTCGTTTTTCTGAAATGTTCGATCACTTGTATTATCGAAAATATGCAAAACAAAAAAATCCTCGGACATGTATCTCATTTTTTTCGACATAGAATCCGCAAAAAAAGTTTCAGACAAATCGAAGAGGTGTCGATTAATTTTCATCAAAATCCGTTCGGTACCGAAAGTATCACGGATAAAAATATGTTAATCGAATCTGGTAATATTCATATTTTGACCATACCTGAATTATTATACTATTTGACTTTTGTGAAGTATAGACGCCATTTTTAATTAAACAAAAAATTCTTCACACTGAATTGTAATAAAGCTTATACACGTTTGAATCGTTCAATTAATTTATAATTTTTAAAATAATTAAATAGTGTGTAAAATCAATATTTATTATTTCAATTTATAATCAACCAATACAAAAATGTCGAAAAGAAGAATTGATGTGATTGACCCTTTTATTAAAAAACGAAGGTATGTTGTTTTTTTTATTGTGATTATAACATATTTTCCGTATGCAATGGCGACCAAATGTCATGTTTGATGAAATATTTTGAATATAGCGTGTTTCATTTTGTCATCAGATGATTTAAAAAATATGCTTATGCGGATGCATTTCCAAATTGTTTTATTTTTAGGGAGGAGAAGGGCATGTCGTTAGAAGGATTAGGTGCTCCTTCTGCAGTTGCTGGTAAAAGTATCGTACCAGCAGCTGGCTCAGTTACAACAAACTCGTTAACAAATCAACAATATTCACAACGATATCATACACTATATCGTAAAAGAATTACACTGCCTGTTTTTGAATATAAAGCTGATTTTATGCGACTATTAGCGGAACATCAGTGTATTGTTTTAGTTGGTGAAACAGGATCTGGTAAAACAACACAAATTCCTCAATGGTTCGTGTTCAATAAAGTACGTCAGTATTATGAGCATAATTACATTCTTGCAATTTCAGGTGTGTAGAATATGCATTATGTCTCGGAAGCAAAGCAGTTGCATGCACACAACCCCGTCGTGTTGCTGCTATGTCAGTTGCTCAGAGAGTATCGGAAGAGATGGATGTTATTCTGGGGGAACAAGTTGGTTATAGTATACGTTTTGAAGATTGCTCATCCGCTAAAACAATTTTAAAATATATGACAGATGGTATGTTATTGCGTGAGGGAATGAGTGATCCTATGTTGGAGGCATATCAAGTAATATTGTTAGATGAGGCTCACGAAAGGACACTTGCTACCGATATATTAATGGGAGTTTTGAAAGAAGTCATTCGTCAAAGAAACGATCTGAAATTAGTTGTTATGTCTGCCACATTAGATGCAGGTAAATTTCAACAATATTTCGACAATGCTCCGTTAATGAATGTTCCAGGACGTACACATCCTGTAGAAATATTTTACACACCAGAACCGGAACGTGATTATCTGGAAGCTGCAATAAGGACTGTTATTCAAATTCATATGTGTGAAGAAATTGAAGGTGATATTTTGATGTTTTTGACTGGACAAGAAGAAATAGAAGAGGCTTGTAAACGTATTAAGAGAGAAATAGATAATTTAGGACCAGAGATAGGGGAACTTAAATGTATTCCATTATATTCAACATTACCACCAAATTTACAACAACGTATTTTTGAAGCTGCACCACCTAAAAAAGCAAACGGTGCAATTGGAAGAAAAGTTGTGGTTTCAACAAATATAGCTGAAACATCATTAACAATTGACGGAGTTGTGTTTGTTATTGATCCTGGGTTTGCAAAACAAAAAGTATATAATCCCAGAATTCGAGTTGAAAGTTTATTGGTTTCACCTATAAGTAAAGCTTCAGCTCAACAGCGTGCTGGACGTGCTGGCCGAACAAAACCCGGCAAATGTTTCAGACTTTATACAGAAAAAGCATATAAAAATGAAATGCAGGATAATACTTATCCAGAAATCTTGCGATCAAATTTAGGTGGGTTTGACCAGCATATTTTGATTCAACTTTTATGTATATATATATATGTATATTTTATACTAGGAACTGTTGTGCTCCAACTCAAGAAACTCGGAATCGATGATTTAGTACATTTTGATTTTATGGATCCTCCAGCACCTGAAACTCTAATGAGAGCGTTAGAATTATTAAATTATTTAGCCGCTTTGGACGATGATGGTAATTTAACTGATTTAGGAGCTGTTATGGCAGAATTTCCACTTGATCCACAGCTAGCTAAAATGTTGATTGCTAGTTGTAATCATAATTGTTCGAATGAAATATTGTCAATAACAGCAATGTTGTCGGGTGAGAATTTTTATTTAATTATATTTTAGTAATAATTTAGGATTAGTTACATTAAAATTTGTATTTCATTGTTAGACAGTTTCGTTAGTACTTTTTTAATCTCACCTGCTTTCGGGTTTTGTGCCCATCAGTTTAAACATCAGCAAAGCCGTGTAGTCTAGTCTGGCATGCCAACTTTCGATAAAGCTTGTTTGCCAACAAGTTCGATACGAATGGTTCTCTGATTAACGATTCATTTTTGGTCGAATTTTTGAGGGAGTTTAAATAACTAACGCGAGTGTGCTTCAATTCCCAGGCGTGCCTGACATTCTATTTTGATAAAATCAACAAACTGTTTATACTCATCAGCTACCCAATCGATGCAGTAATAGTACACTCCGTAACTCGATCGTTTCTTAGTTTAAAAAGGGAGATACGAATGAAAACAATCTCTGAAACAAAGACTCTCATTATTATTGTTAACGTTCCTTCTAAATTACTAAGCCATCATCGAATCCTTATGGTTAGATGAATCTTTTTCATCGATCTCTCAGGAGTTTTGTAATTTCGTGATTCGTTGGGCTTCCCGGCTTCTATACTGATTTTTCGCAATTTCTCGAATTTTAATAAAATTCTATTACCGGTGGTAGTTATAGTTCAGCTTTTACGTCCATAGGTTGGTATTGCCTACACATTTTTGTATATCGCTACGTTTTGAGAAAATAAAAATCTGACGTTGTTGCAGCGAAGAATATGAAAAGTTTCAAATTTTGAATAGCGACATAAGTGCCACCTACCGTTTTTACGAGTGAGGTTAAATTGTGACACTTTACCACATACAAATTTGGCAATATTACGATCATTTTATGCAGAAAAGTCAATATTCATAATTTTAGAGTTGTGCCGCTATTCTTCCAACGTAGCGTTATGTTTGCGTTTTTCCTCTGAACAAGTGGCAACAACAAACTTCACCAAGTCTCTTAGCTCGCTAACATCATCTCACCTGCCGCAAAAACGATTAACCAAAGTTTTGGTCAACACTCCTGCATCTCTTAGATACATTAGAAATTGTCGAAACAATTCCTACACTCGGAACAGACAAGCTGTTCCGAGTGTAGGAACAATAAAAAAGAGTTTTTAACTAGATCATCAAGGGAAATTTTATCATTAGGTCGACTAAACTGATGTAATCATCAACCCTACAATAACAACAACTAATTATAAAATTGGTCTACTGTAGCCAAATTATATTGCTGTGAAGCGTTAAAAATTTCATTTCTTTTGTATCAGTATGGCTTCTGTTAATACTCCTACAAGCTTATGGATGCCGTCTCCGTAGTTGCTTTGAATCCGTTTACTTTCTCTGCAGGATACTTTGTAAATCATCAACGTTTTGAGCCTTACTCAGGCCATTTCTCCAAAGCTTTTTTAGAGAATATCTGCGGACGTTATACAATGATCTCTGCTAGAGAGTTCTCATTGACAGCGTCCCGTTAGCCGTATTGTTATCCTTGAGCTTGATAATGCAGCAACAACTTTCTGTTGATTGGCGAGACTATTGTTGTTAATATTTAATAGATAAGAGCCTGAGTCAGCTTCAGTAATCGGTTTAGGTATTGAAAATGAAAACAGCGGTGTGTTTAGTTCCAGTTGTGAAAACTATTAGGATTAACAAGATTTTGACACATATGTCCCGATTCTGATATTTATTCTACCGTTGAGTTAGTCCTCACATACAAGTCTATTAATATCCTGCTACTCCTGTTTAGCGCGAAGATGTAATTGATCAAACTGATGGAAATATATACCAATTTTGATCCCACATTTTACGTTTTATTAGCATTTATACTAAGTTTATACCACCGATAGTTTAATAGAATAATAGTTTTTTGCTATTAAACTATCGATACATTGAGCGTTTATACCACAAAATAGTATTATTCTATCTGTGGTATAAACGCTCAGAATAATTTTGACAGATAGAATACGGCTACCGTATTTCAAATTTGAATATAAAATCTTATCAATCTAAAAGTATTTCAACAAAAAATTATAATACTATTATTAATTTAAAATAAAAACTAAATTTTAAGTTATTTTGGTGTTGCACATTTTTTACAATCGCCTGAAACTGTCTATTACATTTAACGTTTTGACCGTTACAATTTTTTTTTAATATACTATTATACTATCAATCAAAAGCAAAATATCAAATAACTATCTGTCAAAGTAAAAAGGTATTATTCTATCCGTTTACACCGTAATAGTTTAATAGCTATTTGCTATTATTCTATTATACTACCATGGTGTAAACTTAGTGTTAGTTAGAAATTAAAAATAATATTCATATGCGATTTTAGAAAATAAAATATTTCAATTAAATTAATTTAAATGTTGTGAATCAAAAACAATATTTGTAACAACAAATATAAATATAATATGATAAAAGAAATGAAAATTTACTGTTACTAAGTTAAAATCGCATATGGACTAATAAAATATAGCCTTAGGTTATAAAACATCAACTATATTTGTGGGACGCAATGTGCCCCCCCAAAAAATTATTTAGTCCCGCAGTGTTTCGTACGACCAAATGAAGCAAAGAAGGCAGCCGATGAGTCCAAAATGAGATTTGCACATATCGATGGAGATCATCTCACATTATTAAATGTTTATCATGCTTTCAAACAAAGTAAGTTGTTTATACATTAACGATTTTTTATGTAAAGATGTAAACATTTTTATAAATTTTTCAGACAATGAAGATCCAACCTGGTGTTACGAGAATTTTATAAATTATCGATCACTTAAATCTGCGGATAATGTACGACAACAACTGTCCAGAATAATGGATCGTTTCAATTTAAAAAGGACAAGTACAGATTTTACATCCAAGGATTATTATATCAATATTAGAAAAGCTTTAGTTCAAGGATTTTTTATGCAGGTATTTATTATACGCTTTTATCTATCAAATTTTGTATGAATTTTAAACGTTTCTCTTCTTGTGGTTGTAGGTTGCACATTTAGAAAAAACTGGACATTATCTTACCAATAAAGATAATCAAATAGTACAACTACATCCTTCAACATGTTTGGATCATAAACCAGATTGGGTTATATATAACGAGTTTGTGCTGACAACTAAGAACTATATTCGAACCGTTACGGATGTGAAACGTTAGCTAAATTTTATTTTTATATAGTTTATTTAAATTTGATTAATATCATAATATAGACAAATGAGCAAACCATTCATTGAATGATATAGTCAATCTTTATTTTAACATATGACTTCAATTTTTTGTTTTTACAGCTGAATGGTTATTGAAAATATCCCCATTGTATTACGATTTGAATAATTTTCCGCAATGTGAAGCTAGAAGACAATTGGAATTATTACAAAAACGCATGGATTCAAGACAGTATCAACAAGGTTTTTAAAAATTGAATTATTGTCATTTGATTTTAAACAAAAACCAACAAATAAATATGATGTTTGTTTTTACAATTAATTTAAAATAATTAAAATGATGGTAATTATAAAGTTACATTAAAGAAAAATCCGTTTTTGAGTAATTTGTGATTTATTATAAATTCGAGGTAACAAAAATTTTAATCATTATTCTTTATTTAATTTTAAAAAAGGTATATAAATGTATTTGTTGTATAGTTCCGGGCATTAGTATCATGTATTAGTGAAAATATAATTTTTATTTAGTTTTCATTGGTTTTTTCCAAACTGATTTAAAATAAAATAAAGTTCAATTTCTACTAAGAAAATGTGATTGTTTCATTAATCAATAATCATCTCAAATTGACGATTCCGACAAGGACTGTTTGCAATTTCGGGGATATTACTTTTTCTTAGGCCCCAAAAAATTTTTTTTTTATTTGATAGAGAATCACTCACTGAAGCGAATAAAATCAAAACGAGTTGTATCGGAGCCCCGGGGTTCAAGATACAGGCCTTTGAAAAAAGCAAAATCCATACAAAATTGCACTGGTTTTGACAAAAAATTTTTATTTTTTATTTATTTTTGTTTCATTTCCTATGTACTTAGAAGATAAACGATCAAAACTGTCCCTTTTACAAAATTTTTTTTAATTTACGATAAAAATAATAAAAAAAAATCCACTCGCGCCTAAGTTAAAATAATCTTGCCTCAAATGGTCATAACGTGGGCCCCTAAGGTTATAATTATTTTTTTTTAAGTTATTCATGTTGATTCTTTAAAATTATATATCAAAAATAACATTACACGTCATTTGGATTGCAAAATTCGGTAAAAAAAAGGGTACTTTTATACGATATTTTTTTTTTCAAAGGCCTACATCTTGGTCCCCGGGACTGATTTTCAAAAAATTTTTTTTGTAATATGCTTATAAAAGTGCCCTTAAAAAAAAAAAAAAATTGGCCGGGGCCTAAGATAAAGTAATCTTGCCGCAATTTCAAAACAAAAGTTATTTTTCAAGTATTTCTATTTTTTCTATTTATACACATTAATTTTTGGAAAAAAGTAAGCTATTTAGAAACCCCCACTAACGCAGGTCTTATACATCTTTCCTGTAATTTATATCCAATTTTGCTGACTGATATTACGGTGTTCGGTTCGACTTTAGAATTTTCCTATAAAGAAAAACACTAGATTTATAAAACTAATAATAAAATTTATACTAAACACGTTTACCGCTTGGAACAACGCTTCATGATAATTTGGATTAAATTTCTCATTCAATGGATTTAACGGAACTAATCCATGCCGTTTGAAAACTTGTGATAACGATGATTTTGTCATTTCTAAACCATCATATAAATTTTTTAAATCCGGATTTTTGTTACTTGTTAATTGATCTTTTGGTACCGCTTCCGTAGCAGCACCTAATATATCAGCAACCTCTAACAAATCTTTACAAAAACTTTGTATTCCAAATATTTTTGCATCATCAATTTGTTTGGTTAAACGTTTTCGTAAATTCTCACTATCGGCAAGTGATCTCTTATATTTATCAAGTAGATCAAAATTTTTTTCATTTAAAGTTTTTATTTCCTTTGTTAGTGTTTCAATTTCTGTGGTTAATTTTTTTTCAACTTCAGAGACTTCTGTTTCGGATTTAGATGCCGGTTGTGCTGTTGAATCTGAATTGTTATATTTGGAGCCAATAAATATTGTTCTGTTAAATATAAGAAAAAACAATTTCCTTCAGATTAAAAAATTACATCATACATTTAATATATTCTATATGATAATATTACCTAGAGTTTATACTATTTGATATATAATAAGTAATCGATTTACTTTGAAAAGGAATAATTATGTTTTTTAAACTCATTTTATTTAATTTTTAATGGAATATTATGGAAAAATAAAATCACGAATTATTTTTACGTCAAACTACACGAGATGATATTAGAAATAATTTAAGTTGGTATGTTGGTAAAAGTACAAACTGTCAGAATTTCGGATAATTTTAATTCGTGTATTTGTTTATGAAATATAGGTGTAAAATTGGTGTTCGGTATACTGTTTTTATTTTAAATAAACGTTGCACACAATGAAAATTCGTTACTCATGAGAGCCCAGATTGTGTGAAAATTATATTATAAGGCAATACTTTAGATTTGTTGACCTTTTTTTCGGTTAAAAATTATATTAAAAATTTTAATTTTCGCGCAATTTGGATCTTATGAGTAAAATTTTTTCCACTGTCCACGACTACATGAACGCTTATTCGTTTTCATGTTTTTAAAAAATTCAACAATATTTAAATTTATATATATATACTTACACATGTAAATTATCAATAATTATTTGCCGAATTTGACGACCTGCTGGAAGATAAGGGTTTTCGTCAGAATTAGGTTCGATTGTATTCACTGGAGGCAGTTCGTTCTGCGGAGTAGTGGTAGAGTACTCATCTTCATAATTATTTAAAATTAAATAATTGTGACAAGCTGCTACAGCGTTTATTATCCTGCAAGATTTCGGTGCATCGAAAGGCAGATGCCCCTCCTCATGTATACACCGAAATCTATTTCTAAATATGCCGAGCGCTCTTCCAAATTGGCTTCGAATAATTTTATGTCGATTGTAAAATTCCTGTTGCCTTCGTGTTGTTCCTTTATCGTTTGCTGTAATTAAAAAAGGCATCAACGGAAAGTCTTTATCACCTAAAATCCAATATTTCTGAGCTTCGGGTGTTGTATACTCCTTTACAAACATATCTAGCAGTAAGCTTGATCCAAATATATAACTATCAGTGCACGAACTTGGATATCGAGCATTTGTGTAAGTAATAATATTTTGGTCGTTCACAGCAAGTACTGTATTAATGCTGGGAACCCCTTTTCGATTCAAATATCCCACTTTTTCGTCCTCTTTAAGACCGGTTAGACGGATATGCGTGCTATCTATCAGTCCTATTATCCCCGGAATTCCTTTTTTTCCGAATTCACCTGCTATACGAGATCTTTCCTCTTCTTTTTGTGGAAACACTATATATTTGTCCAATAGCAACTCCATTCGCTCAGATACTTCTTCTATGGCTTTAGTAATCGTATCCAGAGACATATAATCAATACTCCATGTTTGATTTAGGTATGCACCGGTTGCATAAAAGTTAAATGCCACCAAACATTTTTTGTCAAAAGGCAGATCATCTGAGTGTTGGTTTTCAGGTAGTATTTTCATTGAGCACTTAAGACTTCCTAATTCCTTGATAAGTTTTAAAGCTAAAACAGGAGTGAACCGGAAATAGTTTTTAAAATCTTCTTCATCCATTTCATATGGATTTAAATCTTCTTCTTCCATTTCTTCTTCATCCATTACTTCATCATCCATTTCTTCTTCATACTCTTCATACCATTGTTCTTCATCCGATCCATACGCGTTGTAATAATCAGCTACAAGTTGTGGCACAATTGAGGACATGATCTAAAAGCACATAAAACTAGATTTTGTAAAATAAGTATCGACAATAATCAGCCGGCTTAATCCAATAAGGTTGCCCCATTTTGTTCTTCAAATAGCTGAATTAATAGAAAAAATCAATTAACATTCAAATACTATACAAGTAAAAACCACGAAATCTGTTAGAATGGTTTTATTTAAGGAAATGCTCTGAAACCGTAATTGCCACATACACTAACTATATCGCATTTTGCAATTCTTATATGGCGAACACCAAAAATACAACTATTAATAGCACCAGAACTAACACCAACAAACCCAAATAGTAAATAATTCCTGCAGGCACAATTTAGTGAAAAGATCAAGAGCACCACGTACAAATTCATTCACTGCCACACTATTAATTATAATAGAGAAGTTCTTACGATGGAAGATTGACGGTTCTTATTTCTATTAATTTTAATGAAATGATTTTCTTTTTAAAATATTTTAACTTTTTTACTAAAATAAACAACTGCAAAATTTGCCTCATTATCTGCAAGGATTTATTGTTTTTTTTTCGATCTATTATTTTATCAATGAAATTTAAAAATATAAACAAAACCAATTGTGATTTTTGTAAAAGTGTTTAGCAAAAACTTATTATTATTTTTTGTGTGGAATGTGTTTTTTTAACGGTAATAATTTAACCTATGAAAATGATTTACGCGCTAGCAAGCAATACTAAATATTTGCACTGGAACTCACCAATATTTTAACAACCACAAATTTTGTAAAACTGTAAATAACACTAGAAAGAGTTTGTATATATGTTTTATAATTATATCTTTAAATTTTTACTAAACTTTTATTGTTGTACTTCACATGTAAACAAAAAATTCAAGTGCTTAAAATGGACATAAAAATATATGTAACAATTGTTTACATCGATATCGAATAAATTACGACTCCGATCAAATTGCTGCTTACGATGGCATACATATACAACAGAAAAAGAAACTGAAATTTATCTAATGCGGTGATATTTTTACTCGCCAACTGTGGGTCTTCACGTAACAACTAACATTTACATTCGAGTTATACAAGTAATCACACGTGAAGACTACTTATCAATGTCATAACATTTTTAATGATTTTGGATTTTTGAGATCAATTAAACTCAAGTAAGTAATTGGAATTTTTCCAATTCAAAGGTATGGTTTTTTGATGTTTCAAAAATATGTTTTGGGGAGAAGCAATTATGACAGCTTGTTATTTACGAAATAGATCGCCATCGAAAGCAGTCCCAACAATACCATACGAAAGTTGGGAAGGAAAGAAACCAAAAATGGACCATTTGCGTATATTTGGAAACAAAGTTTTTGTACATCGTCCAAACTAGTTGCGAACCAAATTAGAACCAAAAGCATACGAAATGACTTCCGTTGGTTATGACAATAATTCAAAAGCGTACAGATTTGTGGAAGTAACAAAACGTATTACAATTAGTCGAGATAGAAAATATACACCATCAAAAACTGAAACATTGAACCCTATTATGTCAAGTGAAATTGAGTTGCGTCCAACAAATAAGGAAATAATACCAGAAGATGTGGAAAATATACCAAATCGTGACAATGATGAAGAAATACCAGAAATTGAAGAGGAAAACACATCAAATATCGATACAGTACCAGAGCAATTGGTTACAACTGCAAATACAGAAGCAAGGAAATCTAGTCGGAAAAATATTGGAGTTCCCCAGTACGACTTATCGAACAACTTAATATCGTTAAAGAATTTTTGGCTGATCCAAGAGAATTTGGCGAAGCGCTAAAAAGTAAAAATAAAGAAGAATGGATTCAAGCAATGGCCGATGAAATTAATTCATTGAAAGAAAACGAAACATGGGAATTGGTGGAACTTCCAACAGGCAAAAATATAGTGGGATGTAAATGGATATACAAAGTGAAAAATGGTGGTGAAACCAAAAGATATAAAGCAAGGTTAGTTGCACAGGGGTATTCACAAAAGTATGGAACTGACTATGATGAAGTATTTGCACCTGTCGTCAGCAAGCGACTTTAAGGATACTTTTGTCAATTGCTGGAAAACGTAATATGCAGGTAGTTCATCTTGATGTAGAACAGCTTTCTTAAACGGATCACTGAAGGAGATCATTTTCATGAAACAACCCCCAGGGTTTGCAGTTGACGGACAGAACATCTTGTATGTAAATTGAACAAAATTATGGTCGTGGAATGAAACCATATATACAATATTAATAAAAGGAGGATTTAAATAGAGCCAATACGATCCATGTTTGTTTTATAAGAAATCCAATGGTGTCATATGTTACGTTCTAGTATATGTGATGTCAAGCTGTGAACATTGGTTTATAAAGAAAACGCAAAAATTACTTGAAAGTAATTTCAAATAAAGTAATTTGGGTGATGTTAAAAATTACATTGGTTTGGAAGTTGACAAAGATGATTTCGGAAATTATCGTTTAAGTCAAAAATCGTATATTGAGAAAATTATAAAGGAAGCAGGTTTGCAGAACAGTAAAATTTCATCTCTACCTTTAGACCGCGAATATGAGAAAAATCGAATAAATTCAGAATTTCTTATTGATAACAAGGAATATCAAAGGTTGATTGGTTGCTTACTATATGTGGCAGTAAATACACGTCCAGATATATCAGCAAGTATTGCAATTTTAGCCAGAAAAATGAGTCAGCCATCTAAGGAAGATTGGAATGAATTGAAGCGAGTCGTTACGTATTTAAAGGGAACACTAGATTTGAAATAAGTTCTGAGTTGCGAGAAAGAAAATGATACAAAGTTGGTTGATTATGCTGATGCAAATTGGACCGAAGATAAAGAGGACAAGAAATCTAACACTGGTTACATATTTAAGTTAAATGTAGGTGCCATTGATTGGAGTTGTCGTAAACAGTCGTGCGTGGCTTTATCTTCAACTGAGGCTGAGTTTATTGCACTGTCGGAGGCTTGTAAAGAGGCGTATTGGCTTAGAAATTTGTTGATTGACTTTGATGCTGTACAACCTGGTCCAACACTTATATGGGAAGATAACCAAGTTGTCTAAATCTAACCAAGGAAAACAAGTTAAGTCATCGATCCAAGCACATTGATACTAAAACATTCTTCGTGAAGGACTACGTCGAGAAGAAGATCGTCGAGCGTAAGTATTGTCCATCTCAGGATATATAAGCTGATCTATTTACAAAGTCGTTGCCAGCAGGAAGAGTCAAAGTTCGCAGAAGCGGATGTGGACTTCAGTGGGAATGAGGTGGAGTGTTGGAGTCATCCCACATCAGTATACACCACGACATCTGAAGTTGAATATAGGAAATGAATTAAATACTGTATTGTGATTTGTGAATATACCTCTTAAGTTAATTGTCACTTGTCAAAATAAAATTAAAAACTTTATAATGCACAAAATATCTGCGTTCTTATTTTATGCCATTATAAGCTAATTAAATCAACTGCAATAGTATCTGCCAACACAGAGGTAGTCAGGGTCCAGCTTTAATTTCCGAAGGTAAGTACAGGTCGAATTAATGCTTTGTAAAGTGTGATCTCACATGACCGCGAAAGATGTTTTGATTGATCGCAGAAGTTTTGAGTATGCGTAGGCAACTCAGTATGCGGCAGAGGTACGAGCTTTGATATCTGCCTGCATGTCGTTTGACGATGTTATTACAAACCCGAGGTATTTGAAGTATCCGGTCGCCAGTATCCAGATTTCTAGGAGGCATGATCCTAGATGTTGGAAAAACTTTAGTTTTGCCGGTAGTCGTTTAGAATTTCTTTTAAACTGTGAGAGACTATCCTTAATATCAATTGTTTTACGTCCGAGAAGGATAATATCATCTGCGTAGCCAAGAATTTGACTAAATTTGTTAAAGATGCAGTTGCTGTTATGGTCGATATGTATTTTAAGTTCTGCACTTCTTTTAATTTGAGCATTGAGTTCACATACCAAGATTTTTATATCGTGCTTCGACTTGTTCGAGTTCTATGAAAAAAACAGGTGTTTAATGTCATCTGCTTTGTCTTCAGTAGGTGCATGAACATTGACGATCGCTACATTAAATTTTTGTGTGCGGATTCTCAGTGTGTATAACCGCATATTAATTGGGCAGAAGTTGATAACATCTTGATTTACGCGACGGTGTACGAGAAAGCCAACTCCAAATTCTTCTCCGTTTTGATGACCGTAATAGTAGATCCTTTTGCTGTTTTATGGATTCCACTGCGAGGCCATTTTAGTTCTTGTAATGCCACTATATCCAACGTGTAGCTATTGATTTGGTGTGTGAATTTTAGGAGATCTGCTAGTCTGCTAAGGCTTAACACATTCCAGGTTCCCATTTTTAAGTCGTAGTCCGGGTACAGTTTCCGAGGTCGTTCTTGTGATTCCGATTCCATTGTACAGAGTTCATAGCAGATATTTTTTTTACGAAATTAGCTGTGTAAGTAAAATTGTGTGAAAAATAAATAGTATAAATAATCGGTAATATTGGAAATAAATTCAGATTTATGTCGATGGTTAAATAACAAACTTGTCTTCTTATTTATTCATTATTATATTTCTGACAAAATTTCGGGCTTTGCTTAAGTGGTTTCTAACAACTGGAATAAAATAGTCACTTGTTTTGTGCAAAGCATTATTTTAGGAAAGTTGGACAGTGCTTGACTATACGGACGATAGAACTAAAAATAATTTTCTCCTCACTATATATTTTTATTAGTGCCAACAAAAATCAACGTCTCTTACGCATAATTTCGAAGAGGATTGTATATATTATAATAGCGTATTCGTTTCTCGATTTATGTTTTGACCTCAGAGCGGGTAAAACTCTTTCAGCTTTGCATTTTTTTTTGTAGTTTTGCAAATTTTTTTTCAGTTTTTCCCTTAAAATTTTAATTGAGAATCGATCACAGAAAAGTCACATTTTTTAGATCTGTCAAATTTGTTTAAAAAAACAAACGAATTCAATTTATTGTATATCATTATTTTTAGCCTATTTAATTAAATACTTTTATTTAAAAAAGTTACAACATTAAAAATGTGTTTTGTCTTATTCTTTAATAATTTATTTCATATATTTTTACTTCACAATCTATCGAGAAAAAAATCTTATATACCACAAATTTTGTTTTTTCTTTTGTTTTGGACCACCCTCTATCTAAATAGCCAATAAAATTTTTGGAGTACGTCTGTGTGTGGGTTGGTGGTTGACCTTTCTGTATAGGATCTTGATGAAACTTTGGCAAATGATACAGGTTCACTTGAAAATGGTAAATCTGGATTCATTTCAAATTTGGACAAAACGGTGGGGGTCTCCCGAACACCTCTAAGTTTAAATCTTGAATTACTTCTAATCCCGGCTTGTGATCTTATGGAAACCTGGTATATAAGGTTTTAGTACTGTTTCCAATATTTCTGCATACCAACTTCCGGTTTGTAACTTCCAGATAAAAAGGTTTTTTTTCAGGTGTTTTTCCCTACTGATTGTCTACTTCCCGATCGATTGTCATGAAACGTTGGTAAAAGCTTTCAAGTAACATGAGAAAGATTTTATCAGCTTTTGGGGTACATTGGATAAAGGGTTGGGGATGGCCATACAACAGGTGAGTTTTTCCACTGTTTTTTATGTTTGTTGGGAGTATACAACATTCGTTCGTGAATGAATTTTGATGACACTTTGGAAAAAGATGCAAATATGTTTGGAAAGGAACTGATTAGTTTTTGAGCGAGAGTGAACAAAGTAGTGGGGGGTGTCCCATACACCTGTTTTTTGAAAGTTCAATAACATCTGTACCTGATAATCGAATTGGATGAAACTTGGTACATAAGTATTTAGTACGGTTAACAACAGTTCTGCATCCCAACTTCCCGTCTTTTATTTCCGGTAAAAATTGTTTTTTGTAATTTTTGAAGTTTTTTTAGTGTCTTTATGCACGCTACAGCCTACAATAATGAAGTGATTATGATGAAACTTATGGAAAACGTTCCAATTAGTGTGAGAAGATAATTATCATCTTTTGGGACACATTGATCAAAATGGCGGGAGGTCTACCATACAACTGCTGACTTTTCACACTTTGTTTTTAAAGTTTGTTGGGAGCATACAGACTTCATTCATTAATCAATTTTAATGACACTTTGTAAAAAGATGGTGTCTCCCGAACACCTGTTTATTGTTTCAATTTTTGTTGGAACATATGTACAACATTCTTTCGTGAATAAATTTTGATGACATTGATTGGTTTTTGAGCGATAGTGAACAAAGTGGTAGGGGGCCCGCTGAGCTCCTCTTTTCTTGGAAGCTCTATAACATCTGTATCTGATAATCGAATTGGATGAAACTTGGTACATAAACATTTAACCTGCATCCCAACTTCTGGCTAAATTTTTTTTTTTACTTTTCTCGTTCAACAGAATTTATGTTTGTTGGGATACTACTGCTTTCTTTTATATTTTTATACTTAGAACTACGCCAAATCTACAACATTGGTTAGCTTTTAATTAAAGTATTTGATGTATATTAGCTCATTATATATCCAGAACACTATGTTTCCAGAGCTGTGGTGAAGTCAGCCTATGCATCAGCGTCGCAATATTTTTCCTTATTTTTATTATGTTGCCGTTCTGTATAAGGCAACATTTTTCCATCGTCTCTTGAGAAAAAGTCACAAAATGCAAAATAATTGCCCTCAAAAAGTTTGAAACTTGCATCCAAATCGAGAAAAGAAAACGCAATTTTTTTCAGGTCAATATTTTTTTGAGAATCGAACAGACGAAAATACTACCTGAAAAAAGAGTGCAAAAATAGTTACATTTTTTGTAGAATCGAAAACGCTTGCTTAAATTTGCTTTTTCTTTTCCGTAAAGAACACTGTAAATCCAGAAAAATCTTCAAAAATACGGGTGTTGAGGGAACCGATGCATATAAATTCTGTCAACTAAAGGAAGAGATCCCGTCTCACCTTCACAAACAGTGCAGATCCTTGATCCTCATGTGATTTGGGTACTGTGTTAACGGAATGAGCTGCTTACTCTTTTGTAAAAACTGCAGATGTTTGATAAGGGTGCTCTAATTGGTGGGGTGCAATAGATCTTTTAGGTCGCCGAACTACAATTCACCATTAAAGTTAATCTAAAATAATCTAAGACATATTTCTGAATTGTATCAGTAACAGAATATTAAGTTCTGAAATTTTGATTCTTAGTTTAAAAATATTTTGGCAACTTTTAATTTATTTATGTTGTTATGTCTAGGCCATCCAAATTACTCGACTTTGCAAGTACCTGGGTAATCGAGTATTTAATTTCTGAAATACCAGGGTACCCGGGTAACCCGGGTAGTTGAAAAAGTGACCCAATATATCTAGAAAAGTTAAAGTATGGGAGTGCAGTCGTGTAGGGTTAATATATTTCATTTAGTAAATCGCCCAATCCACAAAAAAGGACATGAGAATGAAATTTTAAATTTCTTTGAATATGGTTAAAATTTTGCTACTATTAAAAGTTAACTATTTCATATTTTATTGAAAAAAAATTGAATTTTTGTCGAATTAACATATTTATTTTAATTAAAGTGACATAATGTTTGTCTGAAATACACCGAGCCAAAAATGTTTACGTTTCCTCGTCTCATACAGCTGAACAAATAATTCTGTAAATCTCCAAACTTGGCTATATAATCTGACATCTATCATTAACAGTTTTTGCCTGCAAAGAAGAGTTCATTTATCTTTGTTACAAAAGGTAAGCATATCTACCCTGACGGAAAAAAATCTATGAAAAATTCAAAGAAATTCAATGAAAAGCTATGAAACGAAAAGTCATAGACAATAATAATTTTTCATAGAAAATAATAGGAACAAATATAATGTTTTAGGAAAAAGTATGAATTTCTCTGCAAAAGTATGTCTTTGAAAAATGAAAAACTATGATAAAACTATGACTATGAACATGTTAATTTTTTTTAAAATCTCTCAAAATAGCGATTCAAAATAGCGGTATTCAAAATAGCGATTTTGTAAATAGATAGATTAGGTTCTCTGCATGATAAATATGAAAACTAAGTTTGGCGGAAACTCAAAAGGGCGAAAGTTACAAAAGTCAAACAAAATTTCTGAATATTCCGAAAAGGTAACGTTGCGTTTTAACAAAAGCATATAATAATCATTTAATGTCAGTTACACCTTAGTCCGATAGTTAATCACTCAGATTTGAAGCAGATTAGCGGAGCTTCATAATTTGAGAACTTAGTAAAAATTTAAATTTATTTTAAATCTCAAAGGGGGCCAATGTGAAGTTGAAAGTTTGACACCATATAACTTTGGCCACCGCATTTGCGCACAATTTGTTCACAAATGCAAAATGATGCAAAGGATCCAATCTTTCGATTTATTTATAAAAACAACCTTGTTGAAACCAGGATTAAATAGGAGCAATTGTGAGCTTTTCTAAAAATTTATGTTTTTACATTATGATTCAATATGCCAAAATTTGTGTTTGGTATTATATATTATTTTAGCATAAATCTTATAGAATCTTACTCGTACAACAAACTTTGTACGTAATTCGAACATAAAGCTTCTTTTTGCTTTCGAGTGTTTCTTTGATTTCACTCTGAAGCAAAAAAGTCCTACTTTACGCCCTTAATACATAATTAGCTATTTCGCTCGCCCTTATGTTTACGGTAAAATTTAAAATCTTAGCAACCTTTTGATTTTTCTGTAACTTGACATGTAAGTAGTACGGACAAAATAAAAAATACCACTTATTTTACAATTTTTTTAAAGTGCACAGTTTCAGCTTAGGGGCCAATCCGATGTAACTTTGAAATTAAATTGCTCAAGAACGGCTATACCGATTTCATCAAACTTTTTTTTGTTTGATAGATGATTAGTTGGTCGTTTGAAAAAAAAATTAATTAATTGTTTTTGTAATTAATTTTTAGATAAAAATATTAAAAAAAACTTTTTTAAAGATAGCCCTAGGGTCGAAGATCAATTGGAATTTAACTAATTTTTTTTCTGAAAATAGTTCTATTCTTACTTCAAAATATATCAAATTAACAAGGAGGCGTTAATTTTTGTTCTTGAGATATTTAGTTTTAAAGATTTTTGGTCCAACTAAAATTCGAATTTTCCATCATTTTTTCAAACTTCAGTGGTTAAAATTTTTTAATGATGAAAATTGATCGAAAAAATAATGAACAATTAGAATTTTAGACGGACTAAACATTTTTAAAATTAAATATCTCAAGAACACGAATTAATGCTTCTTTGTAAATTTGAAATATTTTAAAGTAAGGATAGATATATTTAAAAATATCTATATGTATTTAAAAAAAAAAGTTAAAATTTAATTGATTTTAAAATTTTTTGTTAATGGAAGTTGTTTGAAAAAATGATGAAAAATTAGAATTTTAGTCGTACTAAAAATCTTTAAAATTAAATATCTCAAGAACAAAAATTAACGCCTCCTTGTAAATCTGATATAATTATATACGTTTCGACACTGATAGACAGAAAAATTTGTAAAAATTCACAGAGTTAGGAAATTTGCTAAATTTTGTACGAAAACTATAGCGAAGTCTCCAATAATTATATTTCTGTGTGTTTAGAGGACCGGGCTAGAGGGGGTAAAAAAAAACTTTTTTTACCCAAGCAAGTGGGGTGTCATTTGAAAGAACATCTAATTTGGAATTTGTTGCAGTTTTCTTTAGAATTTTGTGGTGCCCAGTTTTTGAGTTATTGTCAAAAAAGTGCAAAATCCAGACCGTTCCCCCCATACGTTTCGACACTGATTGACAGAAAAATTTGTAAAAATTCACAGAGTTGGGAAATTTGCTAAATTTTGTACGAAAACTATAGCGAAGTCTCCAATAATTATATTTCTGTGTGTTTAGAGGACCGGGGTAGAGGGGGTAAAAAAAATGTTTGACCCAAGCGAGTGGGGTGTCATTTGAAAGAAGGTCTAATTTAGAATTCGTTGCAATTTTTTTAGAATTTTTCGGTGCCCAGTTTTTGAGTTATTGTGAAAAGTGCAAAATTAACACCGTTCCCCCCATACGTTTCGACACTGGTTGACCGAAAAATTTGTAAAAATTCACAGAGTTAGGTAATTTGGTAAATTTTGTACGAAAACTATAGCGAAGTCTCCAATAATTATATTTCTGTGTGTTTAGAGGACCGGGGTAGAGGGAGAAAAAAAAATCTTTTTTTTACTAAAGCGAGTGGGTCATTTAAAAGAACATCTAATTTAAAATTCGTTGCAATTTTTTTTAGAATTGTGGTGCCCAGTTTTTGAGTTACTGTTGAAAAAGTGCAAAATTCAGACCGTCCCCCCCCCCCCCCCCCCCCCCCCCCTTCCATACGTTTCGACACTAAATGACAGAAAAATTTGGAAAATTTCACAGAGTTAGGAAATTTGGTAAGTTTTGTATGAAAACTACAGCACAGTTTTTGAGTTATAAATAAGAAAGGGCAAAATTCAGATCGTGCCGCCCCCTACCTTTCGACGATGACTGACTGAAAAATTTGAAAATATTCACAGAGACAGGAATATTGGTAAATTTTGAATGAAAATCATATCGAAGACTCAAATAATTATATTTCTGTGTGTTTATGAGATGAGTGTGGGGAGGGAAAAAAACCATTTTTGACCCAAAGGAGTAGGGTGTCATATGAAAGAGCACTTAATTTAAGAAATGTTACAATTTTTTTTAGAATTTTGCAATGCAGAGTTTTTGTGTTGTTGAAAAAAAAATATTTTTAGTATGTAGCTTTCCACCCCCCTAAATTTCAACACTCGATTGACCGAAAAAATAATCAAATTTAATCCATTTACAAGCTGGTGTAATTGAATCTTTTTTAAGTTACCAAAAACATCTATGGATAATATTTAGCCTGAATTAACATTTTTTTTTGCTATTTTTGATCAATGTAGATTTGATTGTAATTTACTATTGACATTTACAATTTAACATTTATTTTGTTATGTGTCTATGGTCTGAAAATATAAGGACATTACAACACAACTTTTTGTCAATAATTTTTGATATTGTGTTCTTTTACATTCACGGAACCCTTGACGAGCGAATTTTATTCGCACTTGTCTGACTTTTTATTTTGTCCATACTTTTAATATGAAAAGTTTCAGAAAAATCAAAACTGGTCAAGTTTTCACAACTCGGTCTAGAACACGTTTTTTTTTAATTTTTTATTCGTATGGAAATATCCTTTCAAAAATGACACCTTCGAATTTCGAACCGTCAACCATCATAGTTTTGCATACCTATATTTTAAATTTTCATTAATCATTGTCATAAAAATTCATAGAAATTCATAATTGTTTGTAGAAAAACTATGAAAATTTATGAAAATGTCCAAATTTAGATATGTTTTTCATTAATTTAGATAGTTTTTCGTATTTTTTTATAATTTTTCATAGTTTATCATGTTTGTTTTTCATAAATTTTCATTTTTTTTTTCATAGTTTTTCATACTTTATTTTCCGTCAGGGTAATTACTCTTAATTATTGTGTCACACCCGCAACAGAAAGTGTTATTTATATGTCCACAGAAAAATTACTTTGACTATAAGTCATGAAACTTTATTTTCAAAAATAGTTCATTAAAGTACCTTGAATTCCACAGATAAAATTTTTTTTATTAAAATTGCGGGTGTGACATGTTCTTGTTGCATGCGTGACATTTAATTAAAGTCACACCCGCAACATCTTTTGCAATTGCACACAAATGTGATCTAAACAAATTTTATGTAAATTTATGTAAGAATAGCATGCTGGGAAGCACTAACTATTACTTCGGTCTGAAAGACCTAAGTATTACATTCATGAGCTCAAAGTGAAATTCTTACCCCCACTTTTTTTGACATTTCTCGACGTTTTAGGACCTCCTGATTCTAAAAAAGCAAAAAAAAAAATGTATGGCCGTCATTACCTACGCTACAGGGAAAACCGCTGGAGGGATTTCAAAAATTTTTTTTTCTAAAAATAGGTATTCACAAGGGACAGGTCCGAAAGGACGCTGTGTTCGATAACTGTACCGGAAGTGTGTCAAAAAAATCATTATGTGTGTCAAAAATAGCAAATTTTCATATTTTTGGCTTAAAAAACGTTCATTTTAAGTGATTACGAGTAGGAACATTAAATTTGGAGAAATCTTGATGGTCGGGATTGGTATGTAAGATCAAAAACTAGATTATTGCATTATAAGTTTGTCAAAAAAATGTTGTCAAGTGTGTCAAAAGAAAGATTTTTATTTATTTTTTACCTAATTTTTTGGAAAAAAAAAATAAAATTAATTGTTTGTTTAAAATGAAGTTTTATTATTATTATTGAGAATTATGGCATTATGAGGATGTCAAAAAAATGTTGTCAAGTGTGTCAAAAGATTTTTATTTAGTTTTTTACCCTTTTTTTTTGGAAAAAAATAAAATTGTTTTTTTGAAATGAAATTTTATTATTATTATTGAGAACTATGGATTATAAGTTTGTCAAAAAAATGTCTATTTGTGTTTCGTCTATAATTGTCGGCCTCCCTACGGTCGGCCGCCAAACTATAGACTCAACACAAAAAGTACAATTTTAGCTCCTCAGTCAATAATATACTATTCAATGTCTTCCTTTAAAACTATAAAGAATCCTATTAAGGAATCTTGTCGTAAGGAAAAAAATGTCTAAGTTTTATTTTCCTTTTCAATTACGTTCATTTCTATATAAAAATATTTCAATAGGAAAAGTCTGATATTTAAAGGATTATGAGCTTAATTGAATTTTCATGAGTCTTTCCTACCCAAAGTTTCTATGAAGTAAAGAATTTCTCGGTTGATCCCATTAAAATCGTCCTTTTCCTATCCAGTTTTCATTAATATTCTATAGGATTGTTCCTTTTCTAATGGGACTGTCCCATGGGAGTTAGGCAGGGAAAATACAGCATTATCAGTATATAAGTTTTAAATGTTGTATAATGTGTGGAGACAGTGGAATTCTTGAGTAGATTTTGAAAATTTTATAAAAACTTCAAAAATTTTAACCGAATTTTTTACCCACTTCTTAGGAAGCGAATTCGCTCATATTTTTATAATTTTCATATCGAAAATTTATAACTAAATTAATTACAAACAATTCGTATGAAATTAGAAAAATTATAGTTATCCTGTTATAGTTAATAGACGCGCTATTAAATTAACTGTTGCAAGAACAAAAGAACATAATTGAATCATTTAGTTCAGTGGAAAATAATAAAACTGAAAATAAAATAAACATTGAATAATAAATTGATATTCAATGATTAAATAAAAAAAAGTTTTAATTAAGTTCATAGGGGTCAGACCTAATCGTTTATAAATACTTATCACGTATATAATTAGTTCAAAATGTTATGCCTAGTAATTTTTTAAATTAACAAAAAACAAATAAAAATGTCTACAACATTTTTCATACAATTTATCATCAAAATATAGGATCTATTCAAAACATAACATTAATCATCTTATTAAGAAAAACAAAGAACACCATCTGAGCCCCAAACACTAAATTAATTTAAAAAACAACAACGACCGAAACAAACGCAAAAACACAGAATTTGTCGCAATACAACAAACAATTTTTTTTTATGTTTTTCTTCATTTATTCTCATTATTGTTTATGAAGATTTTATCCTTATTTATGGTTATGATAAAGAAAATTAAATAAAAATAATATATATAAACAAAAACAAAATTACAGAATTTTCATCATCATAAAATTACTTGCGGATAATTGAAATGAGAAATGAAGTAATTTGTAATATTTACAATTGCTCTTGTTTGTTCGCATATATGTTGATTACTATTTACTGGTATGACATTAAGCATGGACAGTGAAGAAAGTGTTGTAACTTGTATCGTTTGTACAAAGTTTTCGTTTTGTAAGGTTTTTGTTTTAGAGATTAACAATATTATGTACTTATGCGTCGTAAAGAGTCACCATTTTGTAATTGATATATAAATAATTTATGTCACAAACTGAGAATTATTATAGACAATAATTCCATTTTTTGCAATTGTCACCGTAGTGTCATGGTTGTGTTAGGTCGTGCAAAATGATAAAAAATATTACATATTTTACGTTTTTCTGCGAACTTCACTTTGTTGAATATTAAAGCCGTGTTCGATTTGACTGAAGCAACTGATTCAACTGAAAAATTGAATGCAATTGTTGTTGTTTTTCCAGTTGTTTTAGTCAAATCGAACGCACCTTAAGTCAAACCCAAAGAATTAATTAAGAGAATAGAGGAAGTGAAATTGATGTTAAAAGTTGAAGTAATTTTTGCACACCAATAAATTGTTAATAACATACTTGCATTTTAGTAGAGGCGCTGTAAATATTTCTATTATTGCATTGAATTCCAAAGTTAAGCGTATTTTTGCCCCCAAAATTAATATAAAAAAAAGAGACGCCATTACATAGAAAAACAACATAAAAAAATTTGACAATCTAAAAGCGAAGCATTCTACTATTGTTTACATTGATTTTAGATTATATTTTTTTCTCGAAAATATTTAAAAAACTTAAAACTTATTAATCAAAAAGTAAATTATAATATCAATATTAGTTATCTATGATAAGAAATCCCATCCTGTATATGTTTTCGGTAATTTTACACGTCATTATCACACACTTCATATTTAATGTTTTATTCAAAATTTTCACTTAAATATATTAATTTTTCTTTAAAATTATTTTTAAATTATAATAAAATCACTAGTATTTTTTATATTTATTATAAATTCGTCAAAATATCACTACGATAAATAATAAAAACAACTTTATTAAAACCAAATTATAACCAAACCAAACAATGTTTACAATATTTTTGTTTTTGACAATTCAAAATGGACAAATACGAGAGGAGTAGAGCGAAAAACTACTTCAAATATTTTGTTGATTTTTTCACCATTTATTACGTGGATGATTTTGTTGCGGGAGTTTTTACCCACCAATAAAATTAAAATAACCTTCAGACAAGGAAACACGAACCATCAAAAATTTTTCACCAGACTTAAGGATTTAACTCCTAAAAACAAAACATGCAACACGGTCTACAAAATAAATTGTAAAGACTGTACTAGCTGCTACATTGGTGAATCATCCCAATATCTCGAAAAAAGAATGTACCAACACTCTATGGATTCCAAAAGAATGATGAATTCCCCAACAACAACACCAAACGTAACAAATAGATTACCCACAGTTACTGAACAGCAAACCTCTCTTCCCGTTCCTACTAACAGCGCTATCTCTAATTTACTCCAACCTCCTCTTAACCCTTCCCATCTAACACCAAATCCTCTAGATACCCCCAAAAGAGATTATACGACTGCATTAGCTTATCACATAGGTGACACTTCACATACTTTTAACTTAGATAATCCAGAAGTCTTATTCCAAGAAAAATCCCGTTCAAAACGTATCACTAAAGAATCTTCATTTATCCTGTCTCTTCCAAACTCGATTAATAAAAAATCTGACACTATGGGTATTGCCAAAATATACATTGACCTCATAAAACCTAACACTACATGAGTATTAAGCCACCTCAGATCTACACCAAATCTCCAATTTTTTCCTAAGCCTGTTTTACCAACATCCAATTCATGAACCCACACATACTAAACAAGATAATAAATATTAAAAATATGGAGGGGCTGAAATCTCACAGCTCTGAGATATCAAGACTTCGGTCTGGGTTAAGGATTTTGATATAGTTTTCGGCAAAAAACTTGTATGAGGACATGGTTTTTAGTTTTGGGCAGCGATGTATATCAAACATAGCTCTTTGTTAAAGTACAAGTATTTTTTATCTCTGTTTAAAAATTTATTACAAAACTTACACGAAACATCCATACGTTGCCGGAAAATTATATTCAAAATTCCAAAAATATTGTTAAATTAAATAAAATCAAACTTTTTCAAAATTCCAAAAATATCCCAAAAATTAGAATAAAATCAAATATTTAAATTTTTTATAAATTCCAATAATATTTCAAAAATTCTTAAAAATTCAAACTTTTTCCAAAATTCTAAAAATATTCCAAAAATTCTTACAAAATCAAAAATTAAAACTTTTTCCGAAATTCTAAATATATTGCAAAATACAAAATCAAAAATAAAAACTTTTTCAAAATTCCAAAAATATTTCAAAAACTATAACAAATTCAAATATTTCCATGTCCAATTTCATTTTAAATTACATTTACGTCATAAAAACAGCTACATTTTTTTTCCAAAAAATTGGCTAAAAAAATAAATAAAATCTTTTTTTGACACACTTGACATTATTTTTTGACAAACTTATAATGCCATAATTCTCTATAATAATAATTAAATATCATGTCATACAAACTATAAATTTTATTTTTTTCTAAAAAAAATTGGGTAAAAAATAAATAAAAACTTTATTTTGGATTTTTGAGATCAATTAAACTCAAGTAAGTAAAGAAGTAATTGGAATATTTTCAATTCAAAGGTATGGTTTTGAAGTTTCTCAGAAAAAAACTACAATTCACATTTTACGTGTTTCGGATCGGATAAATAAAAACCTTTTTTTTTGACACACTTGACAACATATTTTGACAAACTTATAATTCCATAATTCTCAATAATAATAATAAAATTTCATTTCAAAGAAACAATTTTATTTTTTTCCAAAAAATTGGATAAAAAACTAAATAAAAATCTTTTGACACACTTGACACCTTTTTTTTGACAAACTTATAATGCCATAATTCTCAATAATAATAATAAAATTTCATTTCAAACAAACCATTTTGTTTTTTCCAAAAAATTGGGTAAAGAAATAAATAAAAATCTTTCTTTTGACACACTTGACAACATTTTTTTGACAAACTTATAATGCCATAATTCTCAATAATAATAATAAAACTTCATTTCAAACAAACAATTAACTTTATTTTTTTTCCAAAAAATTAGGTAGAAAAATAAATAAAAATCTTTCTTTAGACACACTTGACAACATTTTTTTGACAAACTTATAATGCAATAATCTAGTTTTTGATCTCACATACCAATCCCGACCATCAAGATTTCTCCAAATTTAATGTTCCTACTCGTAATCACTTAAAATGAACGTTTTTTAAGCCAAAAATATGAAAATTTGCTATTTTTGACACACATAATGATTTTTTTGACACACTTCCGGTACAGTTATCGAACACAGCATCCTTTCGGACCTGTCCCTTGTGAATACCTATTTTTAGAAACAAAAATTTTTGAAATCCCTCCAGCGGTTTTCCCTGCAGCGTAGGTAATGACGGCGGACGGACGGCCGGCCAGCAGATAGACATACATTTTTTTTTGTTGCTTTTTTAGAATCAGGAGGTCCTAAAACGTCGAGAAATGTCAAAAAAAGTGGGGGTAAGAATTTCACTTTGAGCTCATGAATGTAATACTTAGGTCTTTCAGACCGAAGTAATTACTTTTATTTTAACAGTTTCATTTAAACTCTGACATTCTGTGATAAATTCTCTGTGCAGTGCTTACAATAATGTTAATATTTCGTCGTAACCCGCACGGCATGAACATCGGAAAGATACCTTTTTTTTTTTTTTTTTTTTTTTTTTTTTTTTTTTTTTTATTTTTACATATTTATTTGGTTTTTGGGCATGTCAAGTAACTTGACACTGGTTTTTTCAGCCCATATAACCAATTGTTTACATTTATTTATTTACTAGTTGTCTTTATATAATTCAAAAAGTACTATATCATAGTACTTATTGTTTGTTATAATTTATTTTAAAGAATTCAGTTTTATAGGGGGAATTTAGATATATTAGTTTTTTATGTTATAGCTTAACTGAAAAGATTAATTTGCTAAGTTTTATTTCTTATGTCTTGATTTTGGAATTTTAAATTTTTCCATCCTGGTGGATTGGTACTATAAAATTAGGTTATATATTTAGTAGGTTTTTATGAAATTGAATTTTAGTTTGTTATGTTTGTTCATATATTTATAAATTATACTGTAAACAATGATATTTTTATAATGTTGTCTTCTTACATAAAATTATAATGTTAGTAAGAGTAACATGACTATGTATAATTTTATTATGGTTTAAGTTTTAATTATTTCTGTACTTTAGTAAATCTGTAATAAATTAGAATTATTATTTGATATTTTTATTTATATTTTAAATTTATCTACTGGATACATATTATAGATTGGTTAGAAGTTTGTTCGAATTTTGTTCGAAGACAAAGGGTATTGAGATAAGAGACTCCTACGCTCCGAGTGTATAACAATATATTAGTATCGAAGGTCGTAAATAACATGATTCTGAATTCCTAGAGCGTCATCCACCATCCCGTACAAATTTTTAGCTTATTTAAAAGTCCAAGTTAGCTTCCGTTAGGAAATCCGAGAGTATTTTGTATTCTTCAATTATGCCATCGCTTAAAATTTTTTGTAATGTTTTATCTTGCAGGAGCTTATATTTCTTTCTTATTGGGTCTTGTTTTTTGCAATTTTCTATGCTGTGTCGCGCATCCTCCTGTACGTCACATATCTCACAGGTGTCATTGTCTGTTTTTTTAATTAGCTTTAGGAACCTTTTATCAAATGTGTGATTAGTTCTAAGTCTTATTAACTTTTTGATACTTCCGGGGGACATAGTGGAGTTTTTAAACCATGTTTTGGAGTAGGTGTTGCCGTTGGTGTTGTTTCTGTGGATGTTTCCTATTTGGGATGTTTTGTCTAAAAATTCTCTATTCCATTTTTTGTATAGAGTGACTTTTAAATTTTTCTGGCATTCTTCCATTGGCATGTCCAAATTCATTGTGGTTCCATTAGTGGTTCCTATTTTAGCTGCTGAATCTGCCTTGTCGTTTCCTGTTATGTCAACGTGTCCTGGAATCCAATGTATCTTTACTTTGTTCCCGCCCATCGCAATAAGATTTAGAATTTTGTTTTCATAGTAATTGTCATTTGTGTTCTCCAAAGTGTTTTTTAGTGCCCAGCATGCACTGAGCGAGTCTGTGAAAATGTTCAGGGTGTCGGCATTAGGACCTGTTCCTTCTTCTATCGCCAGTTTCATTGCGACCATTTTCAAGGTTTTGATTGATAGTTGTTCAGGAATGTTGTAGGATTGGGATATGTTTTTTTCAACAATGTACAAGCCTATACCTCTACCTTGTATAGAGATAGATGCGTCCGTATATATTGAGTTTTTGGAATGTATCTTACTAATCATTTCCTTGACTATGGATTTGGCTTCTATCTTATTGGTATAATTTTTGCAGATCTTTTGATTTAGGCTGGTGTGAATCTCCACTTTATTCATGAGTTTTTCTATGTTCCAGTTTTTGTTTTCTATAGTTGGAATTTTCTGGAATAGTAGGCTGTGTTTATTGAAAATTTCCACTAACGTTTTGCAGCTGTTACCTTGTGTTATATCCCTGTATATATCCGAATTATAATATTTTTGTCTGATAATATATTTACCTATGGATAGTTCTAATTTGAGGTGGGTGGGGAGTTCCCCTGCTTCAGCTATTATAGCTGTGATGGGTGTACTCAGAGTTAGACCTAAACAAATTCTAAGGCTTTTATTTGTTATTTTTTGAATTTCTTTTTTGTGGAAGGTACCGTTGGAAATGAAGTCGCTATATTGAATTCTGCTCTGTATTATGGCGTTGTGAATGTTCAATAGGGTGGAGGGGTGAACTCCTCCTTTTTTTCTGCCTAGGATTTTCATGAAGTTCAAGCTGTTATTGCATTGTTCTAATAGGAGTTTGTTGTGTAAATTGAAATTTAATTTGTTGTCTAGGATGTACCCTAATATCCTTGTATCGTTTACTTCCCTCAATTTATTTCCCTGATAATTGATATTGCAATTAGGTTTGTACCTTTTTCTTGGATTATCTTTTAATATCATATATGAAGTTTTGCTGAGGTTGATGTTTAATTTTAGCTTGTTAATTCCCAGGAAGAATACTTCTATTAATTGGTTGGCTTTTAGTTCTACTTCTTTTACATCTTTGGCGCCTATCACCATTACGAAATCATCTGCATATTGTAAAATTTTATTGTTGTCTGAATTGTATCTATGTATGCCATGCGTATAAATGTTAAATAGTAAAGGGCTGATGGGATCGCCTTGTGGTAGGCCTTGGCTAGTTATCATATTATGAGTCCAGGAGTCACCTTCAATTATGCAATTTCTATTGATGAGGGATTGATAAATCCAGTTGATTATGTCTTCTGACAGGTTTAAATTCAGTAGTATGTCGATCAGTATATCAATATTGACATTGTCAAATGCGCTTTCTATATCCACTGAGATGATTATGGTAGTTAATCCTTTTTTCTGATTCTGTTCGATGTATCCCAATATTTTTGTAAACATGTCTTTTGTGGACTTGTGTTTCCTGAAACCATATGTGTGATCCGGAAGGATGTTTTTTGATTCCAAAATAGTTTCTATTCTTTGTTTTAACAATTTGTTTAAAATTTTATGGAAAACGTTTAGAAGTTGTATGGGTCTATAGCTGTTTACTATATTGGGGTCCTTGCCAGGTTTCAAGATGGGGATGATTTTTATTTTTTTCCATTCTTCTGGATAATATTTGTTATGCCAAAGTTTGTTCATGTGATCCCTAATGGTGTTGATGTGTGCATCGGGAAGGTCTTTGAGAAGTTTGAACGTTATTTTGTTTAGTCCAGGAAGAGTGTTTGCGCTCTTGTTTATGATGTTTTTGATTTCTTTTGTCGAGAATTCATCGACTAGGGGATTAATGTTGTAGAATCTGATTTTGTCTTTTTCAGCTGTAACCTTTTCCGTTAAATTTTTGTATAGGAATTCCCGGGTATTGGAGCTGATTTTGAATATGTTATTTTTGATTTTGTTAGGATTTCTGATGGCGTTTATTTTGCTCCATATTTCTTTAATGCTGTTACTGGGATTGATTTCTGATATATATTTGTTAAAAGATATTCTTTTTTGTTGCTTGATTTCTCTTTTAAGCCTTGCTATGGCTTTGTTTAATTCCTTTTTGTTTGTTACGTTCTCTTTGTTGTTGTTAAATATTTTTAGTTTTTGTTTTTTGATCAACCATAATCTATGGATTTTTTTAGTCCACCAAGCTTTGGGAATGTATTTGTTGTCTTCCTGGATGTTAACTGAATTGTTTTCAATGAATTTTGTGATTGCTTCTTCGTAGTCTATGAAGTTGAGGGTGTGTTTGGGATTAAATTCGGAGCAGGTTTCTAGACATTTTTTATAATTTAGAATTGTTTTTGTTCTTGGGGGATCCTGTTGTGTATTGAGATTTAATAGAATCGGGAAGTGGTCAGTATTTCCTATTATGGTAAAGTCCCTGTGCCAAGATATGCTTGCTGTTATGTCATTTGTAGCCAAGGTGATGTCTATTGCAGATAAAGTGCCGTTACTTCCTCTTCTGGTTCCCTCTCCACTGTTTAGTACGTTAAAATTCGAGTCGATTATCAGATTAGCCATCATTTCTCCTTTTTTGTTGTGTAAGCAATTACTGTCCCACAGACTATGTCTGGCATTGAAGTCCCCCATAATGATAGTGTTATTGTGGTCTTTGAATTTTTCCAATATTTTGCTAAGTTTATCTTTTACTGTATTCATCGGTATATTAGGTGGGATGTATATTCCTATGAGTTTCAAGTTGTTGTGGTTGTTGTTGATGATGTCAACTTCTATTGTTTCAATTGGTATATTGTGTTTGTCCATCTTTATTTTCCCTGTAGTTAGTTTTTTATTTATTAGAAATCCGACTCCTCCGTAACCGTCCATTCTATTGTTTAAGAATACTTTGTAGTTACTGAATTTGATAACATCTTTATCCTTAGTCCAGGTTTCCGAGAGACTGCATATATCTATTTTATTATCATAGAGGCACATCTCCAATTCGTCTTTGTTGGTTTTAACGCTCCTTATGTTTATGTGGACTATATTCATTGTCGATGTAGTGGAAGACAATTGACACCCGGGTGTCTATTTTAGTTATCGTAGGTTTGGTATTTGTTTTGTAGTTATTTAAGTCGGTGACCCCTTTATTATTTGTTTTGGATACCTTATCCTGTGTTGAGGTTTTGTTGTATTTTAGTTGGATTTTACGCTTGGATTTGCATCTTCCGTAATTGGACTTGGTTCTTTTGTTAAAATGAGATTGAGTTGTTAGAAGGCAGATGTATTTCATGGTGCATCTGATGAGGGGGGGTTGAAGAAAATTCTTTGTTAAACAGATGTATTTCAGGGCGCATCTGAGGTTATGGGTGGGGTTATGGTATATGATATTTGTGTTTATAAATTTTTTGGTAATTTCAATTTTATAGGGTTTGCTTATATTTAATAAGTGAAGGTATATAAAGCAGTTGTATTTCAGGGTCCAACTGATGGTAGGGATAAGTTTGGGGTGGGTATAGTTAGATAATATGGTTTTATTGTTAAGATTTTTTAGATGGGATTTAAGTGGGTGTAATACGCGGAAGGGAGTCTTTGATTGTTATTGCGTACTCGAATCATTGGTAGGGCAAGAACTGATGCCAAGTATTAGGTTTTTTTTTTATAATTAGGTCTATATGGTTGGCGAATTCCCCCATCTTAATTATGGGTTCATCGTATCCTAAATTATTGTTAGGGATGGCGATGATTTTGGTTATCTGTTCTTTAATGCAATTGTTGATATCTGAAATGGTTTTGAAATCTTGGATGAGGCATTCGAATTTCTTGTCCATTTCATCCCTTAGTTCATTTTTGAATTTTTGAAAGTCTTTTCTTATTTTTATTATTTCTATATTTTCTTGATGTTCGATTTTTTTGTTGGAACTTATGCTTTTTTTGAGTGTAGCTATTTCGTCCGTCAATTTTTTTATTTTTTTGTTGAGGTCCCTGTCTTTTTCTTTTTCTTCTATTAATTTTTCGTTGTATTTTTTTGAGATTATTAATTCTTCTTGTAGTTTGTTTATCTGTTTGTTAAGTGTTTCACTTTCTTCCTTGTCTATTTTTAACTTGTCCATGTCCTCCTTCATAGAGGAGATTTCCGATAATAAGTTATTTTTTTCTACTTCTACACTAGTTGGGTTCCATACATTATTGCGTTGGTAATGTAGTGGCGGGAAATTCTTGTAGTTAGCTTCTTCTTCTTTGTTTTTGACGTAGTCGAATGCTTCTTTAAAGGTCAATTTCTTTGTCGTCATCCAGAATTTGACGTCCTTTTGTTTGATAAATTCACTACAATTGTTGTCATAAACCTTGTGATTTCCTTTGCAGTGGGCACAAGTAGTTTTCTCCTTGCATTCTGCAGTATTGTGATTGGCGTCGCCGCAATTGTAACATTTTTCCGTCCCTTGGCAGAAGTTGGTGGAGTGTCCGTACCTTAGACATCTCTTGCATAGGGTAGGATTGGGTATGTAATATCTTATGGGTCTTCTTACTTCAAATAGTTTGACATCATCTGGAAGTAGACTGGATCGAAATTTGATTTTGATTGCTGTGGTTGGTTCCGCTTGGTTCAGTACCGTATTCCATTTTTGGATTCTCTCTATGTTGATAATCTTATGTCTATCCATCAGATCATCTCTTATTGTGGGTAGATCCATATCCAATGGGATTCTGTTCAAAATTCCTATGGATTCTATGATGGAGTTTGGTATGTAGATGTTTATTTTCAGATTCTCTTTCAGATCATAATCCTTTAGAATTTTATTAGCTGTTGATCCGTCTTTAGTGATGATCTTGATCTTATTTTTGGTAAGTTGGTCAATTCTGATTATGTTGCCATAATTTTTTCCCTTTAATAACCTGCCTATGTGTATGTCATTGATGTTATCTTTTTCCGCAATTAGAGCGTAAGGTCCCATATCTCCCGGAAGATAGTGGGGAGTTCTTGTGTTATTATCGGTTGTAGTTGTTATTTTGTTCGATTTAATTTTGGGTGTTTCTGTGTGGGATTTCTTTTTCCTTTTCAGATTGGAGGCCCCTACTTCCATGGCTTGTTCTTCTTCATATTGTGGATTGAGACATTTGTGGTATTCATTTCCGTTGGAAATGTATTCCGGGGGATTGTAATTATCATTAACACTCATTATGTTTGTACAATGGAGTCTTGTTAGTATTAGGTGTGTTTAATTAATTTATTGTTGTGACTGACACTTTGTAATGCCTATAAATTTAATGAAAAATTGTTTTGTTGAAAATTAGAAAGAATGTTTATACCTCGCCCTGAAATAATTGTACTTCCGTTATGTTGTTGTATCTGACGAGGAAATGATTCTTGTTGTTATGTTTTAAATTTATAATTATGAATGTTGTCACTTTAGAGTTCAGTGTGATTAGTTAGACGCTTTTATGTTCTAGAAATGTCGATAAGTAAGGTTATGTTTAAGTAAGGTTATGTTATTTTGTCATCCCGATTTTAGTTAATAATTGCGATTTGTTGAAGTCACTTTGTAGCGATTTTGTAATAATTATATTTTAGTAATGGATTATATTGTTACCTACTTGGACCCTTAAACAATCCACGAGCCTATAAATTATGATGACCACTCTCTAGATTTCAAAATCATGCACGACAACTGTACACAATTTTTATATAATTTATTTTTATATGTATGCCGAGTAATATATATTTCTCAGAGTTATTGTAGGAGTCTCTTACCTGAATAATATAAAAGGATTTCTTATATTAATTAACAATTCTGCTAATCCTAATTTTGTATTGTTGGCTTGATGTTTTTATCCATTGAATTTCCATGTGCGGCAGTTGCGTAATTCCATTGGAATGTTCCAGAGCGCGTTAGTAGAGCTCCCGGGAGTTGAGCATGGGGAACCAAAACCTGTTTTTATAATTGCCATGAAAGGCTACGACCTTATATAGTAGACTAGGTTAATATTTGACCTAGTTTTAGTTTCCTGTATTGGAATTAGAATGTAGGTTATTGGTTTATTGTTGTTTGTTGTTATTGTGTGTGTCTGAAGCCGGTTGCTAAAGGCCTTGGAAGGTCGTCAGGTAAACTAGGTTAGATTTGACCTAGTTCTGGTTGTCTGTAGTAGTAAAGGACTTTGATCTAGTTGTCACCTGTTTTATATTATCATAAATGGCTATGGTCTTATACAGTAGACTAGGTTAGTATTTGACCTTGACCTAGTTATCTACACTGGTAATTTCCGGATTTTAAATGCAGGTTATTGGGTTATTGTTGTTTGTTGTTGCTAAAAGCCTTGGAAGGCCGTCAGATAAAATATTCTGACCTAGTTCAGGTTTAGTAATTGACCTAGTTCTAGTTACCTCTGTTTTTAATTAAAAACTTTTGTGAAATGCATTTTGGATAAGAATATTTTGTAAATGCATGTACGATGAAAAACATCTTTCAAACGACCGGCGATCATAGAAATTAAATTTTAGATCAAGCCAGTCAAGTTTTGCACAAACACACCATTGTATTCTATCAGTCTTAAAAAAATAAAGTATATTATAAATACGCAAACTTTTATCATTAATACAACAACAAGTTTTGTAGGCTCGGATTACAATTGTATCTAAAAAGTCTACTGTCCCTACATGAGGGCGGGTCATACAATATATTTTATTTTGTTAAGACTCGATACCCAGAAACTTAAACTGTTTTCACGGTGTTTTTAATTAAAAACTTTTGTGAAATGCATTTTGGATAAGAATATTTTGCAAATGCATGTACGATGAAAAACATCTTTCAAACGACCGGCGATCATAGAAATTAAATTTTAGATCAAGCCAGTCAAGTTTTGCACAAACACACCATTGTATTCTATCAGTCTTAAAAACATAAAGTATATTATAAATACGTAAACTTTCATCATTAATACAACAACAAGTTTTGTAGGCTCGGATTACAATTGTATCTAAAAAGTCTACTGTCCCTACATGAGGGCGGGTCATACAATATATTTTATTTTGTTAAGACTCGATACCCGGAAACTTAAACTGGTTTCACGGTGTTTTTAATTAAAAACTTTTGTGAAATGCATTTTGGATAAGAATATTTTGCAAATGCATGTACGATGAAAAACATCTTTCAAACGACCGGCGATCATAGAAATTAAATTTTAGATCAAGCCAGTCAAGTTTTGCACAAACACACCATTGTATTCTATCAGTCTTAAAAACATAAAGTATATTATAAATACGTAAACTTTCATCATTAATACAACAACAAGTTTTGTAGGCTCGGATTACAATTGTATCTAAAAAGTCTACTGTCCCTACATGAGGGCGGGTCATACAATATATTTTATTTTGTTAAGACTCGATACCCAGAAACTTAAACTGTTTTCACGGTGTTTTTAATTAAAAACTTTTGTGAAATGCATTTTGGATAAGAATATTTTGCAAATGCATGTACGATGAAAAACATCTTTCAAACGACCGGCGATCATAGAAATTAAATTTTAGATCAAGCCAGTCAAGTTTTGCACAAACACACCATTGTATTCTATCAGTCTTAAAAACATAAAGTATATTATAAATACGTAAACTTTCATCATTAATACAACAACAAGTTTTGTAGGCTCGGATTACAATTGTATCTAAAAAGTCTACTGTCCCTACATGAGGGCGGGTCATACAATATATTTTATTTTGTTAAGACTCGATACCCAGAAACTTAAACTGTTTTCACGGTGTTTTTAATTAAAAACTTTTGTGAAATGCATTTTGGATAAGAATATTTTGCAAATGCATGTACGATGAAAAACATCTTTCAAACGACCGGCGATCATAGAAATTAAATTTTAGATCAAGCCAGTCAAGTTTTGCACAAACACACCATTGTATTCTATCAGTCTTAAAAACATAAAGTATATTATAAATACGTAAACTTTCATCATTAATACAACAACAAGTTTTGTAGGCTCGGATTACAATTGTATCTAAAAAGTCTACTGTCCCTACATGAGGGCGGGTCATACAACATATTTTATTTTTGTCAAGACACGATACCCAGAAACTTTCATGGTATTTAAATTAATTACTTTGTAAAATGAATTTTCACACGATTTTGTGTTCAAACAGTTGTTTGTATTTTACAGGATACTTATTGTTTCGTCTTTGTGTGGTATTTTTGCGCGAAATCTATATCACTACACAAATAACATGCATTTTAATAATACTTACTTTGAATTCCTTTTTATACAAATCTAGTTTAATCAATATTTTAATACATATATCAGCTAAACGTATTTAATGATTTGCTTTCGATTTATTTGTTTGTTTTAAATATTAAATTTGATGATGATATGGTGATGACGATCAAATTTTGATCAATTTCATCTCAAAAAATTACAAAATATACCAAAATTTTGATAAAAAATCATTTTCGTAAACTTTAAATTTTTGCCCCCCCCAAAATTAATATAAAAAAGAGATGCCATTACATAGAAAAGAAAAACAACAAACAGAAAAACAACAAAAACAAAAATGACGCATTTTATTAATATGTTTACATTGATTTTGGATTAAATTTTTTTTGGCGAAAATATTTAAAAAATTTAGAACTTATTAATTGAAAAATAAATTATAATATCATTATTAGTTACCTGCAATAAGAAATCCCTTCCTGAATATTTTTCGGGCGTTTTTACACATCACACACTTCAAAGTTAATTTTTATTCTAAATTTTCACTTAATATATTTAATTTTTCAGTTAAACTATTTTTTTTTGGCGAAAATATTTAAAAAATTTAGAACTTATTAATTGAAAAATAAATTATAATTTCATTATTAGTTACCTACAATAAGAAATCCCATCCTGAATATTTTTTCGGACATTTTGACACATCACACACTTCAAAGTTAATTTTTTATTCTAAATTTTCACTTAATATATTTAATTTTTCAGTTAAACTTTTTAAATTATAATAAAATCACTAGAATTTTTTATATTTAGTATAAATTTGCCAAAAAAAAATCACTACGATAGTTAATAAAAACAATTTTTTTAACTACTAACTTGAGAAATCGTCATTATTTACTCGATCGAGGCGTTAGCCGAGAGAAACAATCACTCGAAAGCAAAAAAGATACTTTATGCCTGAATTGCATACAAGATTTTTTGTACGAGTAAGATTCTGTATTATTTGCATAAATAAAAATGCATATGTTTACACAAAATAGTAAAATATTTTTTCAAAAATTATTTTATCAAAGTAGTCTTGCAAAATAATAGTAATATAATAACTTTAGGCACTGTTATTTTAATTTTAGGCATTGTTATTTCACTTTTAGCATTGTTATTTCAATAGGAAAAAAAGGCCTGCTTTATGTCCAATTTTTGAATCGCAAAAGTGAATTTTACGGTTTACTCGTACAAAAAACAATTTTATTATAACCAAGCCAAAGAATGTTTAGTATAGTAATTTGTATTTCATTTGATTGTGTCCTTCCTACATTTCATTCATCGTTTTAAAAATAAAACTTAACAATGTTTGTTTGTTAATTCTGTTTTTCATTTTAAATAAATTTCAGTGAAAAGGATTTAAACAAAAGTAAAAGATAAACACATTTCAACCCCTCCAAATAAGTTTAATTCATCTTAAATTTATTTGCATTCTTAAGCATACAAATATTTTATAAAACAAGTTTTACTAGATCGTAAATTTGAATAGACTTTGAGATAATCTTTTCAATCTTTTTATATTAATTGGCAAAGGAAACTTGTTTCGGTTTTGTGATAACAAAATACTACAAGACAACACAAGACAACAAAGAAAAATCCATAATCAATTAACAATAAATAATTGAATGAACAATAAATGATTAATATATAATATTTATTTTTCTATTCGTTTCTTCTATCCAAGTTCATTTTTATTTATTTGTTTGATTAGTTGATTTAATCTTTGGTGGATTTAATATATTATGACTAATGAAAATGCATCAGGTTTTTTGTTTTTATGATTTTACAAAATTAGCTAGCGATGCTAAAAATTTTTCCCATCTTGACTTATAAATAATCTTTTTCGTTACAACAGATAAATTAAATGCTGAAACTAAACTTCCAGGCTACTTGATATGCTAAGATATTTAAAAAATGAAATGGAAAATGACTAATATAAAAATCTAATGAAAGCAAATATGATGATTAGTGCTAGTAGTTAAAAATTCTATATATACCTCGGTTGAGAAGTCTAATATTGACCTCGAACATTATATCCCTCGGCGCTACGCGCCTAAGGATCTAAAAGTTCTCGGTCAATAATAGCTTACTTCTCTACCTTGTTATATAATGTACTATTATTATAACCAAGCCAAAGAATGTTTAGTATAGTAATTTGTATTTCACTTGATTGTGTCCTTCCTACATTTCATTCATCGTTTTAAAAATAAAACTTAACAATGTTTGTTTGTTAATTCTGTTTTTCATTTTAAATAAATTTCAGTGAAAAGGATTTAAACAAAAGTAAAAGATAAACACATTTCAACCCCTCCAAATAAGTTTAATTCATCTTAAATTTATTTGCATTCTTAAGCATACAAATATTTTATAAAACAAGTTTTACTAGATCGTAAATTTGAATAGACTTTGAGATAATCTTTTCAATCTTTTTATATTAATTGGCAAAGGAAACTTGTTTCGGTTTTGTGATAACAAAATACTACAAGACAACACAAGACAACAAAGAAAAATCCATAATCAATTAACAATAAATAATTGAATGAACAATAAATGATTAATATATAATATTTATTTTTCTATTCGTTTCTTCTATCCAAGTTCATTTTTACTTATTTGTTTGATTAGTTGATTTAATCTTTGGTGGATTTAATATATTATGACTAATGAAAATGCATCAGGTTTTTTGTTTTTATGATTTTACAAAATTAGCTAGCGATGCTAAAAATTTTTCCATCTAGACTTATAAATAATCTTTTTCATTACAACAAATAAATTAAATGCAATTGTTGTTGCTTTTCTGTAGTTTAAAATAAATGGGATATTGTCTCACAACCATTCTCGTAATAAACTATATAAATGCGAAATGGAGTGCTTTAAAATATCAATAAAGTATTCTAATAAGCGTAAGATAACAACTCAAGTTAAGTTGAAAAATAATGGTAAGTATATTTTACTTTCTTTTACTTTTCTTTTCATATTTTACTTTCTTTAAAATTCTTTTATATTTCTAATTCTCAGGATCAACTTTTTTTTGATATGCTCAATAGCCTTAACGAAAGTACACCTATCAATCCAGAATGTCTGGATTCAAATATTTTATATAGGGTAACAGCATGGCGGATGAGACCTACATTCATGGGGGACAGGGTGCAGGTGCATCTTTTAACGAAGGGGTGGGTTTGGTTACCTGAACAGCCATCAATGCTGTTCACAATCGAGCACTTGAGCCAACATCCCCCTGCATCCCTTAGATTGAGGTTTCTGGGGAAAGACCCGCAAAAGTTAAACAACCCGCAATTTGAATTTGTTTGCTTAAACATGGAAAGATCTGCATCAGAAACACCACCACCAACTCACTCTCCTTCACCATTTCCACCTGGATGGGGACCAGTGTAAATTTTATTTTAATAATATTTAATTAATTATTTAGTATATATATAGTATCTATATAATAATAACATAAACAAATGTAAACTAAATAAAAATAAAAATAATGAATTAAATTTTTAATTTTATTTTTTAATTTTTAATTTTTAAGTTTTAATTTTTTATTTTAAATTTGTAATTTTTTAATTTTTAATTTTGTAATTTTAAGTTTTTATTTTTCAAATGGTTTTATAGAAACATTACAGATAAAAATAAAAATAAAAATAAAAGACAATTGTTTTATTTTCGTACAATTTTGCGTTTATTGTTTAATATTACAGGTATCTCGAAAAATAATCTAGAAAAATTACACTGCACATTGATCCGCTGCTTTGGGGTTTTAATTTCTTCATACAACTTTTCCGCCTGTTTTTCTTCACAGGTTTTTATGTATTTTTCAACATACGCTCTTATATTTTGTTCGGAATTTTTATAGTGAATCTTAGATTATAAAATGCACAGGATAAGTAATATCTTTTAAGTTGAAGTTATTTTTATTTACATAAAGTAGTGTGCGATTTTAACGTGATAGTATTTGCACTGAAAAAACACAGTAGCCTAGAAATTTAAATATCATCGAGGTTTACCCTTGCTTGACCAAATATATGCTTACAAAATAACAGACTTATGTAGAAATTTTGTATTTGACATTTTTACCGATTGGAGAATGACCAACCAAATTCAATTTTATTTTATGTTTGTCAAAAGTATTTCGGTTAAAATAAAACTGATAATATTAAAACTGAAAATTTGATCCAAACTAAAATTTTATCATGTACGCTTTGGTTTTGTTTTCATTTAAACTAAATTTAAAATGAAATGGATATTGTTTATATGGTTTACTGTTTCAGGTTTTGTTTTAATTTAGAATGAAATTAAAATGAACTATATATTATTTGGCGGTTACTTCTTTCTGGCAATAGAAGAATAATAATATATTTTTTTCTATAAATGGAAAGAGATAAAAATGCTGCATGGGACCCTGTATTTTTGTATTTATTTTTACAGGAACCTTTTCTTTTGTGGAAATTATTTTCAATGCGAAATTTGAATTTAAAAACAGCCTCAATTTTTTATAGTTTTATAGTGTACATACACAAATATTACTTATCCTGTATATTTTATAATCTAAGTAGTGAATCATTACAGCATGAAGAAAATCAACAAGGTTGTTAAATATATCGGCCTCTTCCCTGTTGACACTAAGAGATTGACTACGAATAGTTTGAATTCCTGCTTGTAAACTAAAAATTTTTTCTAAGTGGCCTGTGTAGCTCTGAAACAATTTGTGCTCGTGACATCCTATACACAATATACACAATATTTAGTTTCTCTTTCTATATTCTTTTTCTATATTTCTATATAATATTTAGTTTCTCTTTCTATAGAGGCAGCTGATTCTGAAAAGTATAGATTCTGAAAAGTATAGTATAGTATACATAATAGCTAAATTTTTGTAGAAATCCTCAGTCTTCCTACAGAAATCAACTTTTAATATGGAAGCTGATTCGACTTCGTTTCCGTTTACCAACGAAAGTAATGAAAATTGTTTTTTAAATAAAATTACACAAGAAAACCAAATTAGTTCAACCACGAATGATTATGATGTTGATGTTGACGAGGTGACCTCATTTTTTCAAGAATTTATACCACCACCATCACCACCACAATTACTTGAAGAGGAGGAAGAAGAGGAATGGCAGGATGGGCAAAACTGGTTTGATTCTCAAACAGATGATCTGCAGGTTAACGAAGAACAAAATATCGAAGTCGGGCAAGAAGGATATTTCGAATGGTTTTTTAGTAACATTATAGATAGATAAAAATAAAAATAAAAATAAAATAAATAAAAGACAATTGTTTTTATTTTCATACAATTTTGCGTAGTTTATTGTTTAATATTACAGGTATCTCGAAAAATAATCTAGAAAAATCACACTGCACATTGATCCGTTGCTTTGGGGTATTAATTTCTTCATGCAACTTTTCCACTTGTTTTTCTTCACAGGTTTTTATGTATTTTTCAACATACGCTCTTACATTTTGTTCGGAATTTTTATAGTGAATCATTACAGCTTGAAGAAAATCAACAAGGTTGTTAAATATATCGGCCTCTTCTCTGCTGACACTAAGAGATTGACTACGAATAGCTTGAATTCCTGCTTGAAAACATAATTTTTATTGTTCGACTGCTAGTCATAATATATTAAATCCACCAAAGATTAAATCAACTAATCAAACAAATAAATAAAAATGAACTTGGATAGAAGAAACGAATAGAAAAATAAATATTATATATTAATCATTTATTGTTCATTCAATTATTTATTGTTAATTGATTATGGATTTTTCTTTGTTGTCTTGTGTTGTCTTGTAGTATTTTGTTATCACAAAACCGAAACAAGTTTCCTTTGCCAATTAATATAAAAAGATTGAAAAGATTATCTCAAAGTCTATTCAAATTTGCGATCTAGTAAAACTTGTTTTATAAAATATTTGTATGCTTAAGAATGCAAATAAATTTAAGATGAATTAAACTTATTTGGAGGGGTTGAAATGTGTTTATCTTTTACTTTTGTTTAAATCCTTTTCACTGAAATTTATTTAAAATGAAAAACAGAATTAACAAACAAACATTGTTAAGTTTTATTTTTAAAACGATGAATGAAATGTAGGAAGGACACAATCAAGTGAAATACAAATTACTATACTAAACATTCTTTGGCTTGGTTATAATAATAGTACATTATATAACAAGGTAGAGAAGTAAGCTATTATTGACCGAGAACTTTTAGATCCTTAGGCGCGTAGCGCCGAGGGATATAATGTTCGAGGTCAATATTAGACTTCTCAACCGAGGTATATATAGAATTTTTAACTACTAGCACTAATCATCATATTTGCTTTCATTAGATTTTTATATTAGTCATTTTCCATTTCATTTTTTAAATATCTTAGCATATCAAGTAGCCTGGAAGTTTAGTTTCAGCATTTAATTTATCTGTTGTAACGAAAAAGATTATTTATAAGTCAAGATGGGAAAAATTTTTAGCATCGCTAGCTAATTTTGTAAAATCATAAAAACAAAAAACCTGATGCATTTTCATTAGTCATAATATATTAAATCCACCAAAGATTAAATCAACTAATCAAACAAATAAATAAAAATGAACTTGGATAGAAGAAACGAATAGAAAAATAAATATTATATATTAATCATTTATTGTTCATTCAATTATTTATTGTTAATTGATTATGGATTTTTCTTTGTTGTCTTGTGTTGTCTTGTAGTATTTTGTTATCACAAAACCGAAACAAGTTTCCTTTGCCAATTAATATAAAAAGATTGAAAAGATTATCTCAAAGTCTATTCAAATTTACGATCTAGTAAAACTTGTTTTATAAAATATTTGTATGCTTAAGAATGCAAATAAATTTAAGATGAATTAAACTTATTTGGAGGGGTTGAAATGTGTTTATCTTTTACTTTTGTTTAAATCCTTTTCACTGAAATTTATTTAAAATGAAAAACAGAATTAACAAACAAACATTGTTAAGTTTTATTTTTAAAACGATGAATGAAATGTAGGAAGGACACAATCAAATGAAATACAAATTACTATACTAAACATTCTTTGGCTTGGTTATAATAAAATTGTTTTTTGTACGAGTAAACCGTAAAATTCACTTTTGCGATTCAAAAATTGGACATAAAGCAGGCCTTTTTTTCCTATTGAAATAACAATGCTAAAAGTGAAATAACAATGCCTAAAATTAAAATAACAGTGCCTAAAGTTATTATATTACTATTATTTTGCAAGACTACTTTGATAAAATAATTTTTGAAAAAATATTTTACTATTTTGTGTAAACATATGCATTTTTATTTATGCAAATAATACAGAATCTTACTCGTACAAAAAATCTTGTATGCAATTCAGGCATAAAGTATCTTTTTTGCTTTCGAGTGATTGTTTCTCTCGGCTAACGCCTCGATCGAGTAAATAATGACGATTTCTCAAGTTAGTAGTTAAAAAAATTGTTTTTATTAACTATCGTAGTGATTTTTTTTGGCAAATTTATACTAAATATAAAAAATTCTAGTGATTTTATTATAATTTAAAAAGTTTAACTGAAAAATTAAATATATTAAGTGAAAATTTAGAATAAAAAATTAACTTTGAAGTGTGTGATGTGTAAAAATGTCCGAAAAAATATTCAGGATGGGATTTCTTATTGTAGGTAACTAATAATGAAATTATAATTTATTTTTCAATTAATAAGTTCTAAATTTTTTAAATATTTTCGCCAAAAAAAAATAGTTTAACTGAAAAATTAAATATATTAAGTGAAAATTTAGAATAAAAATTAACTTTGAAGTGTGTGATGTGTAAAAACGCCCGAAAAATATTCAGGAAGGGATTTCTTATTGCAGGTAACTAATAATGATATTATAATTTATTTTTCAATTAATAAGTTCTAAATTTTTTAAATATTTTCGCCAAAAAAAATTTAATCCAAAATCAATGTAAACATATTAATAAAATGCGTCATTTTTGTTTTTGTTGTTTTTCTGTTTGTTGTTTTTCTTTTCTATGTAATGGCATCTCTTTTTTATATTAATTTTGGGGGGGGCAAAAATTTAAAGTTTACGAAAATGATTTTTTATCAAAATTTTGGTATATTTTGTAATTTTTTGAGATGAAATTGATCAAAATTTGATCGTCATCACCATATCATCATCAAATTTAATATTTAAAACAAACAAATAAATCGAAAGCAAATCATTAAATACGTTTAGCTGATATATGTATTAAAATATTGATTAAACTAGATTTGTATAAAAAGGAATTCAAAGTAAGTATTATTAAAATGCATGTTATTTGTGTAGTGATATAGATTTCGCGCAAAAATACCACACAAAGACGAAACAATAAGTATCCTGTAAAATACAAACAACTGTTTGAACACAAAATCGTGTGAAAATTCATTTTACAAAGTAATTAATTTAAATACCATGAAAGTTTCTGGGTATCGTGTCTTGACAAAAATAAAATATGTTGTATGACCCGCCCTCATGTAGGGACAGTAGACTTTTTAGATACAATTGTAATCCGAGCCTACAAAACTTGTTGTTGTATTAATGATGAAAGTTTACGTATTTATAATATACTTTATGTTTTTAAGACTGATAGAATACAATGGTGTGTTTGTGCAAAACTTGACTGGCTTGATCTAAAATTTAATTTCTATGATCGCCGGTCGTTTGAAAGATGTTTTTCATCGTACATGCATTTGCAAAATATTCTTATCCAAAATGCATTTCACAAAAGTTTTTAATTAAAAACACCGTGAAAACAGTTTAAGTTTCTGGGTATCGAGTCTTAACAAAATAAAATATATTGTATGACCCGCCCTCATGTAGGGACAGTAGACTTTTTAGATACAATTGTAATCCGAGCCTACAAAACTTGTTGTTGTATTAATGATGAAAGTTTACGTATTTATAATATACTTTATGTTTTTAAGACTGATAGAATACAATGGTGTGTTTGTGCAAAACTTGACTGGCTTGATCTAAAATTTAATTTCTATGATCGCCGGTCGTTTGAAAGATGTTTTTCATCGTACATGCATTTGCAAAATATTCTTATCCAAAATGCATTTCACAAAAGTTTTTAATTAAAAACACCGTGAAAACAGTTTAAGTTTCTGGGTATCGAGTCTTAACAAAATAAAATATATTGTATGACCCGCCCTCATGTAGGGACAGTAGACTTTTTAGATACAATTGTAATCCGAGCCTACAAAACTTGTTGTTGTATTAATGATGAAAGTTTACGTATTTATAATATACTTTATGTTTTTAAGACTGATAGAATACAATGGTGTGTTTGTGCAAAACTTGACTGGCTTGATCTAAAATTTAATTTCTATGATCGCCGGTCGTTTGAAAGATGTTTTTCATCGTACATGCATTTGCAAAATATTCTTATCCAAAATGCATTTCACAAAAGTTTTTAATTAAAAACACCGTGAAAACAGTTTAAGTTTCTGGGTATCGAGTCTTAACAAAATAAAATATATTGTATGACCCGCCCTCATGTAGGGACAGTAGACTTTTTAGATACAATTGTAATCCGAGCCTACAAAACTTGTTGTTGTATTAATGATGAAAGTTTACGTATTTATAATATACTTTATGTTTTTAAGACTGATAGAATACAATGGTGTGTTTGTGCAAAACTTGACTGGCTTGATCTAAAATTTAATTTCTATGATCGCCGGTCGTTTGAAAGATGTTTTTCATCGTACATGCATTTGCAAAATATTCTTATCCAAAATGCATTTCACAAAAGTTTTTAATTAAAAACACCGTGAAAACAGTTTAAGTTTCTGGGTATCGAGTCTTAACAAAATAAAATATATTGTATGACCCGCCCTCATGTAGGGACAGTAGACTTTTTAGATACAATTGTAATCCGAGCCTACAAAACTTGTTGTTGTATTAATGATAAAAGTTTGCGTATTTATAATATACTTTATTTTTTTAAGACTGATAGAATACAATGGTGTGTTTGTGCAAAACTTGACTGGCTTGATCTAAAATTTAATTTCTATGATCGCCGGTCGTTTGAAAGATGTTTTTCATCGTACATGCATTTACAAAATATTCTTATCCAAAATGCATTTCACAAAAGTTTTTAATTAAAAACAGAGGTAACTAGAACTAGGTCAATTACTAAACCTGAACTAGGTCAGAATATTTTATCTGACGGCCTTCCAAGGCTTTTAGCAACAACAAACAACAATAACCCAATAACCTGCATTTAAAATCCGGAAATTACCAGTGTAGATAACTAGGTCAAGGTCAAATACTAACCTAGTCTACTGTATAAGACCATAGCCATTTATGATAATATAAAACAGGTGACAACTAGATCAAAGTCCTTTACTACTACAGACAACCAGAACTAGGTCAAATCTAACCTAGTTTACCTGACGACCTTCCAAGGCCTTTAGCAACCGGCTTCAGACACACACAATAACAACAAACAACAATAAACCAATAACCTACATTCTAATTCCAATACAGGAAACTAAAACTAGGTCAAATATTAACCTAGTCTACTATATAAGGTCGTAGCCTTTCATGGCAATTATAAAAACAGGTTTTGGTTCCCCATGCTCAACTCCCGGGAGCTCTACTCGCGTTCTTATGTTTTTTATTCTATGCTTTTATTAATTTTGCAAATTCCGAATTAATATGAATAGTTGTGGGGTTGTATTTAAATTCTATTCTGGCTTGTCTCTTGTAATGTATTCTTTATGTGTTTTGGGGTGTGGCACTTGTGTTAAATAGCAAAGTCGACTTTAACCACGTTTGAACTTGTTCCAATCGTGTGGTGATAATTTAGTTAGTTGAGATGTTGCTTATTTATTATTTATTATAAATTGATCCACTTTTCCACGATGTATTTTTAGTTAACTTTTATTAGGATAATTAGCGTTTTACCCCAGAAATCACTATTTTCACAATCACAATGGCGTCCTTACTGACGCTGACTTTATTAATATTTGTTGTGTTGCTATTTTGATATATATTGGTGAATTATATTAACACTATTGAATGTAATTTTTAGATAAAATATCTAGATTATTTGGTTATTATTTAATTTTGTTTGTTATTTGTTGAATTTATCATTAGAATTTCTTTTCGTTTTAGATTGATAACCACTCGACTTGTCTTCACAGTGTTCGAGAAACGAATCGGAAAGATACCTTAATGCTATCTAAAAAATGGTGTCTTTTAGAACTCATAAAATTGTTACCTTTTTGACAACTTTTTGAAGAGATCACTTTATTGAGACCAAAAAGATACCTATATGATAACTATACTGTCGGTGTTTTAAGACATAAATATGATACCATCTTGTCAACATTCTAGCATAACCTAAAATCGGTATTGGTTGATTTGTAAAAACTTTCATGGTGAACATGGGCAGCTGAAATATTGTTTTTAATTTAATTTTTATATAATTTCACAAGATATAGGGATATAAAATTAACATGTCACTACATAAACAGTGTTTAATAGGTTATATAAGATTTCAAATTGCTAGTAATATAGCTGTAGTGATTAAATATAAAATAAATAATAAATAAAATAAAATTATTGAATATATAAAATAAATAATGGTTTATATATATATATATATATATATATATATATATATATATATATATATATATATATATATATATATATATATATATATATATATATATATATATATATATATATATATATATATATATATATATATATATATATATATATATATATATATATATATATATATATATATATATCGTAATATATCATATCATAATATATTGTACTACATACAAAAATCTGGGAATTCAATTTATAAAGTGTTGTGGAAACTAGTAACTGGATGAAATATTTTTATTACCATTATCATTTTTCAGATATTCCTCTATACATCAAACCATGCCAATAAACATCAGGCATGTATTATTAATATAAATGCAATACTATCAACCAGTTCTAAAGCTCATATAGTTATGAAGAAAAATCTATAGTACCAGGGATCAACAGTACATATTGAAAAGCTGTGTGTCATTTCTTTTATATGTTATTATTTTATTTAAATTTATTGTACAATGAATTATTTATAGTAAAATAAAAAATAAAGTGAAGTAGTCTGTTAATAATGATTTTAATTATTTAAAATAACCTAACGAAATAACCCTTAATTGAACTAAAAAATCTAATAACTTTTTGATCTCTCTAAAATGCTATCATTTAGAACTCAAAAAAATGTTATCTAACTGATATCTTTTCAAAGAGATCTAAACGATGTCAGCAAGTGGCGCATTAGAGGGTTTTTTGATATCCTTATGTTATCTTTTTGATAAATATTTTGGATGTCAGATCTAAAAACGGTTACCTTTAAGAGCTCAGTATGACAGCTTTTTGCCGAACGGGAATAGTTCTCAAATTAATTTATTTTTGTTATTTTAAACCGTTTCGTACTAAAAATCAATTTAGCGTTAAACAGAAATTATAAAATAAAGATCACCGCAATTGTTAAACTTTAGTTACCTCCAATTGCTTATTGCATGTAAGTTGTTATATATATATGTCTTGCAAATAATTATCGGTTGTAATACCACGAGTCATTGAAATTTTTTCGAAAATTTTTTGATTTTACGAATTAAATTATTTAGCAACACTGCGAATCAAAGCGCACAATAAACCACGAGTCCGAAGGACGAGTGGTTTAAGTAGTGGTTTGATTGAGCAGTGTTGCTTAAAAATAATTTAATGAGTAAAATTGAAAAATTTTAGACAAAAATTTTAATGAAGAGTGGTATTTAATGAGATAATTTTTTTTAAATTATAATTTTGTTTAAAAGATAATAATTATTAGTTTCTAAATAAAGTTTTTTCCACAAATTATTCAGCTTATAAAAATTATGTAAAATTGCAAATAATAAAAATGTCCGTTTTCATTCATAAATGATTGCATGTTTATGTTTATTTGTCAAAAATAAATTACAAATTTATAGCATTTATGCGCCTACTAAGATAAAATTATATTTCATTTTGTTAGAAGAGAAAATGACAACAAAGAATTTTCATAACGACAAAGCAAAATTATCGACGACAAGAAGAATTGCCGACAGTAAAAACAAAGCCAACTGTTTAAATATCATAGTTTGTATGAATGAAAAATAAAATTTCTGACAGCAAAAAAAAATTATCGGTTGTAATACCACGAGTCATTGAAATTTTTTCGAAAATTTTTTGATTTTACGAATTAAATTATTTAGCAACACTGCGAATCAAAGCGCACAATAAAGAGTCCGAAGAGTCCACGAGTCCGAGTGGTTTAAGTAGTGATTTGATTGAGCAGTGTTGCTTAAAAATAATTTAATGAGTAAAATTGAAAAATTTTCGAAAAAATTTCAATGAAGAGTGGTATTTAATGAGATAATTTTTTTTCAATTATAATTTTGTTTAAAATATAATTATTAGTTTCTAAATAAAATTTTTTCTACAAATTATTCAATAATACAAAATTATGTAAAAATGCAATACGCAAATAATAAAAATGTCCGTTTTCATTCACAAATGGTTGCATGTTTATGTTTATTTGTGAAAAATAAATTACAAATTTATAACAGTTATGCCCAAAATACATGTGCAGAAAGTCTGCACGCAGTGCTGCATGCATATCTGCATCTAAAATAGATGTGCAGAATTTTTATATATTTGACGTGCAGCATTTTCGAAAAAATGACAGTTCGTGTTCTTACGTAGTATGAAGTAGTTATAAGTGAAAGTTGTCGCAATTTAAAGAAAACTATCTTTTTAATTAAAAGATAGAAGAAAATAATTGAATCGTTGCCTGTAAAAACGTTTATGTCTAAATTAAAATTTAAGTTCAAATTACATATACCACTGTTTCCAATAATCCTTCCCAAAAAAAATATACGAAAAGATATAAATAAATAAATAAATAAAATAAATAAATAATATTAGTTTTAATTATTTTATAATTTGGATTATTTAGAATATTTGAATATCTTTGTAAACAAATAATCATTACAAAAATAATTTCATTTTCAAAAAAATATCATTTATTTTTATTTGAGTTATAAAAAAAATAATTCATTTTCAAACAAAATGTCAAATTCATCCATTTTTATCTGAGTTTTCAAGTAGTTTTTGTTTTTTTTATTGTGGTAGCACTGCCTCTGTGCAGCGAAATTAGAATTAGAGATATCTTGCAGAATTTTTCTGCATGCAGAATTTACATGTAATTGCTCTCATATAACAACACATGTCCTAATTTTGCTGCATGCAGAATTCTGCACATGTATTTGGACCATAATGCGCCTACTAAGATAAAATTATATTTCATTTTGTTGGAAGAAAAAATGACAACAAAGAATTTTCATAACGACAAAGCAAAATTATCGAAGACAAGAAGAATTGCCGACAGTTAAAGCAAAGTCTACTGTTTAAATATCATAGTTTGTATGAATGAAAAATAAAATTTGTGACAGCAAAAAAAAATTATCGTTGTAATTTTCGTTCTTCGTTATTTGCCGGGTGTAGAAAAAATAGCGTATGCCACTTTCATGTAATGGTTATTAATACATAAAACATACCAAAAATCGTAAAAAAAAAATAAAATAAATAAAATAAAATATTTGTATTAATATCTAAATCCAAAACATTTAACACAAAAAAAAACAGATTTGCGTCCATCAACACCTTAAAACGCATGTTGTTGTGGGACCTTGGTCTTACATGGTTTTTTTGTTGAATGGTGATGTGACACATATTGTAATTCCTACTACACAACACATTTTATAATGTATGCTGTCACGGGACACCAGGCAGATGTGAAACATAATAGTTTATAGTAGAATTTATAAAATAAATTTTTTAAACACTCTTGGCACAGATGTTCTCAGGCCATGGATGTTTACGTGAGCACTTAAGCAGGTATAAGCGCGTATCGGACCCAAACTGTCTTTACTCTGAGGGAAAGACCGAGAACGCAGAACACGTGCTAGTCAAATGCGGAAGGGTTGCAAACACACGAAGACTTATTGAACAACATTTGGTACAGTTAATCCCTTCACATAGCCTCGTGCAATTTATGCTGAGCTCAAAAGACAACTGGACATAGCGAATGAGATCATGACAAGTATGATGAAACTAGTATGCAGCAAAACCACCACAACATAACATTATAATCACGAAAGTGTACTACACTCAACCCTGCCCTGCGAAAGAGAATTAATTGGTAAGGGAGATTTGTTTTCCCGGTAAAACCCAACGTCTCACACTTAGAAAGTCAGGTTCCAAGTGTTTTTCGTAATATTAATCTTGCTATGTAAATAAAAAATACACACACACATTTCGTATTTTATATTACACGAACACAGAAATATGAATAATAGTTATTTGTTTAACTAAGACAAAAAATGATGGATTTTGGGACGAGTAAAAAGGTTGTGGTGCGACGCGATAGCGGAGTACCGCAATTTTGTGAGTTCCAAAATCCATTTTTAGTCCGAGTAAAACATTACATTTTTTCTCCAACCGTTATTTAATCTATTATTTAATAAAATTTGAAAATATTCAACATTTAAATTATATTTAATTTACATCTCAAACTAAATCCAAGCATTTCAAAGTTTTGTCAAATAATAATCAATTTCCTATTCAAACTTTGATTTTTGTTTTGCATATAAATATAGATTTGTTTATTTTTTGTCCTAGGATAAAAAATTACAGTTTTAGTCATGGTGCACAATTAGATGCAAAATACCGAAACCCCCGATATGTCATAGCCATACCCATTTACGCCATTTGCAATAAACAATGAACATTGCCATATGCAAAAAATTGGATTAGTGTTTGTGATTAAATATTTTTGAATTTTTTTATATGGAGTTTTATTTTTCCAGATGGCGTTATGAGCGTTATGGCGATTTTTTGAATTTTTTTTATATTGAGTTTTAATTTCAAAATGGCGCTACAAGTTCACGATTTTTACTGTGCTAAAAAATGAAGAAGGCTTCTATATCGTGGGTTTTGAAAATACTTAATATATAAAAAAAACAAAAAGAGCAACTTTTAGGCGCGCTATACACTTGAGCTATGGAAATAACTTAGTTTATAGTTTCATAGTTTAGCTCGCATAGTAAACTAACGTAAACTAACTTAGTTCACAAACGCATATGTACAAAGCTGTTTAGTATTGTGTCAAAATGGCATTTAAAAAAATAAATATTTCCTGTATTCAATTTTTTAAGATTTGTATGAAAGCAAAATAATGTAGGATAGACCTTTACTAATACTTTTGTTAACAATATTTTAATTTTTCTTACTACAAGTTTCAAAAATTTTGACAGAAAATATTATGAACATAACATTAATCATGCGTCTTTAAATTACAACACGAACTAAGTTAGTTCGCATGGTTGAAGAAAAAAAACATGGCATATCAATAGCTGACAATTGAAAGTTTGGAATATAGGAAGGTTGGTTTGAGGTACACTAGATGGTTTGAAAGTGTGGAAGCTGTAGGGAGGGATGGTTTAAAAGCTGCAGTGTTAGACAGTTGAAAGATTGCAAGGTTGGAAGGTTGGAAATATGGAGGATTGTAGGGTTAAAGGTTTTGAAGGTTGGGATCTTGGATGAAAAGAAGTTTGGCAGGTTGATTGGTTGAAAATTTAAGCGTTTGGGGGTTGGAAGGTTTAAGGGTTAAGGTTGTAAGGATTGAAACATTGTATGTTTATTGGAGTAATTTATCATAAGTTAAAAGGTTGGTAAGCTGGAAGGTTGAAATTGGGAAAGATCGAAGATTGTTTTGGTTAGTGGTTAATTAGCTGAAATGACGAAAGTTTTAAAGTTTAGAAGGATGGAAGGATGGAAGGTAAAAATCTGAACGGTTAGATGGTGAAATGTTCCTAAGTTGAAAGTTCAAGAAGAGCAAAAAGCTAAAAAACTAACAATTAAAAGCGAAACGAATATGATAGCAATATAAATGGTGAAGTGGAAACATAAAATAGCTAAATGTTGGAAACAAGAAAGATAAAACATTATTTACAACTTAATTGCAACTTGGTTCAAACTTCAATAGAAATATTCAGTTTGTAATAACCGAAATCGATATCTTACTGTTTAGTCGAGATTAATGAAATCAATTACTTTATCTAACGTATTATCATCTTAATTGTACAACTTTCAAATTAAACGTTTGTACGTTCAATATTTTAAATTTTAAATAAAATCATTTCTGTGATTTTTGAATGAAAAACAAACTTTAAAAATCCAATTTATTGCAAATATCTTGAGTAATGATTTTTCTAAGAATTTTGCATTAAAAGCGAAAAGTATTTTTTATTTCTAAAAACCTTAAATTGGTTTTATTTAGAAAACTCATGTTTATTTATTATTCCAATATGTGGAAACTGTATAAAAATATAACAAAAATTCTTCTATCTTTTGAAATTGTTTGTACATAAAGAATTTCAAATAACGAAACATGGATGAACGATAACGTTTTAATAAAATCAAAAACACATCCGCATTTGTGCTGTCATTCGTCAACCACAGATCAATGTTTTGTCTTGAGGACGATCCTTGAATTTTATACACAAATTTCTTTCTCTGTGTAGACTTACACCATCGGAATAATACTGTAGAATAGTAATCAAAGATCGGTACCAGATATTTTTGAGATGACATATGGAAAGGCACGGGATAAATAGAGAATGATTGGCAATAATAGTTAAGGTGATATCCTAAGGCTACTGCAGAATCTACTAATCCCAATCATAGCTTCCTAGAAAAAATGAGACTTCATATCACAATCCTGTTTGTTTCTGAGAATTAAAAAAAATTGAGAAAATAGTGGGTCGTAAATCGCCCAGTCTTACCAAAGAATATCAATGGTAAAAAGTCGAATATCAATATGTCCAATATCAATATTTCGCCTGTTTTAGTTCAACAATTTATTTACGCTTATTACCTGTGGTGGTATTATGAAATCCGATCGTCAATACCGGTCGGATTGTTATCGTTATCGATAATAAAAGACTATTAAATAGAAAATTATGAATAATTACAAACCAATATTTTATGACGCCATTTAATAATACTAAACATCTACCGTTAGCTTAACATCTACCGGATGATTTTTGACATAAAATTAACGTTAAAACAATGATTGAAATATTAGATTTTAGTACAACCGGAGGATTTCTGTCAAAAACTTACCGTTATCGGATTTCATGATACCACCACTGTAGTGGTATCATGAAAGCCGGTCGGATCGTTAGCGCTATCGATAATAAAAGACTATATTAAATATAAAATTATGAATAATTACCAACCAATGACACCATTTAATAATATTAAACATCTTCCGTTAGTTCAATACCTACCGGATGATTTTTGACATAAAATTAATGTTAAAACAATGGTGGAAATATTAGATTTTAGTACAACCGGAGGATTTTTGCAAAACCCTCGATATATCATAGCCCTACCCATTCACGCCATTTGCAATAAACAATGGACATTGCCATATGAAAAAAACTGGATTAGTGTTTGTGATTAAATATTTTTGAATTTTTTTTATATGGAGTTTTATTTTTCCAGATGGCGTTATGAGCGTTATGGCGATTTTTTGAATTTTTTTTATATTGAGTTTTAATTTCAAAATGGCGCTACAAGTTCATGATTTTTAAGCCGCTTTTTCAGTTGCTGCAGTGTGTGCGTTCACGTTTTCGTTCCTTCAGTAATTTTTACCCTTCGATTTTTTAGTTGATGAAAAATTTGCACAACGATTTTGTCGCCATCTGCATTTTAAAATAATCAAGTGTTTGAAATGGCTCATATTTATATTTACAACATGTAATAGCAATAACATTATGCATAACATAACGTTTTTATATTAATATTATATTCATATACAAACTATATAATCACAAAATATTCAGTACAATAAATTCTGCAGTTTAAACAAATTACAAAATTCAAGATGTTTGACGTTTGTGATGTCAACAAATACACAATTTTTTTATGTTTCGGTATTTTCTCTTTTTAAATTGTAATGTTCTTATCTCTTTCTTTTTTTTGTTCAGAGAAAAAGTTAAAATTAAACCAACTCTGATGAAAAATCTGCAGCAGAAAAAATCACAATTTTTAAGAAATATGATTGGTTTAAAAAAAAAAACTGAATGAAGGAACGCAAACACTGCAGCAACTGAAAAAGCGGCTTTACTGTGCTAAAAAATGAAGAAGGCTTTTATCTCGTGGGTTTTGATTTTTGTCAAAAACTTATCGTTATCGGGTTTTATGATACCACCACTGTACTAAGTTTTTTTTAATCTCAAAACAAATTCAAAATATTTACTGACTGAGTTGTACGTTAATTGATTAAGAACGTCCAGAAAATACACAAAGAAAAAACAGCAATCATTTCAATTATGTTTCTCTTTTAAGAAAGCCGTTTAACTTGATTTTATTGTGATGGTTTGATAATTGATGCAGATTATTTTGACAATATTTTTTAAAACTTCAGACATATAAATTAGAATACAGATATTGAATTTTAACCAACAATCATCACAATGAAAATGATATTAATGATTCCAAAAACAAAACTAACATAACTCTTTTTATTACGTCGAGCTTCAAAAAATTGATTACCAATGACTTGGCTTTCTTTGTCTTATAATAATATTCTTAAGAAAGAACATACGAAAGTATTATAACTCAAATTTTAAGATTAAAATATGTTCCTATAAATTTGTATAAACGAAAACGTAAAATAATAAGATATTCTACAGAATTTAGTTTCTGCATATTTATGGTTGCTACCATAAGGTGTAGTGTACATTTTAAAGTTCGGTTGATGTGATGTGACCCAATTCCAAACAACAACAAAAAAAATCAGCTTTATTTCCACATAAAATTAATTTTGTTTAAAATTTTTCCTTTCAATGGAAAAGTTCAATCATATGTTTTTTTTTTTAAATTTTATAAATAAAACTCTTGAATTCAATTAAATTATTAAATTAAATTATTAGAAAACAGTTTTATTTTTTCGAAGAAAATATTATATAAAATTTATCAAAATAATTATGTCCCTTAACACAAGATTAAGAGAAAAATTAAACTTAATTTTACTTTTGAAAATTGAATAAGGAAAATGCTTTTGTTTTATAGTTAAAATAAATTTTCTTAACATTTTAGTTTAGAAATGATAACAGTGAAGAAAATTTAAGTAAAACGTTGTAACCAATTTTATTTCTTTTGAAATTACTTTATCTTTGATATGATATAGGTTAAATAGAAAAATATATGTAGGATAAAATGAAAATATTCAGAAAGAAAGATATCAAGTGAAGAGATTTTTAGTAGAAGAAATATTTGCAACGCTGGATAATAAATTTGCCTTACTTAAATCAATAATTGGATAGTGGATTAAATATTGGACAGTAAACTTAACTGTAATATATCTTAAACATGGCAAACACAGCTATCTTTACCTGCAGTAACTTGTTTTGGTAAAAATTATACTTTGGTTGCACCAAAGCATTATAAAATCAATTGTAACGACGGACTATTTTCAATTTTTACTATTTTAATAATAGTATTAATATTCAGATAAATTCGATAATAATTTTCTTCAATTGTAATAAACGTAGACATTTATTTGTACCACTGTACAATTAAACATTTTTTTTTGGTGATTTAAATAAGCTCAATTTCAATTAAAACTACAACTATAAATGATTGGTAGTATTAGTGGAAATTGCTTGTTACATGATGGAAAATGAAACAGAAAATCTGGAAGATTGTGTATATAAGCGATCAAATTTGTTTGATCGAGGATCAGTATAAATTTAAAATCAGAACATAAAATTAAATGTTAGTGATTGGAATTCATTTAAATTAAAATAAAACAAAGAAAAAATATTTTTATGTTGTTAAGTTAACTGTGGAAAAGAAAAAAATCACTTGGAATTTTATCAGAAATAAAACCAACAAATAAAATTAAATTAAAACAGTTTTGTGTAATATTTTCTGTACTCGCAATTCATCGTAGCACATTATGGAATATTTTACTTGGTATTTACCCAAATGATGAAACTAACGAATTTTTCTTTACACAACGAAGTGCCGTTTATAATGATCTGTTACATGCACTTCAGATTATTGAAATCGTTGACGAAAAAAACACAAAAAATGAAAGAATGAAATAAATAATGAAAGTATGAAATAAATACTTTGGTCTTAATATGGTCAATATATCTATGGAATACAGTGTTTCATTCGCACTGTATCAACAACAAGATCAAAAACAATAATACTGACGCAGTATTCCAAAGATATATTGACCATATTAAGACCAAAGTATTTATTTCATACTTTAGTTACCATAAGCCTCTTGTATCATTTATCGAAAATGTAAGCGAAAATGAGTTTGAATAAATCTATGTAATATATACGAATAAAATGTAAAATAATTATCAAACTTTGTATCACTATGATCATGACTAAAACCTGCAATTATCCTCTTCCCGAAATTTTACATTCGTCTCATTATCTTGAAGACAAAATTTTTGAAGGTTTCACTTCTACCACGTGTGAATTGTTTTTCCTGTTCCTAATTTTAATCATCAATAATCATCAAAAACAATTTCATTTTTGTAAAAATTTATTTTCATAATTAATAATCTATTTACTATAAAATCGACATTAATCCATTTCTTTATTAGACTACATACGGTTACACCGAAATTTGCTTAAAATTTATAATATAAATAAAATTCTTACAAAAAAACATAAAATATTTTTTTTATACAAAAATTAAACAGTTTTTCAATACTTACCTTATCAACTAATTACGTTTTTTTTATGAATTATTAGATATTATCTATTTTTCCTAATAAAATTACAAAAACAATACAAAAATAAATTTATTGTCTTCTAAACATAAGCATAACCATATAAAATTTACAATTTCAAAATAAATTTTTTTTTTCAACATAATAACATACATAATACAATACCACCAAAATAATAAGTAAAAAAAGGAAAATATTAAAAATATTCACTGTCTCTTTTTACAGTTAAAATTTCGTTTCATCCAGTTTAAAATCACAACGATACTAAAGAAGTTTTCACTTCAAAAATTAAATAAATAAGTTTGCTGATTTTTATATTTTTTATTTATTTTCTGAACAAGTACTACCAACCTCCAGAAAACACTTGATATCCAAATCGAATTCTATGGTTCATTTTATTTGAAAATTGCGTTTTGACAGTTCAATGTGAATTCCGATTGGGCAAATAAAATACTACTAATAACTATTTATTTTTATTGGAATTTGATAAATGAAACACTTATGGTCCAAATACATGTGCAGAATTCTGCATGCAGCGAAATTAGAACATGTGTTGTTATATGAGAGCAATTACATGTAAATTCTGCATGCAGAAAAATTCTGCAAGATATCTCTAATTCTAATTTCGCTGCACAGAGGCAGTGCTACCACAATCAAAAAAACAAAAACTACTTGACAACTCAGATAAAAATGGATGATTTTGACATTTTATTTGAAAATGAATTATTTTTTTTATAACTCAAATAAAAATGAATGATATTTTTTTGAAAACGAAATTATTTTTGTAATGATTATTTGTTTATAAAGATATTCAAATATTCTAAATAATCCAAACTATAAAATAATTAAAACTAATATTGGGTCGTATGAATAAAAATTAGATTATACTTTACTTTGCTCAATTTACGTAATTCACCATAGCTCACCACTAAATCTAAGCATGTTCTCAGTTTAGTATGATAAAAGAGAAAAGAAAATTCGAACATAAATTTCTCAACTCACTTTCTCAATTTGGTATGAATAAAACATAAAAACACAAGTATATTCTCAAATATTTTTAAGTTAGGTATATAGCATGCTCAAACAGCTTTACTCACTTTTTTTGCATGTGACAAGTGATCAATATAATACAATATAATTAATAAATTTATATATTAAAAATGAATTTGGTTTTACCTTTCCAATTTTACCAATGGTAGTAGACGAGGATTAGGCGCGCTATACACTTGGGCTAAACTATGCGAACTATGCGAACATATTTTTAAAAAATAATGTTTTAATTCAAATAATGATTTTTAAAAAAAATGTAATGTTTCTGTTTTGATTTTATTTTTTAAATGTTATGTTTCTGTAATGTTTTTTTGTATAATTACGTTATAAACAAAAAACATAGTTCGCATAGCTTAGGCCAAGTGTATAGCGCGCCTTATAATCGTAGTACTGTAATAGTATATTACATATCTAGAGTTGTAAAAAGCATTTTACATGCGAGGGAAAATTTTGCGCACGAGACGCGTAGCGTCGAGTGCATTATCTTCACGAGCATGGAAAATGCTATTCAACTCGAGATTTGTTATATTCTTTTTCTCCGACTTTGTTTTAATGCCCAAACGCATATAATTACTTGAAAAAATGAACTACTAATTATAAATTAAATGCAAATAGTTTACAAATTGTGGAAGTTTTTGCATTATTCTGTATCAAAATGAATTGAAATATTTAATTTTTAAAAATCAAATTTTTCTTTAAATAAAAATTTTTCTTTTTATTAAAAGCGTGCGGTAATATATATATATGAAAATCCATTACCGCGCCTTTTTTTTTTACTTACCGCACGCTATTTGAAATAATCAATTTACATGTCATGGATAGTGTGATGTAATTTATAATTTACTGTGATAGGAGTAGAAAAAATTATATAAACCACGAAGATCAACTTACGATGGCAATTTTAAGCAATTATATAGATTAAATCGTAGAAATGTCGAAATATTACGAACCCCTTTTTTGGAAAAATATTATGAACGTCGTAACGCCGGATGGTGCCCTAGATAATATACAAAAGATGAAAATATTTTTGCGCTGCGTAGGAGATCCTGGCTTCCAGGTAAAAATTTAATGTTTTTGTATTTTTCATATATAATTATTTTGAAATGCTCATATTCTTAGGCTGGAGTAGGTGAAAATTTAGGTGTTCGCCAAACTACTGCATGCAAGACTATCTGAAACGTTTGCAAAAAAATAACCAATAAAGCGCACGAATGGATAAAATTTCCAAAAAATATCGATGAATTGGATATGGAGAAAAAGTTATGACAGAGCAAATACGTATTTCCATGTGCTATTGGTGCAATTGATTGCACGCACATCATTATCAAAAAACCTCACTTACATTCGGATGATTACATAAATAGAAAAAACTTACATTCTTTCAACGTCCAGGCCACTTGTAATTCTAGTGAAATGTTTATTAGTGTCAACTGTCTATGGGCTGGTTTTGTACATGATGCCCGTATATGGCGGCGTAACTCAAATATACAAGTTGCTTTAAATGAAAATATGTCAGGTGCTATACTTTTAGCAGACGAAGCATACCCTTTAACACCATGGGTTATGACACCATTCAGGAATCCTTCTACCGAAGCTCAAAGAATTTACAATAAAGTCCATAAAAATAAACGCGTTATAATTGAACGCAGTTTCGGTCAATTAAAACAGCATTTTCCAATTTTGCAATCAAAAGTACTTATGCTGACTGAAAGAGTTCCATCCATGATCATTGCATGTTTTGTTTTGCACAATTGTGCAAAATTTCTGAATGATTGTGATTTTGACGAACCAAATTTACCTATCGATGTATCAGTGCCGGTACCACCAGATGAAGTAAATACATCATTCTTTCAAAGAGGAACTCGTCGCCGTGATATCATTGCTCGTAACTTACAAGGTTAGAATTTAGAACATTTATGTTCGGTTGCTTGAACATTGAACAACAACTAAATGAGACTTAGCTAAATCGTCAATAAGAAATATCTCTCAAACCATTTTCGCGCCGTTTTTTGACAAAAACAAACAAACATTTGACTGAATAGCAAGATAAGAAAACTTAATTGAATCTAAAAGCCTTATTTAAAGGTCCAATTGCGATCAAAATACGCAAAACTAGTTAAATGGAGAATTAAAAAAGTTATCGGAAATTTAAATGTTCAAGCAACCGGGCATTAGAATATTTATTTAAAACATTTATTAATAAAAAGTTATGATTTAATTACAAATTGTTTTCATAAGGTAATTTAGCTTTTAGCAATTTTTTTTCTAAAACAAAAATTTCCATTTGCTCAGTATGGCGTAGGTGTTCTTCCTCTCGTTGATCCGCTAAGATTTTTTTGAAATGCTATTAAATTTAATTGTTCTTGAAGAACACGGCGTTGCATGGCATTTAAGCTGTTTTCCCCGTCATCTTCATTCTACAGAATAATGAATTAATTTGTAATTTTAACACAAAATTTAAAAATTATATATATATATATATATATATATATATATATATATATATATATATATATATATATATATATATATATATATATATATATATATATATATATATATATATATATATATATAGATATATATATATATATATATATATATATATATATATATATATATATATATATATATATATATATATATATATATATATATATAATTATATATATATATTTATATATATATACATATATATATATATATATATATATATATATATATATATATATATATTATATATATATATATATATATATATATATATATATATATATATATATATATATATATATATATATATATATATATATATATATATATATATATATATATATATTTATATATATATATATATATATATATATATATATATGCCTTTTGTTGTAGACACGAGTCGCCTTCTTTTTGATGTTGACGAAGAGATTAGAAAATTAATTTCACATTCTTCATTCAATTGAAGTTCAGTGTCTCCAGTCAAATTATTTTTATGCGATGGACCAGTTTCTTCTATAACAGGTTCGGGAGTTTCTGAGCCGACTTCCATTCCATCTGTAATTGTAAAAATTTAAATAAAATTATTGTAAATATTTTAAATGCAAATATAACAAATATTACAAGGTCTTTCCGTAATGCTTGGGTTTTCTTCTCCATCCAATAATTCGAAAAGCAGCTTTTCATGATCTTTTAAACTTATTTTTAAATTGCCGGTTTTCCTTCGATCAGTTTTTTGCTTTAATCTTTGTTTCATGTTTTGGATGTTTTTTATTTGCTCTGGATCGAGTTGTATTCCATATTCGAGCAGCAATACTTCACTTCTATGTTTTGCTGCTGCCTGTTTTTTTATTTCTATTGGTGGAGCCTGGCTTTTCTGTAAAAGCACCATGCCAAATTTTTCCACACGCCTTATAAATAGTAGGTCATTATAATGCCCTTTGCTGAAACTTGGCGAATCACCTAAATTCTCAATACCTTCAAATATAAAAAAAATATCTTAAAACACATTCAAATATTTAACATAAGTTTCCTGTTGAATTCTTTTCACCTAGAAAAAACACTTTTAAAATAAATAAGTAATTTCTTTTGATTAACATCAATATAAAAACTATTTTTTCCTTAATTTATTTTAGACATTAAATTAATTTTTAACATTTATAAATATATTAAAACTTAATCAATTAATCGCTGCTAAATGCTCAATTAAAAAATGCTATCAATTTATGACTTAAAATGCAAACAGTCGCCATTTCTATTGTTTACATATATATTTCCCACTAATGTTTGAATCTTTTGATTTTTTAAACTCATAAAATAAATCCAAATTGATTTGAACAGGTGAAAAAGATTCTACATTAAACATTTAAAATAAAATAAATTCAAATACCTTCTTCAATCAAATATTCTGCTTCCAAAATTTCGATCTCCATAACTACGTATTAACAGTTTAAATTTTTAAGTTAAAATGACATTTACGTTGAGAATATTCTCATGTTCGAATTCGAACATTCTCAGAGCAAAGCAAAGTATAACATCATACCAACATGAGAATATACTCTACAACTTTACTTTTCTCAATATCTTTTACTTTGGAGAATATGCTTACTTTTCTCAGTTTTTATTCATACGACCCATTGTTAATAAATAAATTTTTGGGAAAGGATTATCGGAAACAGTGGTATATGTTATTTGAACTTAAATTTTAATTTAGACATAAACGTTTTTTTACAGGCAACGATTCAATTATTTTCTTCTATTTTTTAATTAAAAGGACAGTTTTCTTTCACTTTCACAACTTTCACTTATAACTATTTCATAATACGTAAGAACACGAACTGTTATTGTTACGAAAATTCTGCACGTCAAATATATAAAAATTCTCCACATCTATTTTAGATGCAGATATGCATGCAGCACTGCGTGCAGACTTTCTGCACATGTGTTTGGACCATTAAGACTTCAATAAATTTAATTGTTTATTTGATAGTAGCCAAAATGATAATGAACATCAAGTAAAAGCTTTATCATTACAAAACCTTAATTAAATTTAAATTAAATTAGCGATACTTTATGTACAATTATATTATGTATAAACAAAAATATATAATGCTTGATGTTTGAGTTGTTATTCTTATTAGTGTGAGTAAACTAACATTAATTTATTTATTTCAACAATTTTGAAAATTAAAAAATTTTGTAGTAATGAAAAGCCGAAAACAATCATATAAAAACTAATTTTTTCATATTGGAAATTTTTTCAAATAAAATCATGGCAGGCCTTTGATTTTTTAATATTCGACAGAAGAACATGCGCACTAAATGTTTTTTTTTTATAATTATAAATGAAAACGAATTTTTGTTATTTTTTTATAAAATACAATAAAAAAAATATTTCAGGGTTCAATACAATCAACTAAATTGTTTTATCCATTTGACGGTATTAATAAAACTTACTTTATATATGTGTGTTTCTTAACAATAATAGTATGTATTATTTTATACATTCTTATATTAAAAAATAATGAAAATTTTATTGTGTTGCGCTATAATTTTTGAAACAGCGCAAGAGAATAATGAAATTTTGTTTGTCTGTATATGAACATAGTACATACGAAAAATTTAAAATAAAACCGCATACTTTGATTTAAAATTATTTCAAAAACTTTACCCGATTTTTGCTCTATTCTTCGAAATACATACATAGCCCTCCATTAAAAAAAGTAAATAAAAAGGTAAAATTTGAAATGAAAATTTTTTTTTAACTTTTGATTCTTTCAAAGTAATTTCAATTCAGCCTGATGCGTCCAATAATGCTTCAAGAAGGATAACCAGTGTGCATTGTTTATACTGTATAGCATGGCAAAAGTTGAGTAAACCCAAGATGGCTTGTCCTTCCAAGGTGGTATCGATACCCTTTGATTTCATCTAGTGGTCCAATAATTTGCGCCTCGGTTTGAAAACCAAGGAATTGTTTTAGCTCTAAAGATGCATTTTCCTTTTTGGATATCTATCTAGCGTTTTCAAGATGAGTAATAACTTCACCTTATTTTAGTACCAGTTCTAATTACCAGGGGCCCTATTCCCGAACACATATTTGTCAATCGACAATATTGTCAATTTCACCAAAATGCTTATCAATTTTGTATAAATTTGTATTCTGTAACTCCTATTTGTGTATCCTTAGACATAAACCAATTATAACAAATTATAACAGATTTTTGGTACTAGATTCGTACTTTTGACAACTAACTTTTTTAATCTTAAAACATGCAAAATAAAATAAAAATATATTTAATAAATAAATATGTTTTAATGATATTTATATAAAAATATGATTATTTTATTATCAAAGACTTAATTTTGCGTTATAAATTAATTTTTACGCCAATCGATGAAATTTGTATAAAAAAGTCAACACACAAAACAAAGCAAAATTGTGATTTTGACAGCAACTACATATATTGTTCTTGTCAGATTCCCAATATTGTGTTGAATTTTCACCAAATTGGTGTTACATAATACGAAATTCACAATATTGAGTGAATTTACAATATTGTGAATTTTGAGAGATTATCAGCAACACTTTACTATTGATATGTCCGAACTAAATCAATCTTTAGAAAAATATTTGCTCATGTGATTGTAGATTAAATGAATTAAGTGAAATACAAATACTTTGGCGTACCGAGGTATAGTGTAAATAATTAGCAATATTTCCATTTGTTACTTCTGATTTATAGATATCCAGGGACATATTTCATTTAATCTTTCATTATATTTTTCGTTTCATATTTTATTTGAGCTAGCAAACTACTACTTCAACTTTGATCTTCGTTTCTTTGAAGTTGCATTCCAACCTCATTAGTCTAACGCGATTAGAAGTGTTGTTGAACATGCCGCCATCTTTATAGATTTTGAACAGTTTTATGATGTATTTTTGGTTCCCGGACAACTGGGTTCCTAGATTCTCGTCCAATCAAAAAATGTTCTGGAGAAGTCTGGTCAAAATCGAAAATAGGTCTTGGTCCCATTTTGTAAATTGATCTATCTGACCTTAAAACACAATGATGATGCCGTTTTAACCAGAATAGGTTTGTTGTCGCATTAGCTGCTAGTGGTTTTGCTTAATATTACTAATTTCTAAGTACTCTTGCATAGTTTCTCAAGAAGCCGAGGAGCTCTGGGTTCTGGGTTCAAATGATGTCGCAGATCAATAAATTGTTGACGATTTACTGTGAATACTCTAAAACAAACAGTGATTGAGATAATGGAAGCTTGCCTGGAGCGATCGCTTTTTGTTGATTTGTAATATTTTTTATGTTTGGTCTACGGGTTTGACAACCCCGCGAATTCCAGCCCTTGCTATTGACATGTGAGTTATCTTGAGATATCACACTGGTCATAGTAGTAGGATATTACTAACCAAGATGATATATCTTAGGCTGCTGGTGGATGAACTATATTCAATCAATGGTAGTGCTCTTAGTTTAGTTATGGATGATGTGTACCTTGATGATGTGTAATGTTCCTATGATAGTACGAATATCGCACCGATTCATTGAAATCCGTTGGTAAAATTCTAACCAGATGAAACCAGTAAAATTCAGTAGGTAGATTTTTTTGTAGATATTTCAGAATGATTTTCTGGTAGATTTTATTGAAATTTTGCCAAAATTGTATAGTCTACTCACTCTTTATTCGATGGATGATGACTTTGTTTTGGCGCATTGGTTCTTTGTGATTGATTAAGTTGTGATGTGATTGATTTGACTGCCATTGGGTTTTTTATTATTTCATCAGTGTGTCATCACTTATCTGCTACCTATAAATACCGATAATATCCAACCTACAAAAAACTATAATTAAGCACTAATGAAACATCAACTGTATCACGTGTAACAATTTCTGGTTTGGACGTAGAATTTTTCAATTCAATTAACAATAAACATTGTCATCGAATTTAAACTCACATTAGCAGATTTTATCATGTCTGTAAAATAATTGTTATCACAAAAATATAAATAAATAAAATAAAATGAATATATTCAAAACGTAACAGATATTAGTTACTAGAAATATAATTGCGATCAACAAAAATGGTTCAAACTAGTGTCATAGTCGTTCTTCTAATACTTCAAATTCACGTTATTTATGGAAAGAATTTCACAAAGTGTGAGTTTGTGCATGAACTACAAAGACGAGGTGCTTCTAATATCAGAGAATGTAATCTATTATTTCTATGTTAACTACAAAGTTTATATATTTATCCTATATAAATTAATTTTATTTTAAGGGACATGCATAGCTCGTCAAGCATCAAACTTCAACACTCAACTCTTTACGGATAATGGAAACTTAAAAGGTTATGGAATTTTTCAAATTTATAATAACTATTGGTGTGAAAATAATAAACCTGGAAAATATTGTGCTATTGATTGTGAATGTAAGTTTAATTTTGGTTCTAATTGTGGTTAGAATTTTCATAAGTGTCGATAATTTATCAGCTTTCTTGAATGATGACATTTTGGATGATGTTGTTTGTGCCGAAGTGGTAAAAAATCAACAATCATTTGATGCTTGGAATTTTTGGAAAGAATTTTGTGAAAACAAGTTACCAGATATTTCGGAATGTTAGAATATGTGTTTATAAGTTAATTCCTTTTACTATAATATTGGTTGGTTTTAATGTAAAAAGTCAATTTTTCAACATTTTGTTATGTACGATTGAATGTAAAATTATTTATTTGATAAATTGATTAAAATTTGGTTTTTAACTGAAGTTGTTTTTGTAACATCATCACATTGTATAACAATTTCTTTGTGTTGTTGTTATTGTTGAGAAGTATAATAGTTTGTGGTTGAGGATGCAAATTTATATGCTTTTACAATAACAAATACCGATAAAAAAGAACTCATTACCATTCATGCTTGAAGAGTTATTTTGATTTTTGAAATTGAATTAATTAAATAAATTAGCCTTCAGTAATATTTAATGAGTTGGAATTATTACTGAGCACAGAAAATACAATGGCTTTCTTTGTAAAACTGAAAATGGAAAAGTTAAAATCATTTTTAATGACCATTACTTACAGATTACAATTAATTTATATAAGTTTAACAAACAATTTGAAAATTTAGATAAACCAAAAGCCATAAGAATCTTATCAATAATCACCGTTAAGAGTTTGTGTCAAATGAGTTTCATGTTGAAGACAACCGTCGGCGTAATACTAAGGATTAAGTCGCATTATACAAATAGGGTTATCACGTTTTCCTCAGAGGTACTTGATCCTTCAGATGGTTCTTACTCCGATAAGGTTAATATTATGTTGACAAGGAGGATATATACACTTCTTAAAGTTTTTAGTTTTTGTCAATACCACCATCAATAATCAACAATGTTTTGGTCGGAATCAGAATTTATTAGATGTAGGTTTTATTTCTGTAAAGCTGTAGACATCTGTCTCTAGCTGTAGACGAATATTTGTAAGATTTTGTCCAAATGTCAAATCTTATTCATCAGTGGCGAATAAATGCTACGCAGTTGACTTACATTAATTTAATTAAATCACTCATGTGCACTCATAATGAAATTGTAGTGTAAAAGTAAATCAACCAGATCTACGCAGCTTATCGTAACCTTATTTCGGTCAAGACAACATGGTGTTAAACTCTATGTGGTGATAGAAATATTCGGTCCATAAATTGTTTCAAAGTAGTAATCTTGTAGACTCATAAACAAACACTTATGTCACAAAAGAGCTACAAAGATCTTTTGAAAATGAATTTTCTAAACAGGTACAGAGTTGTCGTTTTATCCAACAATTTTTGTGCTAGCGATTTAATCTGAATATTATTTTTATGTTTTCTACTTCACGGGTCATGCTCCTAAGGAATTGAGAAAGTTTTTATTACTTAGATCCATTCCTCTTTGCGGGTTTTTGATACGGTCAGTATGCTAGAAGACATGTATTTAAGAAGTGTTGCTCCAACTTAATTGTATGGGTCTGCTCCCTTGGGGGCATTCAAGACATCTCAGATAAGCGTTGATATATGTAGAGTAATGGCACTGGATAATTTCCGCTAGCAGTAAGAATGTTGTGGCGTATAAAACTATGATCGAATGGTGAATATTGTTTTCAACCGCAGGAGCCAGGACAAATAACGTTAAGAAGGTTAAAACATTTCGAGAATTACGAGAATAACCTAAAAGGTGCCTGTGATGTTTTGTCAATTTTTGTAAATTTTATCTTGTGTTTAGTAATTAATTTATAGTTATTTTGTTAATTTTTTTTTAATATCTGCGTTTTAATTTTAAAACTAGGAGGGCCCGGCGTGCTTCACTATGCTTATAAATAAAGTTTTTGCGTAGACATTTTGTTGACGTAGAAGCAATGATTTCAAAAAGTGGTAATGAGAAATGCTAGCATATAATTTTTAATTTTTCTTTTTAAATATATGAATGAAAAATAATCAGAACTCTAGCTGATCAGTTCGGATATATGAAAAATTAGCGATCAAATAAGTTAGAGATCAAATAAGCTTACTTGAAAACTTATTTGGTCGTTAATTTTTCATATATCCGAACTGATCAGCTAGAGTTCTGATTATTTTTCATTCATATATTTCAAAAGAAAAATTAAAAATTATATGCTAGCATTTCTCATAACCACTTTTTGAAATCATTGCTTCTACGTCAACAAAATGTCTACGCAAAAACTTTATTTATAAGCGTAGCGAAGCACGCCGGGCCCTCCTAGTATATATTAAAAATTCTAACAATCAAATTTACGATCTCAAACTATCATACCAAACACACACATTACAAAACTGTCGCTGAAAAAAAACACAACAATCAATAATCAATTTTTTATCCTCTTTCATTCACAAACAATATATTGTAACGACTCTGCGTTGGTTCTTTTTGATTATTGAGCAAATACGACAGTAAGAGACTGATCTTTAGTTAACAAAATCTCCAACTTTATTTATCAATAAATTAAAACAACTTCCGATTTTAATTACAATAAATTCTAGAGTCTCCAATTTATGTACGATAACTTTCACCGCTTTTCCACAATTTGAATCAATAATATTCGGAATCGTAAAATCTGTATTTACTATTCCACTAGATTCAAATTCTTCCCCTATTAGTACCCAAGCTCAAGTACCACCCGATTATTCCTTATACTTGCGAATATTTATAAACACTTTCAATTGCAAAATTAAAACTGCCTATCTGATATTTTGTTCGCTTATTTATATCCAAAAATAAATAAGTAGAAACTTCTGCTAATCAGTTGTTGTTTTCCACTGTATTTTCTAGAAAACAATATTCTGAATAGGCCACACCTTCTTTAATTCATACTTGCATTAATGTTCGCTAATACATTTGTATTAGTGAACTCATTCTATAACAAATTTAATTTGCATTAATTTATGCAAAATCTATTAGTCAACTCATTCTTTAATTCATCTTTGCAATAGTTTGAATGTGGAAAACATTTATGCAGAATGTATCGGTTATGTATGAGTAAATTAAATTAACCCATTCTGGACGAAGTTTATTACAATATATTAAAAATTCTAACAATCAAATTTACGATCTCAAACTATCATACCAAACACACACATTACAAAATTGTCACTGAAAAAAAATACAACTCAATTTTTTATCCACCAGTTTTAGTCACCAGTTTGGTTGGTTTATAGATAGATATAGACCGGTGTTGCCAAACATTCCTGTGTGTTGACTTCACGTTATAAACTAGACTTTAATTTGCAAATAAATTAGCATAATGACTAAAATAGTCATCAAAAAAAAAATTAAAATCGAAAGTAATCGTTTTCTATAAATTATATTAAACTGTTTTTTACTATGTAATCGCTGGTTTGCATCTAAATTTGTCTAACTTACAGAACAATGAGCAACTCATAATGACCAAAAACAAATGATGGTTTATATAAATACAAATACTGTTGCACCAACAAGTGATTGTTGAATAATTAAAAATTGTTGCCTTCAAAAAATTAAACAGTTGATTGTTGAATATTAAAAAATTTTGCACCAAAATAAAACAGGTGATTGTTGACTAATTCAAAAACTGTTGCACCCCCAAAAAATATTGGAAAGCTCAAGACCTTGGTGGCATGGTGATAATTTCAAAACATGTGTACTTGATGACTATAATAAAATATTAAATAAAATATAATCAAATAATTTTTCAAATAAATATAATCAAATAATGAAAATTTTAAAATAACAACTACCATAGAAACGATCTAAAAACTATAAAATAAATTTGTTAAGGAGAAGAAGATTTGTGTTATTAAATTTAGATACCAGAAAAACATCTGAGTTCAGTACTTTGAAGATGGTCGAAAAGTAGGTGAAATAAATTAAATAAAAGATTTTCAATTTTCAATTTTAGTTGTTAGATAAATGACGAGGGGAGATTTTCCAAAGAAAACTATCCATCAATTACTAATCTTTCGAATTTTATTATTGTTTCTTTTTTCTAGTAAACTTTTTGTAACTGGCCTAACTAGAAGTCCATCTATGATCTCCTTAGATGGGAATTCCATTGCGGCTAATAAAATTACTATCATAACTTTAGCGATGATAGTTGGCTCCGCAGCGTCTTGAACACCTTTTGCCATATACTGTAAACGTCCGTTTGCTATGTAGCGCTACTTTTTTAATACTTTGATTATTCTGCTTTCGGTAATACTATGTATGTTTATTTTAATTTGACATTTGAACTGGTCCATATTCTTTTCAAACGCCAATCTTCTTAATGGAAGCTTACTCATTGTCTTCAAAGTTTTAGTATCGTTTAGTATTTGATTATTGTTTCATTCAACGTCTGATGAAGAAATTATATAGTAAGATACATTTTGAGTATTTCTTGTTTGTTTCTTAACAACAATCAAATGCTATCTTAAAAATATCAAACCTATCAGCATGAGTTTAATATTTTTCAACCAGCATGAGATTAATAAAATACGCAAAAAGACGAAAGCAACGACTTTAAAATTATATTTATAAAGTTTATTGAATTATTTATACCGAATAAATCCGGAAAGTGTTTGTTGTGACCCACTAGCCGTACATAAATTATTTTTACAAATTCGCAAATAAATAACTCATAAATCAAATCACAAACGTACAAACATATTTTTATAAACATAAATGATTAAATAATCGACCACCTCGTCAATGATTTATCGTTAAAACCATTTCAATCTGTTTTGGTGTTACAGCCAAAACCATTTTTTTTCGTTTTTTTTTTATTTCTTATCATTTATCATGAAATTAATTGAATCAAAATCTATATAATTCCTTGACATAAATCAATTTTGTCTTATGTTAAACCAAGAAATAGAATAAAATCGACCAAAGAAAAGTATTTGAAATCAGAATTGAAATCAAACAATAATTTGTTATTGTTTTTCTTGTTGTTTGTGTTGTTCCAGTTGTTCTAGTCATCAAACTGACACTTTAAAAAAAATTTCTTGATATATAAGTATTTGTTTTCCATACACATTGGATTCTGACATAATAAATAAAGGAAAATCATCATCGTAAAGGAAATGGAAAAATGCTAAATGTCTTTTCTTTTCTTATGTTGTTTGTTATAGAAACTGTTTTGTGCTTTTTTATGATTTTGTTTTTTTTTCTTATTGTTGTCAAGATTGTGATAAAGTGAGACATTATTATTGTTACTAAGGATTTTTCGGAATAAAAGATGTCTTTATATAATGGAGGTAATTGAAGGATTTTGTAAAATAAATGGAATTTCACAAAAATTACAAGGCGAAGTGCAATTAGAAATATCAACATAATAATTGAAAATACGTTGTTTTTGAAATTTTGTACTAAAAAGTTTCAATATGTCTCACAACAACATATAGATACCTCGTAACGAATTTGTGTTGTTGTTTTAAAATGTTTATAGGTTTAACGTTTAAATTTTTATAGATTACGGCCACCCACCTGTAAATATGAATTCTGTCAAATCGTTTTATTTATATCTATTCTATTTATATAAGTTGCCTAAAATTCACAAAATTCGTCCCAAATATGATGCTCTTCTTCTTGTACTCAATTTATTGTTTTGGACCGAATCACTGTGGGCAGGCACTAACTATTGTTCGGGATTTAGCTTGAATTTCAGTGACCAATGTGATCCGTTTTAAAGAAAAAAATATATAGGAATGTCAATTTTTTTAATAGCCGAGAAAAGGATGATCCATGGAAACGAAAAACCTCGAATCGAAGCAATGGAATGATATTGACTATCCACACAACAAAAAGAAATTTATTCCATATTTTTATTATTACTAAGTTGTTGTTGTTGAAAATTTTTGATCTTCAAAGATTATGCATATCGTGATCTCATGTTGTATCTCTTAAATTATACCTTGATTTGTTTTATCCCGTTTTCATAGTATTTTTCATCATTGCTTCAGAATGTGGTCAATAATTGCCTTTTCATTAAAAAGCCTATAAAATCAGGTCCTAAGATAATCGCGTACATAAATAAGCCTACTATCGATGGCTTAGGTAAACATTTTTACGTCTTTCAGGCTAATTCAAAATGTTCTTCATTCTCATGCTCTCCATATTTTCAATCTACAAGTCATTATCCGACATCAGATCTTAAAAACTCAAATATTAATGTGCAGTAAATTTATAATTTTTGACGGCGTCGGCGGAAACGTTCTGATTATACCTTATTTTTGTCAAAATTAGTCCTATATATTTGCGCGAATCAGCGCAACACAATAAAGCAATTTATTTGATAGTATGTAATGGGTAAGCAAGATATTACTTTATCAGATGTACTTCCAGTTTCCGTCTTATAGTAATATGCTATAAGACTTATTCGAAAATATATGTATATATTTTTAACGTCATTTCAACCTTGTTTGTGTAACAACACAATTATTCAAAATATTCCTATGTACATCTGAGCCATTTTCGGTATTAAATTATTTTTTGTTAATTTTCTATATTTTTTCACCTAAATATTGTAATAAACTTCGTATAGAATGGGTTAATTGAGCCAAATCAAGTTCCAAACTCCTGAGGATTGGTGTACCGAGGCAATTAAAAGAGAGCAGCTAGAAGATCCAGCTATGGCTCCAGTATTGAAATGGAAAACCGAGGGAAGGCGGCCAGAGTGGAAAGAGGTATCACCTTTAAGTACGGAGGTGAAATGCTACTGGGCGCAATGGGACTCACTAATTATAGACAATGGGATACTAAAAAGGAAATGGGAGTCAACGGATGGAAAGAAAGTGTTAGAACAACTGGTGTTGCCATTAAGTCGAGTAGAAAAAGTACTGGGAAAGCTGCATGGATGTATTTCTGGAGGACACCTGGGAGTCAATAAAAGCCTAGCCAAAGTAAGGGAGAGGTTTTATTGGGTAAGGTACCGAACGGACGTGGAGCAATGGTGTCGGCGATGCGATACTTGTGCGGCGAGCAAAGGACCAAAAACTAGAACTCGAGGAGAGATGCAACAGTACAATGTGGGCGCCCCAATGGAGAGAATTGCGATAGACATCGCGGGGCCATTTCCGGAAACGACAAAAGGTAACAAATACATCATGGTGGTCATTGATTTCTTTACAAAATGGCCAGAAGCTTATGCGATACCGAACAAGGAAGCAGTTACGGTCGCTGAAACGTTAGTCAATGAATGGGTTTGCAGATATGGAACACCGCTCGAGTTGCATACCGACCAGGGAAGGAATTTCGAATCTCAACTGATGGAAGAGCTGTGCAGAACACTCGACATTAGAAAAACACGAACTACACATATGAACCCACAATCGGATGGCATGGTAGAACGATTCAACCGAACCATGGAAGAACATTTGTCAAAGGTAGTAGAAGCCAACCAAAGAAATTGGGACAAGGATCTTCCGTTATTCTTGATGGCCTATCGTAGCGCAGTGCACGATACGACAAGTGAAACGCCAGCGAATATCATGTTCGGAAGAGAACTACATCTTCCTAGTGACATCGAGTTTGGCATCCCTGGAGGTCTGGTATCCATGAAAACAGATTATGTGGGACAACTAAGGGAGAAGATGAATAAAATCCATCAACAGGTTCGAGACCACATTAAGATTGCCAGTGACAAAATGAAAACCAGGTACGACATAAATGCAAATAGTGGCGGTTTTCAAGAAGGAGAATTGGTATGACTATACAACCCCAGGAGAACTAAGGGAAGATCACCCAAGCTGCAGCCAGATTGGGAAGGCCCATATAAAATCATCAAACGAATTAATGATGTTATTTACCGCATCCAAAAGGGACCCCGTACCAAGATGAAAGTGATACATCTGCAAAGGTTGGCACCGTACCAAGGTAACAGCACCAATGCGATAGCTGATATTGTTCGGGACGAACAAAACTAAATGGAGGGCAGTGTAATAAACTTCGTCCAGAATGGGTTAATTTAATTTAATCATAAATAACCAATACGTTCCGCCTAAATGTTTTCTACATTCCCGTCTGATTATGGCAAAGATGAATTAAAAGTTAACTCCCTTTAACTAATACAAGTTGCATAAATTAATGTAAATTAAATTTTTACATTAATGAATTAAAAAGAGGAGTGGCCTATTGATTTCTAGAAACTACAGTGAGTACCAGAAGATTCGGCTTATTTGTTTTTGAATATAAATAAGCGAACAAAATATCAGATAGACAGTTTTAATTTTGCAATTAAAAGTGTTTTACAAACATTCGAAAGTATAAGGAATAATCGGTGGTACTTGAGCCTGGGTACTACTAGTAAAGGAATTTGAACTTAGTGGAATAGTAAATACAGATTTTACGATTCCGAATATTATTGATTCAAATTGTGGAAAAGCGGTGAAGTTTATCGTGCATAAATTGGAGACCCTGGAATTTATTGCAATTAAAATTGGAAGTTGCTGTAACTGGTTGATAAATAAAGTTTGAGATTTTGTTGACTAAGGATCTGTCTTTTTACTGTCGTATTTGCTCAATAATCGAAAAGAACTAACGAAGAGTCGTTACAATATGAAAAAATTGTAGAGAATTAATGAAAAAAAAAAGTTTTGGGCAGTGATGTATATCAAACTTAAAACTCTTTGTTAAAGTACAAGGATTTTTTTATTTCTGTTAAGAAATTTATTACAAAACTAACACGAAACATCAATACGATGCCGGCAAATTATAACAGATCATAAATTAACATAATTTAGTGAAAAGATGATACACTCAGCAAACTACTCAAAAACCTCTCTATATAGCGTTTCGAGAAAATATTACAAAATCACAAAATCATATTTTTTTCAAAATTCCAAAAATATTGAAAATATTAAATAAAATCAAACTTTTTTCAAAATTCCAAAAATATTCCAAAAATTAGAATAAAATCAAATATTTAAACTTTTTCTAAATTCCAATAATATTCCTAAAATTCTTAAAAATTCAAACTTTTCCAAAATTCTAAAAATATTGCAAAAATCATTACAAAATCAAAAATTGAAACTTTTCCAAAAATTACAATAAAATCAGAAATTTAAAATTTTTCAAAGTTCTAAAAATATTCCAAAAATTCTTACAAAATCAAAACTTAAAAATTTTTCCAAAATTTTAAAAATATTGCAAAAATGATTACAAAATCAAAAATACAAACTTTTTTCAAAATTCCAAAAATATTTCAAAAACTATAACAAATTCAAAAATTTCGATTTCCAATTTCATTTTCAATTACATTTACGTCATAAAAACAGCTACATTTTTTTCCCAAAAAATTGTCTAAAAAAACAAATGAAATCATTTTTTGACTTACTTGACATTATTTTTTTGACAAACTTATAATGCCATAACTCTCTATAATAATAATAAAATTTCATATCATTCAAATTATTAATTTTATTTTTTTCCAAAAAAATTGGATAAAAAAGTAAATAAAAATCTTTCTTTTGACACACTTGACAACATATTTTTGATAAACTTATAATGCCATAATTCTCAATAATAATAACAAAATTTCATTTCAAATAATTAATTTTATTTTTTTCCAAAAAATTGGGTAAAAAACTAAATAAAAATCTTTCTTTTGACACATTGGACAACATTTTTTTGACAAACTTATAATGCCATAATTCTCAATAATAATAATAAAATTTCATTTCAAACAAATAATTAATTTTATTTTTTTCAAAAAAATTGGGTAAAAAAATAAATAAAAATCTTTCTTTTGACACACTTGACAACATTTTTTTGACAAACTTATAATGCCACAAGTCTCAATAACAATAATAAAAATTCATTTCAAACAAATAATTAATTTTATTTATTTTTCAAAAAATTGGTTAAAAAAGTAAATAAAAATCTTTCTTTGACACACTTGACAACATTTTTTTGACAAACTTATAATGCAATAATCTAGTTTTTGATCTCACATACCAATCCCTACCATCAAGATTTCTCCAAATTCAGTGTTCCTACTCGTAAGTCGTAATCACTTAAAATGAACGTTTTTTAAGCCAAAAATATGAAAATTTGCTGTTTTTGACACACTTAATGATTTTTTTGACACACTTCCGGTACAGTTATCAAACACAGCGTCCTTTCGGACCTGTCCCTTGAGTATGCCTAGTTTTAGCAAAAAATTTTTGAAATCCCTACAGCGGCTTTCTCTGCAGCGTAGGTAATGACGGCCGGCAGACAGACATACATTTTTTTTTTGCTTTTTTAGAATCAGTAGGTCCTAAAACGTCGAGAAATGCCAAAAAAAAGTGGGAGTAAGAATTTCACTTTTGGCTCAGGAATGTAATTCTTAGGTCTTTCAGACCGAAGTAATTTCAATATAGAATAAACTTTATCCACAACTACTAAAGAATATATGCTTTCCATGCGTATGTCTTCCATTGTAATTGTATCCATGCCACAACTAGTGAATTTGATTAAAATTCTTTAACAGCTCTATAGTTTATTAAATATTCCCTAACAAATTAAACAACAAACTTGTTTTGTTTTTCGCTATCTTTGATGTTTTTATTTCAATATGGCGATACAAATTTTTGCATGAAAACTGGAAATTAAACGAAATATTTTACAGTCGTGGATAAAAATGCATCTTGTATTCGCTTAGGATGATGGCAATTCTTCACTCGGATGATTCCCTCCACTCGCTACGCTTGTTTCGGGAAACTTCATCCTCGTGAAGAATTGCCTTCATTTTAAGCTCATACAAGAATCTACTATTATCTGACTGAGGAATTTACATTTTGGCTCGCGGAATGAAAATTCTTTTTAAATTGTTTTTTTAATATCATGAGTTGGGGTTTGGTAGCTGAAACCGCTAGTTTGTTTTTTTTTTTTGTTAAATCGGTCGCTTGATTTTTGGAAGTGGAATTCGAAAGTTTGTGTTGGACATACCCGAAATTAATTTGCAAATAGTGATAAAACCAATAATTATTTTTTTTTTTTTTTTTTTTTTTTTTTTTTATTTTAAATTTATTGGTTTAGGACTAGCCCATATCACCAAAGATATATTACAGATAGTGATTACAAATAATTGATTTATATAAATTATATAAAATAAATTGTCCTAAGGAGGACGAAATCGACTGCATCATGATGACCTGTCGTGGAGAGGATGAAACTTGTCCTCCAATGTCGTAATGCGCAAGACCAAAACATATGATATGTTTTGTATCTGTCATTCCGACATTTTCGGTAAAAATTCCACCCCTTTCACAACACCTCATGATGCAGTAGATGATAATTAAATATATGTTTAATTTTATGTTAAGTTATTGTATTTTTTGTAATGAAACTAAAAATAGAATAGATAATTTATGTGTACATGAATTATAATATTTTCCTGAAGGCATTAATAACTACATTAGGAAACTATGAAATAACTGAAATACATTATAACATTAATAAAGGTATAAGTTAGAATGCAAAATTTTATATAATAGCAAGGAAAGAAACTTAATTAGATATATAATTAAAGAATTAGAAATGAAATTTAAAAAGCAGTCATTTACATAGTAAATTAATAATTGTTGAATAGTATTATATATAAGTGTATGGTAACACAACCAGAACTCGACCGCAGCATACCTGAACTAACCATGGATTCAGTATATAGAACTAATTCGAATACCGTGTACTAAATGGATGGAAGATCTGATAATAAGTATCATTAGGCAGAGTCATAAATTAACATTTATTTCATTAAGGAAATTTATGATTTCCATTATGTGACTTTCTTTATGATTTTTAAAAATATATGTCAAATTTTGAAACGTTAATGTTGGATATTTTAATCTGATATGAGAATATAATTGACAGTTCAAGAGGATGTGACTAGCATTCTCGTGGGTATTGCATTTAATGCAATTATCGTCATCAATTACTTTAATTAGTTTATAATATTTTTTGTCGTAGCAGTGACCCGTTTTGATTCTGTTGATTCTCTTTATTATATATGCTTCTAGTTGACTTTTATGAAACCACGGTTTGTGTCTAATATGATAATCTGTATTCTTGGCATGGGTGGAGCCTTTTATTTGAGTTCTTTGTAAAAAGTTCGATTGCCATAAGGAATACAGATGAATATTGAGAATTTTGTAGGCCTCGTCTGGAGGTGTTTTGATGTATAGTCGGTTATCAGATAATGAACCCAATTTTGCTGCTTTATCAGCCATGTCATTACCAGGAATATTGGACTGACTGGGTATCCAAACTATAATTGCTTTTATAACATTCGACATGATTAGCTCAAAGATTGATTTTTCATAGTATTAATATTTGGAATTTAAATTAAGTAATGAGATAAAGGAACTAAGAGAGTCAGAGAAGATAACGATTTGTGATAATTTTGAATGCAACGCCATTTTAATGGCTTCTAAGATGGCTATTGTCTCTAGAGATTTGATGGAAATGTTTTCCTGGATTGATAAAGATATAGTAGAATCGTCATAAACATTATATATGCCTATTCCCCTTCCCATGTCATTAACGGATCCATCAGTGTAACTGCAGTCAGTATATGAATAGTCATTAACGTGATTTAGACTTATCAATCTTTTGTTAAGCAAATCCCAGGTATCTTTTTTTGAAAACAAGGAATGAAGAGAGATATCAATAACCAGGTTGTCAAGTACAGAAGACGAGTCTATGATTCCAATATTGGGTAACCGAGGAATTTTAGCAATGGAATAATTGTATTTATTGTAAATATAATTGAAGTGTTTGACATGGCAGTCTGAAGTTATTATTTGGCCTATGTGAGTATTATTATAAATTCGATTTACTATGTATTTATAAATGAACCCTTCTATCTTGAGCTCAATGGGCAAATCACCTGCTTCCGCGATGATGGCAGAAACTGGAATGCTGTTGAGTAAACCCAGGCAGATTCTAAGACCACTGTTGATTATGACTTGAAGGATGTCAAAATGAGGTTTAGAGAAGGAAATGAAGGCGCTGTACATTAATCTATTCACAATTAGACCCTTGTACACATTGAGCAGTGTAGAGGGATGAGCCCCATATTTTTTACAGGCAAATATTTTTAAGATGTTATAGATGGATTTACATTTTTCTTTAAGTAATTTATGATGTTGTTTAAAGTTCAATTTATTGTCTATGTGAAAACCTAGTATTTTTAATAAATTCTTTCTCACTATGATTTTATTATTGATGGTGATCTTAGTGGAGGGAATTGACCGTTTGTAGTTGTGAAAATAAATGTAATTGGTTTTGTCTTCATTAATATACAATTTTAATTTTTTTAAGTTATCTATGAAAGTATTCAAGAAAGAATTAGTCTTCTTTTCAGCTAATAAGCAGTTGGTATCAGCAATAACAAAAAAGAAATCGTCTGCGTATTGGAATATACAGACATTTTCGAGTGAACAATTGTGAAGTTGGTGGGTGTATATATTGAAAAGGGTAGGACTCATCGGATCACCCCGAGGTACTCCGGAGCTGACAAGTTTTTGAATGTTAAACGAATTGTCTTTAAATATGATTTGCCTATTAATGAGACGGTTATATATCCAGGTAGAGTATTGCGTTGGAATGTTTATGTCTCTCATTATATCAAACAGGATGCCAGCATCCACATTATCAAAGGCGCCTTTAATGTCTAAGCTGACTAAAAATATACATTGTTTATTGTCGATGAATTGCCTAATCTTATTTAGCAAACAGAATAACAAATCCCGGGAAGATTTATTTTATCTAAAACCAAAGGATAGATCAGAAAACAGTAAGTTGTTTGTAATGTGGTTGTTTACTCTATTAATGACCAATTTGGCCATGATTTTATACAATGTGGGAAGAAGAGAGATGGGTCGGTAGTTTTGAAAGCGAGAACCATCCTTATTTACTTTAAGAATAGGGATAATGGATGAAGTTTTCCAGTTCGTAGGGAATGAACTGTTGTACCATGCTTTATTAAAGAGTTCCGAAAGTTTTTGAATATGATTTATGTCTAAATTCTTTGAAATTCTGTATGAGATCTGGTCGTGACCAGGAAGAGTATTTTTGGCTTTATTTATGATTGCTTCTATTTCTCCTGCACTGGATTCTTCCTTATTTAACGATAGAGCGGGGGTCACCTTAGAGTTTAGAATATTCAGGGTATTAGTGAAATTTAAGTCAAGGAAATCATTAACGTTTTCTTTGAGGTTGAATATATTAGTGCTCACATTCTTGTTGAAAAAACAGTCAATTTTTTTTCCAAATCGACTTAGAACTTGCTTTGGGTTGGGATGCTCTCAATGAAATTGTTCCATGCAGTCTTTTTTTCTTTCTTTATCTCTATTTTTAGTTTGCACGTTGCTCTTTTTAAGCCAATGTAAGTGAAGGGACCAGGATATTTATTATAAAGTCGAAATTTTTCTTTTTTTATATTCCATAGCCTATCTATATAGTTGTTCCACCAAGGTTTAGGTTTGATATTATTATTACTGGGAGTAACAATTGAGTTTGTATTAATGATGTTTACCAATTCCATTTCATAATCCTCAAGATCCAATATGATATTGAGATTCAGGTTAGAGATATCTTTGAAAATTTTACCATGATTAGGTTTTTTCTTATATTTAAAGGGTGCATTGAAATTTTCGATATAATTAGTTATGATGGGTAGGTGGTCTGAAGTGCCAATATTACATTGGATAATATCCCAAGAGAGTTTACTAAGTAAATCCTGCGAGGAAAGCGAAATATTAATGGCCGAGGAAGAGCCCACCCCGCCCAGTCTGGTATGGCTACCATTGTTTAATATAATAAAATTAGACTTATTGATGATATCTGCTACTAGAGTACCCTTGATGTCCGGTATACTGTTGTTTTCCCATAAAAGATGATGCGCATTGATATCTCCTAAAATAATAGAGTTTTTGTCATTTTGCAGATTATGTAATAATAAGTTGAAATTTGTCTTTAGTATTTGCGTATTAATATTAGGAGGGGCGTAAAATACCGTGAGTGAAAAGGATTGATTGTCATTATCTGCTATCACAACATTCATAACTTCAACAGATTTGAAATTCCAATGAATGTTAATATCTTTAACAATGATGTTTTCTTTAATTAAAAATCCCACACCGCCGTAGTTATCGTGCCTATGCTTTAAATGGGTGTAATAGTTTGCGAATTTGTAGTTATCTTGGGGTTTAGACCATGTTTCTATCAGGAAAGCTTTATATATATTTTCCAACTCTAGAAATTGTTCCAATTCAGCTTTATTCTTTCTCAGACTTCTAATATTTATCTGAAGTAACTTTAAAGGCATCCAGGAAAGAAGAAGATAGGCAAATGCCTAAAAAATGTTTTTAGAATAAATGTTTGCACTGAACCTTGTGAAGAGACGTTGGAACCGTTATTAATAATGCATATCAAAAATGTAGAGAGGATTATAGAAATTATACAGGTTGTGAGTGGATATAATATCAAGTGTATCCTAGAAATTGGGGGTAATTGAAATTTATAGAGGGACAAATTTAAAAATGAAAAGAAAGTAGTTATTCTTATATACCTCATATGGTTAAGCGTTAATTTACACCTTAATTACATTTAAAAATGCACCAAATATACCATATAGGTCATTATTATTTTATAATGCAATGGTTCAGTTGAAACATAAACAGCTACAATGAAAGCGAAACCACTTATAAGTACAATATTATTTGAATGTATAATTAAAATAGAAATAGATAAAGATGACATAGAAGGTTTTATCGATCTGATTGGTAAAAGCGGAAGTAAGAGTTTCCTGTCGAATAGGATAATATAAGAAATATGCAACAAGATACGTAAATATGTAAAAAGAATAGTACTCAAATCACAATCAAACTCGCCCAATCCTGGGACATGATTGTGTCTGTAATCAATCGAATTTACCTTAACCACTCCTGAAATTGAGGGTGAGAACACTACAAAGTTATTTGTTAAGAAAGGTGTAAATACATTTCTGACCTTATAATTAATAGCCTTTGACCACATAGGCAAAATAAAAGACACTAAACATAGTAACCATTCATCTAACGATTGTAAATTCAAAATAATCCAGTGTGGGAAGATGGGATGGTTACGGAGAAAATCTGAAGACCTATATGTATGTATATGATCAATGAGATTCAAAATGATACAATTAAAAATCCACAATATTCTGGGATGAATGTGAGTGAGAGAAATGTATGAAACTAACGATTTATTGCCTGGTATGACTACTATAGAAATTTTAGGAAACCAGATTAATTCATTGAAAAGTGCATTGAGCGAAGAATTCAAGATCACTGAATGCCAAATTCTAAGATATAAACGTGAAAAGTTAGGAAATTTGTCACAGGTCCTAGCGAGGGACAAATTATAACTGTAAGAAAAACCTTTAAAACTAAATGTAAAGCTATAAGTTAACAAATAATAATGGAGAGAAAGTACATTAAAAAGCGCGTAAAAATAATAGGATGAGAGATTATTAAACGATAAGCGTCATTTAATCCCGTCATCGTCAGGTAAGGTCCCCTCAATAGACAAATTATTATTATGTCCGACTATATTGTCAATGGATTGTTTGGTGTATGAGGATAGTAATTTTTTCATTTTTTGCAAATTACGGCATAAATTCTTGATTTCAGGGTCCCTTCCACCTGTGTTGTTGCTGGATTTTGAAAATTTATCACTTATGGTAAGGGTATCCTTAACCCATATTAAAAGATTTACTTGATTGTTTTTGATTTCTTGTATTTCTGATCTCAATTTGTCAGTTTCCTTTTGATTATCCTCTTTGAGAGCTTTCAATTCGGACATTATGTTCATATATTCGTTTTGATTATGAATCAATGTCTCATTATTCTTTCTAAGCTTGTTGTTTTCTTTTAGTATAGAAGTCAATGATTTAGTATAGAAGTCAAAATGCTTTTTGTTTTATGGTTTGGATCTGATAACCCTCTGGAGAGTCAGTTTTATTTGCATTATGGTCATTAGGGAGATTGGGGAAATGTTCGGAGACGTATTTAAAAGTGGGAGGAGTAATTAAGTCTTTTGCTTCCTTGAAGGACAATTTCTTTATGACCATCATAGTTTTGATTTCTTTTTGTTTCATATACTCGGTGCAGTCAGTGTGATTAGTTCTGCATTGTTTGTTGCAATATAAACAAAGTGGGTCATTAGGACAATCCTTAGTAGAATGATCAATATCCGAGCAGTTAAAACATCACCCTTTACTGCGACACTTAGAAAAAGAATGTCCGTATATTAGACAATTTGAACAAATTAATGGTCCCATGGCGTAAGGTGAAACGTGTCTCTTGACATTGGAAATAGTAATTATTTCGGGTAAGGTATTTTTACGAAAAGTAACCACCAGAGAGGAGGAGTTCTCAGCTGCCATTGTGTTAGTGTTCCATCTTTTAAGCCTATGGAGATCCACTATGTGATTCATTGGATTTAGCTCTTTCCATAGATCATCGATTTTGATGTCCGTTGAAATGGATCTGATGACCCCTTTAGATTTCACGAAGGAGTTGGGGATGTATGCATTGTAGTCTTTATTTTGTTGAAAAAGGTCTATAATAGAGTTGGCCGTAAAATAGTCTTTTGTTCTAACCCTGACTCTACTCCTGTTTATTTGAAATACATCAAGAAGAACGCCTAGTTTGAGATTTTTTAAATAGATGGCCATAGAAAGGTCATCAATATATTTTCCTTCAATAATTAACATGAAAGGATCTCCAGATCTCCAGGGCGATATTTGTAAACTAGGTTAACAGAAGAGTCTTCCTGGTTGGTGTTGTAAGCGAAGTGGGATTATTTGTATGTTCAATGATAGGGTTTTTGTCCTTAGCAGTATTATTATCTGAGTTTAGTATTGAGTTAAGTAGGTTATCCGTAGGGGGATTTAAATCCGAAATGGAGGATGCAACGGAGAGATCATGATCCATATCCTGATCGTAACTGACTCCTGTTTCCAATGAATTCAATACCGGATTATAACTAGAATCAATATCTAACCCCGGGTTAGATTTGATCCTTTTTATAGCTTTAATAAGATCCTCCTGACTTTTATTTTTCTTAATAGACATGATCGGGTATAAGAATACTGGGAAGGATAAAATGAATAGATGTAACACTTGATATATCAATCGTCTGGTAAATAGGATACCACTCTTGTTATTATTTAGTAAATGATACAAGGAGTAACCGTGATATTGTAACGTTGTCCCTAAATAATTTTATCATAAGATAGAAAGAAAAGGGAAATGTAAACGGAGAGAATCCTAGGCAATTGGTGAAATAAAAGCGGGTTAGCGTATTGAGGATATCCAGAACCTCAATATACTGTTGAAATATGACTTAACTTGATATATCTAATTATATTTCAGAAGGGAAGCAGGTAGTTCCACTTGGAGCTAGGAAATATAGAAGACGGAGTAGTAAAATCTGAGGTAAATGATTGATGTGTACCAGAGCTGATTAAAATTACTAAATTAATCCGAAGAAGACTAGTTGTTTATCCCTGAAGTACTAGTAGAGATGTACTAGTTCAGATTATAACTGTGAATGTCTGATTATGAGCATTGGCTGTATCCAACTGTCAATTAAATTCGGTGATATTAAACATAGTTGCCGGATACTATAGGACGAATGAATATACAACCGATTAATTTGTCCTAAGAAATGTCACATATAAAACAAGACACATATTTAATAATGTGAATCATGAAGATTGATGACTGAATTATAACTGAACAAAGAACTAATCCATAAACACAGGAATATGGACGTGGTCGAGTTCTGGTTGAGCTTGCATATATATACACTATAATTAATAAATTGAAATATAAAAAATGAATTAAAGTTAATTAAATTATGTCACCTGGAGTGGTATTAACCACAAAGAAGGTAATAATGAGAACCGTTGAGTTGAAAGTTGTTGATGGCAAATCTTCCAGCTGATGATGTACTGAGTGATATTTAGGAGTTCCTAAATATCTATATTTAGGCTTATAAGTGTTTAATCTATGATTGTGATGAACTTGGTATGGTTTCCAGAATTAATTCCGATGATCCAATGTTTTGTGTATGATGTTTACTTGATTTATTGTAAGTGATGATTGTAATAATGTTGTTTGTTTAAATGATGTACAGAATTCTTGATGACATTAACACCCTGCCAAATTGTAGTGTGGATCTTGTATCTATTCAATTCGATGAATTTCGTTATTGTAGTTGCAGAAATATATTTGTGCTGATGAGATCCAAATTGAGTTGGATTCTTTGCCAATGTATAAAAATGCGATGGCGTGTTGTATTTCTAATTGTTGTATTTGAGGTTATGTGCGGATGTTTATTTTTATATTATATTTGATTAATTAATTTGCGTCTGCCATTATGTATATGTTTATTCAAAATAGATGAGGCGTAGAATATTCTGGAGTTACATAAATGGTGTCTTAAAATTGTTTGATATTTTATTTCATGTAATAAAGGCACATGTGAATAATGTGTTGTCCAATTTGATTGTAATCACTTGAAAATATGCTTTTCTTTACATTAACTTGAGATTAAATTTTGTTGCGCTAGTTGATAACGAATATAATAATGTCGGAAAGTGCTGATTTAGTGACTTTCAGGTTTATTGATTGTGGCGGATGAGCTGATGAGTTCCGAATTGAGTTGGATTCTTTGCCAATGTATAAAAACTGCAATGGCGTGTTGTAATTCTTATCGCTGTATTTGAGGTTATGTGCAGATTTCTATTTTGTTTTATATCTGATTATTTTGAGGTTGTATCGTCTTATTTAATTATAAAGCCATTATATATATGTATTTTCTGAATAGATGAGGCGTAGAATATACTGGAGTTACATAAATGGCGTCTTAAAATTGTTTAAATTTTATTTCAACAATAAAAGCACATATGAACAGCGTGTTGTCCAATTTAATTATAATCACTTGAAAAAATACTTTTCCTTTAAATTAACTTGAATTTAACTTGAAATTAAATTTAAATGTACAATTGCTTTGATTTTTGGATTATTTTTAATTAGCGACTGTTCACTACACAAGCCGGCACGCCAATCGGCGTGGTCGTCTTGACCACCGACAATGAAAGCCAAAGCGATATTGTGTATTTAATAAAGTTAATGCACACTAACACATTTATTTTGAAATCCGATTACTGTAATTGTCTATAAAATATTATGTGATATTTATGATTGAATTTTGACAGGAATGATTTTAATTGCGACTGTTCACTACACTGTTTAAAAAGCGAATGAATAATTATTTGATAATTTAAAAAAAATAATGATAAGAAACTGTTGCTAGTTCGGAGTTTAGTGCTCTAACATAAGTGGTTGATTAAATTCAGTGAAATAGTTTAAGAAAAGTTTGGTTTTGTTTATACCACAAACTAAGTTGTAAGTTTTAAAAAGAAATTTATTAAGATTAAAACCAAACTAAATCATGTAAGCAAGTTCTGTATTTAAAAAAGAAATAAAACTACATAAAATTTAAGTGGTCAGAGTGTCTTACTGGAAATAAAAGTGGATTTTGATTTGAAAAGAAAATGAAGTTTTTTTATTCAGTATTTCGTGTGCTCGGTTGATGCCTCCCTCTAATCAGTAAATAGAGAGAATGGCGGTTGATTAATGTGGCCTGGGATTTAAATTGTAACGATTAGTAGTGCAAGCTATGACCTCCAGATGGAAGCCAAGATTGCACTAGCTAACATTAACGATTTTGTCTACCTAGTTAGTACCCGGACCCGCTTTTTCGACTTGGCTCAGACGTATATTCGGTCGTGGGTTATCCGGTAACTAGGTAGTCCTGGTAGTCAGCGGTATAAATATTAAATATGGAAGATAGACTGCATCCCTACCTACCTAGGATATCCTAAAACCATGTTCACTAATCTATACTAGCCCTAATATCTAAAGACAGAAGTTGCGTGTTCTCGAAGAACACCAACCACCTCAGATGGCCAAAACATCTTTATCTACACAAATAATAAAAAAAAACTCACCTTGGTAGTTAGTTGTCTGATGCTAATGCCACTGTCTGATGAGGAGTTTCCCAACACATAAAGGAAAGAATTTGTTTTCTTTTGCGTTAATATTATTAGACTTTATTTGAGCATACCAGATAGCAATTTTCCACAACAGTAAAATCAATAATTTCCATCAAATCACTTAATAAATTTATAATTCTAATTTCTTTTATATTTACTTGGTAGTGTTACCAATTGAAAGTTAACACAGTATTCTTAACAATTGTTATCCAACCACTTAATAAATTTATGATTCTATAATTCAATAATTCTTATCAAATCACTTAATAAATTTATAATTCTAATTTCTTTTATATTTACGTGGTAGTGTTACCAATTGAAATTTAACACAGAATTCTTAACAATTTTTATCCAATCACTTAATAAATTTATGAATCAGATTTCTTTTATATTTACGTGGTAGTGTTACCAATTGAAATTTAACACAGAATTCTTAACAATTCTTATCAAATCACTTAATAAATTTATAATTCTATAATTCAATAATTCTTATTAAATCACTTAATAAATTTATAATTCTAATTTCTTTTATATTTACGTGGTAGTGTTACCAATTGAAATTTAACACAGAACACAAATAACCAGGCCAAAACCAAATAAAAAATTAACTCAAAACCAAACTGAACAACAAAAAAACTTAACCGAACCGTTTGGTAGCGCAAGAGACCGTTCTTCTTCCAAACTCAAAACCTTACTCTCGATCAACAACTTTTGTCTTCCCTCGAAACCTCGGTTTAATATGAGCCCCGTGTCAAAAGCTCTTAATCGACAGAAAAAACAAAAAATTTCAGAAAATTAAAAAGACGTTGGGAATAAAAAACAAGAATTAGCTTAAGTGAAATTTGATTAACACTTAAGTTAATGAGTATTTTAACATAAATTATGTTTTGCATAATTTGCAAAACTGAAACCTGGGAAAATTTTAATATAATTTAAATGCTGTTTTGAATAATTTACAAAACCGAAACATGGGAAAATGTGTTGAAAATAGATAGGATGTCATAAGACATCGAAATTAACAAACTAAAATTTTCTGGAATAACAAGAACTTGCGACGAAGGGGATATGATAAGTTTTTGACACGAAGGTAGTGTGTCTGGGATTCCCTTCGTCACAAACTGCGAGAGCAAAATTTGTTTTTTCTTGCTGAGGATTAATTTTGGCGAAAGGTGCAGGACGGCCAATAGAGGAATCAACATCGTTCATTCATCATCTCTAACAGTCACAGGGAATTGTTTAATTTTCTTCTAAAGCAATAATAATTTGGGGAGGAGTGCGGAATGGCGGTTTTCCCTCCTGGAGATCCTGGGTGGTTTTCTGAGGCAAGCTTTCTTTTGTTTTTTATTATATTCTAAATTTTCTTGTTAAAGAGGATGGTCAATAGAACCTTCGCTCAATCGAGCCAGCGGTATGGTTTAATAGCGTGCGAGACCAAGTGGTAGACCTTCACGATCTCCCAAACCTCCTACTACATGTATTGAACTCCAAAATAATTTTGTTTTGATTGTATTTATAAATATTTTGAATGTCTTTTATCAAAAAATTAACAAGAACATTTTCTCTCTGATTTAAAATTACATATATAAAACAATGAATTCGCATGTTATTGAAAAAAATTTGCTTTAATTGAATCCATTAATGAGTATCTTAATTTACAAAATTGGAAACAAGATACCGAGATTGAGCAGGGTATGGGCAAGGGAAAAATCATCGAGTCTAAATATCGAGAAAGCCTTTCAAAGGAGAATCCCTTGCTTGAGTTTCCAAGAGACGGAATGATTAAGGAGTTCAACTTCGATAGGAAATATGCATCGCAGTTGGGCAAAAAAGCGGAGTGGAGCCGTGAATTCACTACGCACTATCTGAGTAACGATGTAATCAAATAATACGCGGATGGTTCAAAGACCGAGGCAGGGGTGGGTGCAGGGGTATTTGGATCAGAGATCAAATACTGTGACCCATGAGCTCCTACCCAAGCGTTTTCCAAGCCGAAATATGTGCTATCGAAAGGTGCGCAGACCTCAGTTTAGGAAGAAAATATAAGAACAAGATAATTGCTATCTTGTCGGACAGCCAAGCAGCAGTTAATGCGTTAAGCTCATATACACCATCACATCCAAAATGGTTGAAAGCTGTTTGAGCAAACTAAACAAGCTTGGGAATGGTAACAATGTTACAGTTTACTGAATACCTGACCATTTGGGTATTCCTGGTACTGAAGAAGTTGACAAATTGGAAAAAGGCGAGGTGCTTTAACACTATTTGTCGAGCCGGAGCCCTTTTGTGGATTGGGGACAAAGCCGTCCAGGAAATCGATGAGGGAAGTAATTAATTATGATAGAATGGTCATAAAACGGAACAAAACCGTGGGTTTAAGGCAGTCCAAGGAGTTGATTGGGTAGTTTAATTACACGAGACCATTAATGTGTTCTAAGATGAATGGGAACAACCTGAGAATATTGACAGGGGTTCTTACTGTAAACTAAGAAAATACCATAGGAACATTAGGGAGGAGCCGAGGGACGAGTGTAGATTCTGCCTATTGGAAGAAGAGACCCAGCCCATCTTCTCAAAAATTGTGGAGCCTTGATAAACATGAGAAGGTTGCATCTGGGGGAGTATAATATTGATGGGCATGGCTTGCATAAACTTAACCCTACCCATATCCTGAAATTCTCAAGTGAGGCTGGATTGGAGAAGGTGTTCAAACAGGGTATTCACCACGAGGTATTAGGGTGCGGTACAATAGAAAACTTTGGTCGCAGTACAACATATCACTGCCGAATTTAATTTTAATCTAAAAGCTAATCTAACCAAAAAATAAAAAAACCAAAAAACAATCATAAAATAGATAATCTTTTTCATAATAAAAATTTAATTCAATTTAATCATAGAAGCCTTTGCCCTTTTAAATATTCGAGAGAAGGACATGCACTTTAGTTTAAACTTATTGTTTTTTATATAATCAGTGCATAAATACTTTTTTATTCGCCTATATATTAAAGTGTTTCTTTATTACTGTGATTTGCGGCTTTAAAGTATCACTTTTCAACTATTTATTTTGTCGTCATAGCTACGTCCAAAAAAGTAAAAAGCGTTTGTATTTGTTTAAATTCTATGAAAAATAAATTTTTTTATCAAAGCAACCCGCAAATTCAAAATTTCATTATCCAATTAAAATAGTTGTTATCATTTGTTGTCATAGAATTTGGAAAAAATAATAAATATTTTTTCAAAGGTTACTTGTTCCACATATTTTTATTTTAAAATTTATGAAAATTTATAATTTTAATTTAGAATAAACAACTTTTCTTAAGATATTTTGCTTGCGGCGAATAAAAAATAGTATATGATGCACGGACGTAAGCTATTTTGGACTTAATGTGGGTGCAAATCTCGGCTAGCGCCTCGATTTGCAAACTCCACATCCGTCCAAAATCTTTAGCTTTACGTCCTAGCATCATAATGTACTATTGTTGATCATTTTATAAAATTTTTTTATAAGATTTTTTTATTATATGCCGCAACATTCGCGGCACAGAATAAAAATAACAGCTGTTTATTTTATTCCATTAAGACTAACAACGCACACAATTATGGGTGTAAAAAAATAGAAACAAACCTATATTTATAGTTGTCGGAAGGATAAATTTAATTGGAAATTTTATTAAATTAAATTTAATTGTTTGGAATTATTGGAACAAAAAAGGAATAAAATTCCTTTAGAAACGGTCTAGAAAAGTCTGATTTTTGATTTTTTTTCCAATGTTTTAATAGCTATTTATGTATTAAGGGCGCAAAGTATGTCTTTTCCGCTTGAGAGCGAAACTGTTGCTCGAGGCGAGCCGAGAGAAACAATTACTCGAAAGCAAAAAAGATACTTTATGTTCGAATTGCATACAAGATTTTTTGTACGAGTAAGATTATGTATTATTTGCATAAATAAAAATACATATATTTATTTACACAAAATACCAAAACATTTTTAGAAATTATTTTATCCAAGCAGTTTTTCAAAATAATAGTAATAATAATAACTTTAGGCATTGTTATTTCAATTTTAGGCATTGTTATTTCAATATTGGCATTGTTATTTCAATAGGAAACAAAGGCCTGCTTTAGGAATAATTTTTGAATTGTAAAAGTGCATTTTACGGTTTGCTCGTCCAAAAAATATATTTTTATGACGGATTGCAGAGAAGGCTGTTTAAAGAACTTTTAAAGCTAAGTTGATATTTATCCATCAAAATGTTATATGAATGTCTTTTCTTGCTATACAACATTTAATGCCAACCTTGACTAACTGTCCTATTAAATTACAATTGTATATATTCTTCTTTTCAATTATTTTTTACTCAACCATTACTCTTCGTCTAAAATAGGTCAATCAGTCAATTTGCTTTCACAGGCTGCACAATATATAAAATTAGGGGAACGAAGTAGTTCATCTTTAAGTCAAAATTTGATAAATTTCATTTTTCAATTTCAACCTTCAACATATAACACAATATTCGGATGTTGTGTAGACCCTAATTAAGCAAAACAATTTGATAAATTTGATAAACTTCCAATTTTCAATTTTGTCTTCATGTTCATACTCCCAAAATTCATTAATAAAAAAAGCATAACTTCCGCTTTCTTTTGTTGAAAAATGAAATTTGAAAAAATTGTTAATTTAAATATAAAAATTAATTTTCCACATTTTCATAGATAATTTCCTTTTCGTTTTTTTATTTTATAAAAAAAAAATACAACACAGAATAAGTACGATCAAAATAAATTTATTTTTTAAATGAACAAGTGCTGACAATATAAATAAGCTCAATATTTGAACCGGAAAAGCTTATGGAAAATAGGGTTTTTTGGAAATTTTTCTTTTTTCTTTATTTTTTCTGTTGTTGTTTTGTCAAAGTGCTTTAGGGAAAGTTAGTTTTTCATTAGGGAATATATTTTTGTTGTTAAATTAACAGAAATGAGTGTTGGTTGTTTAAATCGTTGTTTTGTTGGACTTTTGCTACAAATTCTTTTGATTGATGTTTTTTTGAAGGCAAGATTTGATGAGAATGAAGATGCATAAGAAAAAAAGAATAATTGAAAATGGTTTTTATGTTTTGCTTCTGCTCCGACGACCTTTTATTTTAATGAAAACTTTCATTTATTCAACGGACGATTTTTTGGATTCTTCTTTCCGCGTTTTAATGAGTTTTTAACACAATATTTGTTTTATTAAAATTAGGATTTATTTCAGTTGAAGGATTAATATTCTAAACAAACGGTATATAAGTTTTTAACATTTTACAAATAAACTTATAATTCGGATATTATATAGAAGTTTATCATAAATTTCAAATGTAAGACGATCTGAGGGCTGTCGTTCTTTATATTTTAAAATCATTAAGCTGAGAGAAATATCTAGGGAAATGTTCTGTAAAAGTTTATACAACATCTTCAGAAAACAAATTTTTGTTTTCAGTTTTAATCGTATTTTTTCATAAACATTGTAATATCAATTTCTTCTCCTACATTTCGTCCCATGACATCTTTATTTGTTGTCGCTTACATTGCCTAATGGATAGTTTGTTATTTCTTTTATTTCTTTATGATTTATACGAAACAGTTTTTTAATATCTCTTGCATTCAATGAAAAATTTCTCAAACAATCCATATTGACAGTAATTACGAACTTTATGTTTACAATGAATATTTCATATTTTATGTTAATATTGACAAAAAAAAACTTATTATTTCCACAATTGTATATATAGGGTGTCACAAAAATGTGATGTTATTTGTACTATAATAGTCGATTAGCGATTTATGTAAAACTAGTTGTTCGATTTTAATGTAATGTAATGTAATTCAAAAATTCAATCACCGTTTTAATCGAGTTTCAATATGGCTAGTTATATCGGTGATCAGCTCAAAGAAAGTTTACCTATTTACCAAAATAGAATTTCGAACTTTCTCTACCCCTAGTAAAAAACAAATGCAGAAATTATTTTCAAAACAGAAAGTAAATTTTATATACCCATTTTCTATATCACCCTCATACCTCAAAATGGTATCATTTTAATCCATTTTTTTCTACTCGTTACAATACCTGTCGCTTATTATTCCATCCATTAACTTCTGGAAAGAAAAATAATAAAATCCAACAACATAATCCAATAAACATAAAAAAAATGAGAAATTCCAACCAATTAAACTTTCTAATATAACCAAAAAAACAAAACTTAATCTTTCCTTTTTTCATTTTTATTTTTTTATAATTTTTCCTTTGCTTGAAAAAAAAATGGTCAAATAATAAATTTTCCTTTGCTTTCAAAACTGTTCTCGGATACTATTCTGTTAAACGAAGCTTTATTCAGTTTCAATTTAAAACAAACTCAATAAAATTGTAATATAAAAAAAATTTTCAACGAATAAATCTACCCATAATTTCAACAAACTTATTGTTCTTTGTTGAGGAAAACAAAAAAGCAGTCGGGTAAAAAATCAAATAAAAGGTAACAAAACAATGAATAAAAATGTATTGAAATGGAAATAACACTTTTTTTATTCATTTCTTATTTATATCATTTTTAAGATTCAAATAATTTGATCGAAATAAATCAGAATAAAAATGAAATTTCGTTTCTGATTTTTCTGAATAATAATTTTTTTTTGTTTTTATTGATTTGATTGATAGATGGGTTTGGTTGAATAAAATATTTGGTTGGATTGTTTGGTAAATCAAAATTTCAGTAAAATATAAAATTTGTGTTGTATAAGAAAAGTTACGATTAAGGTTTTACGACGCATAATCTTTTATTTAATCTTGAATAAACGTTACGTTAGAATTTCTGAAGAAATATCGTAAGAATTTTTTCGAGCTTCAACGATTAAAAGTTTGAGTTTTATTTTTCACCTGCCTCCTAATGCCTGACCAACATGAAATTATCTATTCATAATTTCAACAACAGGCAAACAATATCCACGAAGTAGAGTATTCTTTCAATTCAACAGCTTCAGAAACTTTACAAAGAAACTCGAGAAATTCTGAAAGTATTTTCAATTTATTTAATTGTCTTTGATTTGTATCAAGAATTTTAGTTTTGTTATTAAAATATTGTATAGTAAAAATTGAGGTCAAATACGATTTGGTTTTGTATCATGAATCAATTGTTTTACTTTAAACTACGATCTAAACTATGAATTTAATTGCATCTTTACCGCATCGATGAATTTATCAATCAATTTGCGCGATTTTTTTATGCGCAAAAAGCTATATCTACCAATAGTTCAGAGAATAAAGACAAAAACAATTGGTTAACTACTGAAAAATTCAAGCAAAGCTAGATTTTCGTATGAACCTTCTTTATGTGGTTCTAAACAATATCCCAAAAGACCCATCGATACATGTTCCGTTAAAAATGTTACGCGGAGTCTAAGATCACAAAAAATGTTTTTCGCAAAAAACTCGTTAACGGTAACTTTTATCGAAAAATAGTGGTCATAAAATACTTTTTAAGCTACAAATTTTATTCGCTATTTTTCCGATAAAAGTCACCCACCGTTAACGAGATTTTTGTAAAAACCCTTTTTTGTGAACTTTGATCCCGCATAACATTTTTAGGGGCACATGTATTGATGAGGATTTTTGGAATATTGTTTCAAACCACAAAAGAAAAGTTCCTGCAAAAATTCAGTTGTCGTCTAAATTTTTCACAATGCAATGTCTTTATTCCCTGTATTACAATCAATATCGATGAAATTATTTAGAACTATACATTATACAACCATCATAATTTTGTAAATATCATGCCTCATCTGGAAATAAAATTCATAAACTATTCAGTAAAACATATTGATTTTAAATTTTATATCTGGTTAACTTACTTACTTTACTTTTACTACTATCTGGTTAACTTACTGTCTGGTTAGTTTACCATCTGGTTATCGTACTTACATGTACTTACCTACTTACTTTTTAATCAAATTAACTATCAAGAACTTATTACTTCGGTCTAAAAGGCCTAAGTATTACATTCATGAGCTAAAAGTGAAATTCTTACCCCTATTTTTTGGCATTTCTCGACGTTTAGGACCTATACTGATTCTAAAAAAGCAAAAAAAAATGTATGTCTGTCTGCCGGCTGTCACAACCAAAGAAATATAGAAAATGGCTGAAGGGATTTGAAAAAATTTGAGTTCTAAAAATAGGTACACTCAATGGGAAGAGCCGAAAGGACGATGTGTGCGATAACTGTACCGGAAGTGTATCAAAAACATCGTCAAGTGTGTCAAAACAGGGAAATATGCATATTTTTGCTTTAAAAACGTTCATTTTAAGTGTTAATGAGTAGGAACAAAGAATGCGAAAAAATCTGGATGGTCGGGATTGGTATGTGAGATCAAAAACTAGATTATTGCATCATAAGTTTGTCAAAGAAATGTTGTCAAGTGTGTCAAAAGAAAGATTTTTATTTATTTTTTACCCAAATTTTTGGAAAAAAATAAAATTAATTATTTGTTTGAAATGAAATTTTATTATTATCATTATTGAGAATTACGACATTATGAGTTTGTCAAAAAACTGTTGTCAAGTGTGTCAAAAGAAAGATTTTTATTTAGTTTTTTATCCAATTTTTTGGAAAAAAATAAAATTAATTATTTGTTTGAAATGAAATTTTATTATTATTATTATTGAGAATTACGACATTATGAGTTTGTCAAAAAAATGTTGTCAAGTGTGTCAAAAGAAAGATTTTTATTTACTTTTTTACCCAGTTTCTTGGAAAAAAATAAAATTAATAATTTGTATGACAGGAAATTTTATTATTATTATTGAGATTTAGGCATTATACGTTTGTCGAAAAAATGTTGTCAAGTGTGTCAAAAAATGATTTAATTTATTTTTTTAGCCAATTTTTTAGAAAAAACAATTTAACTGTTTTTATGAGGTAAATGTAATTGAATATGAAATTGGACATGGAAATTTTTGAATTTGTTATATTTTTTGAAATATTTTTGTAATTTTAAAAAAAAAGTTTGTAATAATTTTTGCAATATTTTTAGAATTTTGGAAATAGTTTTAATTTTTGATTTGTAAGAATATTTGGAATTTTTTTTAGAATTTTGACAAATTTTAAATTTTTGATTTTATTATAATTTTTGGAATTTTGAAACAAGTTTGAATTTTTGATTTTGTAATAATTTTTGCAATATTTTTTTAGAATTTTGGAAAAGTTTGAATTTTTAAGAATTTTTGGAATATTGTTGGAATTTTGAAAAAGTTTAAATATTTGATTTTATTTAATTTTTGGAATATTTTTGGAATTTTGAAAGAAATATGAATTTGTGATTTTGTAATATTTTCTCAAAACGCTAAATGGAGAGGTTTTTGAGTAGTTTGCTGAGTGTTTCATCTTTTCACTAAAAAGTTAATTTATGATATGTTATAGTTTTTCGGCAACGTATTGATGTTTCGTGTTAGTTTTGTAATAAATTTCTAAACAGAGATAACAAAATACAAGTACTTTAACAAAGAGTTTTATGTTTGATATACATTGCTGCCCAAAACTAAAAACAATGTCCTCATAAAAGTTTTTTGCCAAATATTATATCAAAATCCTTATACCAGACCGAAGTCTTGATATCTCAGAGCTATGAGATTTCAGCCTATCCATATTTTACATTATTATATTTATTTACAAAACTAATTAATAACATGTTAAGAATATGTACTAGAAAATCAACTTTTTTAAAGAAAATTATTTATTGTAGGCTAAAATTAATTTAAATCCGCAATCTTCTTACGTATTTATAATAAAAAATAAAAGTAGGAGGCGTGATAAATATAAAGAATATCCAATTTTCGGACAAATATTTTGTTATAAGACGTAGTTCTACACACGAAGGAAGAAAATGGAGCTAATTACGGCACGACATGTTTTTTGCGTATAAGTTCTGGCAACTAGTTTTAGTTAAAGTTGATAACGTTCTTTCAACGTTTCTGAATGTGGCCAGTCAAAAAAAAAAAAAAAATAAAAAAAAAAAAATAAAAAAAAAAACAAAAAAAAAAAACACAAAAATACAAGAGTCAAAATTAAAAAATATCCTTCTTAATCCTAAATTAACTCAAAATTGTCTCAATATTATCTCAAAATACGAAATAAACATTTAACTAAGTCTGCCGCATATAAATCTTCCAGGGGACTGAGAACAGGGGACTGATAATTTATCAGTATGTCGCTTAAAAATGACAAAATTACGTCTAAAACAAAAAATAAACGGATTCTATACCAAGGCAATTCATATTCACGACGTATAAAATTACAAAATTACCTGTAATTAAAATACTTTTTACGAAAATGCTAGCCCGGGGACTGATAATTTGACTGGACAACACACGATATTGCTACTAATGATGACTGTTTTGAATGATAAAACCTCGGACTAAGTAAAACACTTGCAATATTATATTCATTGAACCTTAATTAATTCCTGTGACGAGCGATAACTTGATAGAAATATGAATTTCCAATATTTTCAATGTGTTTTGATTGAGCAGGAGAATAATAACAAATTGGTGGGACAAACTTTAATAGGATATATCTAATATGAAATATAGAGTTTATTTTATTTTATTTTATTTATTCATTCCCAATCCAACAAACAGATAAATCCAATTACATGTTGGTGATATTTTATACAAAATTAGTACAATTATATATAAATAAACAAATCACTTAATTAACTCATATAACACTCAATTAACTTAAATTAATCAAAAAAAAAAATAATAAAGAATGATCAAAAATCAAAAACAAAACAAACTAAAAATTTATAAACTGCAATAAATGCACTGACAATAATCAAAAACAACAAAAATGAAATGTAAAACTGATTTAAAAAAAAAGACACAAAAATTTGTGTCAAACAAGCTACATCTACTAGGTCCGTAGGATGACACATAGATGGCGTTACTAGAATTTTTTCCATATGATTTTTATTTAGTACTAACCTTCAAACGATACGTGTATAAATTTGACAGCAATCTGACTATTTATTCGTGAGTTATAGCATTTTGTGTGAAGCAACTTTTGTTTTTGAAAAAAAATGGAAAAAAGTGAATTTCGAATTTTAATAAAGCATTGCTTTTTGATGAAAAAAAATACAGTGGAAACCAAACAATGGCTTGATAAACATTATCCAAACTCTGCTCCATCGAGACAAATGGTAGAGAAGTGGATGGCTGAATTTAAATGTGGTCGTACCAGCACAAAAGATGCAGAGCGCAGTGGACGCCCAAATGAGGCTGTTATTCCAGAAAACATAAAAAAAATCCACAAATTGGTTATGAACGATCGCAAATTGAAGGTGCACGAAATAGCTGACATTGTAAAGGTAGCAGATGGTAGTGTTTTTACCATTTTATATGAACATTTGGGTATGCGAAAGCTCTGTGCAAATTGGGTGCCGCGTGAGCTCACAGTCAACCAAAAACAACAACGAATCGATGCTTCGGAGGAGTCTTTGGCACTGTTAAACCGCAATAAAAGGGAATTCTATCGTAGATATGTGACAATGGATGAGACATGGCTTCACAATTACACACCAGAATCCAAAAGACAGTCAGCTGAGTGGACAGCAGTCGACGAACCGAATCCAAAGCGAGCAAAGACGCAACAGTCGGCCGGTAAGGTGATGGCGTCTGTATTTTGGGATCTCTATACTCGTTGTATCGCCCTCGAAGGCAACTATGTTGAATAAAAAAATCGAGTTTTGTCAAAATGTTGTTTTTTTCTTACTTATCCTACGGACTTATTGAACGACCTGTTAAACTTAATATATTTTAACTTATTATATTTTGTCTAAGTATATTTTTCTTGAAAACGGGCAAAGAAACAGAAAACAAGTCAAAGTTTTTGAAATTTTCACTATGCGCAATTTGCATTCTTATTAGTGGTGAATGTACTCTAAAATTATTATTGTAAGTTTGTAGTTGAAAGATAGCTTGGTTTCTTACATTATAATGTGAACTTTCTTTAAAATGAATTTTCCCTGTCAAGTCAGATTCTATTAGTTCGTTTACCAGTTTGAATATGGTGATTTCGTCAGCAATCAGGCGTCTGTCTTCTAAAGATTTTATTTCATACCGTTTTAATCTTTCACTATAGCTTTCTTTAGGCAACTTCATTTTATAATTCAAAAATCTGGTAAATTTTTTTTGAACACGTTCTAAAGTGTTTATGTGGATTTGGTATTTTGGGCTCCATACTGTGGAAACATACTCCAGTTGAGATCTAATTAATCCATTGAATAGGGAGATGATGATTTCGGATTGACAAAATCTTTACATACCCGCATCATAAAACCGAGTAGCTTGTAGGCCTTGTTCACAATGGTCTGTATATGGATACTGAATTTAAGACTATTATCAATTATCACACCTAGATCACGAACAGATTCTTTTTCATTTAATTTAATTTTGTTGATTTCGTATTGGAAGTCTTTGTGGGAAGTTCGCGGCTTTATCTTTAAGTTATAGCATTTGTCAATATTAAGATACAGGTCATTGAAAACACACCAGTTGTATAAATTGTCCAGCAGCCAAATTCTGTAACTGTGAAGTGGTGATGTGTTAAAAATTTCTTCATTTCGATTTTATCAATAATTTTTTATCATGTTACCATTTTTGCGATTTTATATGCGATTTGAGTGTTAACATATCTAATAACAAGCCCCGAACTGTCAAACGTCAAAAATACAAAAAATTAAATGTTTATTTTAACACAATTGTGTCTTTTAACACAATTTAAACCTAAATTTTTACAAAATTAAATATATATAAATATTTTAGAAATTAAATTTGAAAAATTAATCTGTATTTAATTTAGAAATGAAATTTTAAAACATCAAACCGCATTGACGTTATGGTGTTTTTTGACATAATGTCAATAACAACAAAAGAAACAATTTCATTTTATTGCCAAATAAAAAGTCAGTGTTAACTTTATAGTTTTAAGACTTCACTTACTTAGATATTTTTGCGGTGAAGTGATAAAAACTTATCACTTCACCGCTTCACAGTTACAGAATTTGGCTGCAGATCTGTTTGTAAGCTAACACAATCATATATGGATTTAACATAAGTGAAAATTTAGAGGTCATCAGCAAATAATAACACTTTACAATGAAGACTAGAAATCACGTCATCTATGAATAAAAGAAATAACAAGGGCCATAATATGGAACCTTGTGGTACACCAGATGTAGGAGTAAATGTATACGACTTGCAATTATTAATTTCGACAAATTGTGAACGATTTTTTAAATACGAGTTTAGCCATTGAATAATTCTATCGTTAATTCCATAACGTTTTAGTTTAAGCAGTAGCAGGTCATGATTAACTTTTTTGAAGGCCTTAGCAAAGTCAGTATATATGATATCAACTCCAAACCCTGATTCCAAAGAATCATAAACGTACTCAGTAAAGTCCAACAGATTGGTAGTTGTTGACCGTTTTTTAAAAAAGCCATGCTGTTTTTTGGATATTTGGTTTTTTGTGTGTTCGACTAGAATGTTATGAATTAAGCGTTCAAACACTTTACTGCAACTATTTAAGATGGATATTGGCCTGTAATTCATAATATCTGTATTGTCACCTGACTTGAATATCGGTGTTATTTTTGCACTTTTCCATTGACTGGGGAATACTCCTTCCTTTAGAGATTTATTAAATATTATTTCTAGTGGTTGGCAAATTGATTCCGCAACATTCTTTAAAAATATAGGGGGCAGTGAATCAGGTCCACATCCTTTGTTTACATTCAATGATTTTAGCTTAGCCATAATTTCAGTATCTGTTGTAGTTATGGAATTCAATTGGTTTGAAGTAAAAGGGGCACAATTAATATTGCTAGAGTTTGTGACAACGGAGTTATTAGTAAAAACTGATTTGAAGTAGGTTGCAAATAAATTACAAATTTCAACAGAAGTAGTGGCGCCGTCCTTATTGTAATGCATCAGAGTTGGTATGTTATCGGATTTTTTAAGGTCTTTGGTATACGTCTTAGTTATGTTATGATTATTTACACATTATTAAAGCACCATTATTCAAAATTATTACTACAGAGTAAATTTGTCTCTACACACTTAGAATCATTGATTATATAGTTTACCAGCTTTGAATTTCAAGATGGGACACGCCAGGCGACTGATAATTTGACGTTTTGAATAATTTTTTTTCTAAGACGTATATTTCGAAACGGGTTTATTTTGAGTGATCAGCTAGACATAGTTAAGGTTTACAAATTTCATGTGAAAACAAAATTTTTTTTTTCATATTAATATACGAAATAAGCAGAGCCGTCCAAAATTCTTATGTTTGTAGAACTACCCATAAACAAATTTGTTATTTAGTTCGGTTTCATATATTTTTTCGTACTAAGTGAAAAAATAATGGTGAAAAAATAAGTGTGATAAGAAAAAGTGCAGTTTCAAAGGTCAAAGTTTAAGATTACAGGTAAATCGTATAAATTATGTGATCATTTTACTTCATAAAACCATGAGTGACACATGCATTTTTTTTAATATGAATTCTACTTGACCTACCTAATGGTGTTAGCATAAATATTTTGTTTAAATGGCTTTGAGGTCAATAGAAAATGTTGTTTTCTTTGCTTTTTTTGCCTTATTATGTGGCTAAATATACCCAGGCAAATTTTTATTTATTTACAAAAAAAAAATACTGTTAATTCAATTAAATTTTACATATTACTTATACTAAGAAAATATTATTTATAAACTAAAATTACAATCAACTATAGTTAATATATTTACAACAAAGAACTCGACGCGCTAGACGCACGTCTGATTTTATCAAAAACCATGCAACGAGTGTAAAATCAAAAACAATACGTAGAAAATGAAATTTTTCCGATTTTTTTTTACCAATCAAGAAAGATTTTTTTTTACCAATCAGCGAAGGTGTCATTATTATTATATTGTTTATAAAGGTGTGTTCACTTCTTCGAATCGTCTTGTGCGCTCGTTCGCCACAAGTACACTGAGAAAACATATTTCCTTAATCCAAGTATATTTTTAGACAATTATACAATAATTTGAATTATATTAAATAATTTATTCTTGTGCTAAGTAAACTTCTAATATAAGTTTACTTACCACAAGAATATATATTACTTAAGGCATTATTGTATTGTCTAAAAATTTACTTGGATTTTTTTCTCAGTGAACGTTTTATTCATTTGTGGCTCTTAGTTTATACAATTTGGCGCTCAGTTTAAAGAGTAAACTGAAAATTAATATATAGAGTTTCTTTTACTGTCTAGCTATCTTAAAATTCAAAATGGCGAAAAAATATAGCGCCTGCAAGGTTGCCTTACCTCCACATGAAAGAATAGTTTTTACGGTGATTCACTTGTAAAATTCATCAGATCATTTAATTGAAACCATTTTCTGATGCATATTTGCTTGATGCCATTTTGAATTTTAGGAAAGCCAGAAACCATAAGAAACTGGGTCCGATCTAAAGCCCCTCCATCTTTTTATTATTATTATTGAGAATTATGGCATTATAAGTTTGTCAAAAAAATGTTGTCAAGTGTGTCAAAAGAAAGATTTTTATTTATTTTTTTACCCAATTTTTTAGAAAAATATAAAATTAATTATTTGTTGGAAATGAAATTTTATTATTATTATTGAGAGTTATGGCATTATAAGTTTGTCAAAAAAATAATGTTAAGTGTGTCAAAAAATGATTTCATTTATTATTTTAGCCAATTTTTTGGGAAAAAGAAATGTAGTTGTTTTTATGACGTATATGTAATTGCAAATGAAATTGGACATGGAAATTTTTGAATTTGTTTTAGTTTTTGAAATATTTTTGGAATTTTGAAAAAAGTTTGTATTTTTGATTTTGTAATAATTTTTATAATTTTGGAAAAAGTTTTAAGTTTTAATTTTGTAAGAATTTTTGGAATATTCTTAGAATTTTGAAAAATATTAAATTTTTGATTTTATTATAATTTTTGAAAGTTTGAAAAAAATTTCAATTTTTGATTTTGTAATAACTTTTAAACTTAAATAATAATTATTATTTAATTATTATAAAATTATAAATAATAATTTTTTTGCAATATTTTTAGAATTTGGAAAAAGTTTTAATTTTTGATTTTGAAAGAATTTTTGGAATATTTTTAGAATTTTGAAAAATTTAAAATTTTTGATTTTATTATAATTTTTGGAATTTTGAAAAAATTTTGAATATATGATTTAGTAATAATTTATACAATATTTTTAGAATTTTAGAAAAGTTTGAATTTTTTTAAGAATTTTTGGAATATTATTGGAATTTAGAAAAAGTGTAATATTTGATTTTATTCTAATTTTTGGAATATTTTTGGAATTGTGAAAGAAGTTTGATTTTATTTAATTTTTAAAATATTTTTGGAATTTTGAAAGAAATATGAATTTGTGATTTTGTAATATTTTCTCGAAACGCTAAATGACGAGGTTTTTGAGCAGTTTGCTGAGTGTATCATCTTTTCACTAAATTATGTTAATTTATGATCTGTTATAATTTGCAGGCAACGTATTGATGTTTCGTGTTAGCTTTGTAATAAATTTCTAAACAGAGATAAAAAAATACTTATACTTTAACAAAGAGTTATGTTTGGTATACATCGCTGTCCAAAACTAAAAACCATGTTCTCAACTAAAAACCATGTCCTAAAAAGTTTTTTGCCGAAAACTATATCAAAATCCTTAACCCAGACCGAAGTCTTGATATCTCAGAGCTGTGAGATTTCAGCCCCTTCATATTTTAGTATTTAATTTATTTTTGATATGAATACTCTGTTATAAAATAAGAGATTCCCCAGGCAGGATTCAGTATATTTTTATACTAGAGCAATTATCTACACATGTCCACAAGTATTACTTTTAGACTAAGGTATTATCAGTATTCAACAATCGCCGGACAAAAGGCACAATTTTTTTTTCTGATTATGGTACTAAAACTATCTGGAGGTATAATTCAATCATTATGACTTACTGAAGTTCTAGAAGTTAAAGAGTTGGATCATGGACAATCATGGGTAAGTGAAACATTTTATTAAATTTTCTAAATGTATTACTTGTAGTTATATTGGTGTATGAGATTTTCTTAGTTTACTCGACCTTTAGGGTCGTTGGAGTCCCTGTTTTATACTCGTTGAAATCCGTCTTCTTATTTTTATTGCGTGCAATTCTGTATTTGTATTAGACTGGGGAAATACTTTCTCGAATCCGCAAGATTGCAGCTAGTTGGAATTAAACCTTGCAAAGCTCGCAGTTCCCCGAATGTTCCTGATGGTAATCCACTATACGGAATACAGTATTCATTACAATACAGACACTGAAAACAATAAATCAGCTGGTACTGACAGCATACTAGCAGAAGCATGTAAGGCAGATGCAGCTATAACAGCTAAAGTTCTAACATCACTATTAGCTGATGTATGGAACAACGGTAAAACGCCAGCCAAATGGAAAGAGGGTTTAACCATAACAATTCACAAAGAAAAGTGATCTAAGAGAATATAAAAACTGAAGAAGTATACCTCTACTTAATACCACAGTGAAAATATTAGCAATGATCATTCTTGAAAGAATGTCTCTATCAATTAAAAAAAAATTAAGAAACCAACAACCTGGCTTAAGACCAGGATAAAACTGTCCTGAGTATGTCAACCCAATCTGTTTCATCATAGAACAATCAAACGAATGAAATTCAAAATTGTGTCTCCTATTCATGCATAAATAGTCGCGCGATAAGGAAACGACTTTGTGAAATGGGCATCCCGAAGAAAATAATTGATCTAATCAAGGAAATGTATCAGGGTGCTGGAAACAAAATACAATACAATGGAGGGCAAAGTGAAAAATACTAAAACAAGGCTGTGTACTTTCCCCGCTACTATTTTTAATAGTACTATAGACAGTGTTATGCGAAATCTTGACGATACATGTCGAAATGGCATTCAATGGAACACAAAAGACGGCTCAATGATCTAGACTACGCAGAGGATCTCTGTCTGCTCACAAATTGACACGCAGACGTGCAGCATAAAATATAAAAGAATTATCAACTCTTGCACATGACGTTGTTGTCAAAATCAACATCAAAAAGGCAAAGGCTATGATATTGAACTACAATGTTAGTACACCAATCAATATCAACAATACACAAGGCGACATTTTCGATAAATTTGTGTACCTTGGTTATACTGTAGCAAAAACAGATTGAAGAAAATATTAATCATCGCATGGACAAAACCAGAAAAACATTCAACTGCTCAACATGTTCAATGCATCTGTAAAGTCAGTACTGCTTAATGAATGTGAAACATGGAAGCACACACAGAACATTACAAACCAACTACAGGTGTTTGTGAACAAATGCTTAAGACAACTGATCAAATGCTTTAGGCGTAATAAATTCAGTAACGAATTTTCTACGACAAACAGAGCAGATATACATTGAGTCTGATATAAGAAAGAGGCAACGGAGATGGATAGGATACACACTAAGAAAACCAACCGAAGGTGTAACCTTAGAGTAAAATTCACAAGGCAAAGAACGGTGGGAAGACGAGCAAAGAATTGCAAGGAAATGGTGCTAGTTAGAAGCAAAACAGATTTGCAAAGATATGAGGAGAGTTAAAAGCAATTGTTCTAAATAGAGTTATATGTTTCCGTCTAGTAGACACCCTGTGCTCCTAAAATAGAGATAAAGGAGAAAAAATGTTTGGTGGCCGTTCATGCAAATAACGATATATGTTAGGTAAAATTCAAAAACTTTTGTTCTAACGATTAATTGGAATTAATTGATCCTGATTGATAATTAGATTCAACTTTGAATATAAGATCAAATGGATCATTTTCAAATACCTGCTCCAGCAAAATTTAAATAAAATGTAGTTCAAATCAAAAGTATGGACTGGAACTTTAGTTTTTAGTCCAAAAAATGTTCACTAATAAAAACGTCGGCGAATTTTCAATTTTCACTGTTAACTTTGTTAGTGTAGAAAATTTTAATAGATATCTTTCTACAATCTATCTATCTACAATCAAAATAATAAATAATAAACAAGCTGATCAATAAATAAACGAATAGGTTTATTATTCCAATGGTGCTCCTTTGCATTTTGTTCCATATAAAATTTCGTCCATTGGAATAATTAAAATTCTGAAGTTAACCTCATTAGCATTCATTGTCCTAGTTGCAAATTTTTGATAACGATCAGATAGGATCCATAATACATCCTTCCCATACGAATCCGTTACAATTTTAATTCCACTAACTACCTGTAACTTACTTTCACTCTTAGCAATGATTTTCAAGTTTGATTTTATGTAAGGTGTTGAAGAATCCCAGCAAATTATTACGTTTGGGCTTGATATACCAAAGAACAAATTGCCATATTGATCCATCACTTCGGAGAACGCTTGTGATCCACGTGATCCAATTTTCTAAAGTAATTTTAAACTAAATTTTAATATATATAAGTTATTACACACTAATGAAAAATGTACTTTAAAAGGATGAATGTGATTATCGGGTCTTGAAACCCAATTTTTTTTGTCGTCCAAATATCTCAAAGGAACAGTGTTTTCTGTATCACGTGAAAGAGGATGGAAATAAAGTAATCTTTCATTTTGCGGGATACAATTGGGAGATACTGCTATTCCAAAAATACCAGCCTTTAACTCAAAAGACTGTCCAGATACAGTAAAAAATTCATATTTTGGCACAGGGTACATTAGCTTGTTTTCAAACCGCCACGATTCACCACAACTTAGATTATATACAATTAATCCAGATCCTGCATCATCAGATATATATATCATGCTATTTTCACAATTTTCTTCGGGTGAGTCTCGAACGTCCACAATCTACGAAATTAAAATAAAATTTACGGAATTATATTTGTCGAGTATGATTGTACAAGTATTTTTATAATTACTGGCGCTAAAATATAGGATACTCCAGCTTTGTATTGTGATTCAGGAATTTTATAGCGATGTACTAGTTGATCTGTTTGTAAATCGAATGCTAGAAGTTGAGGTGGACAAGATTGAGTATTTTCAAGTTTGTTGTTTCGTCCACTATCAAGTACCCATAAGCGTTTACATTTATCAATAGCAACTTGAACTGCTGAAGTTATAAAATTGCAGTTTGCTCCATTTGAGGAATGCCATGTGTAATCAGGATATGGTTGAAGCTTAGGTCCACCTTTAGTTTGTTTTTTTGTAATGTATCCAAGTGTAACAGGCACTCCGGGTCCGAATTTTGGAGTCGTTACAAATATTTTTGGATTTTCTTGTTCTAAAATATTAAATTTAAAATACTTTATTGATTAAATAGAAATCCTACATCGATTGTTTTGTACGATCTCATTCCTAATTTCTTCATACATACGTTTATCAATTTTAACAAAAGTTGAATTTAAAGAGACTTCGAAGTAGTGAAGTGTCTTATATAAACTTACGGGCTTAGAAATAAACTTACCATCATAATAAACATCAACATCAAAAGGAATTGAGTTGTTGTGTACATACCGTCCATCTCTAAGTGCAGCTTTTCTTAATGCTTTTGATGGAAATATATATTCCATTTCTTTCCATTCTGCAACAAGTTCCAAATTGTTGCGATAATGTGCTGCTGATAGACAAAGATCCGGTAATAATAGGGCTATAACTAGAATTTTCATTGAGCCCAATTGAATCGCCATATATTTGATGGTGTCAAGTTGCAAAAGACAAAATATTAACGGAATGTTTCTTGGAAAAATTAATGGTTATTAGGTTGCTTAAAACGTTAGTCTTAACAATTGAGATATATGTAAACCAGTAATGCAATTTATATATATACCCTATTTGAAAGTGATACTATTTTAACTTCATTGCTAAAGTTAGTGTTTTGCAAGTCGAAATACTAGTTTATGCCTTTATATCGTTTAAAGCTTGTTTTATATATAAGTATATGTAAAAGTTTAGTTATTCAAAAATTGTAACGTATACATTCCTGTTATCGAATGTAATGTGGTTTTAGCCAATGATATTCACGACTTTGAGCAAACTTATGATATAATTTAATATATAACGATCGTTTTATACATGTTAACATTTCCACATGGCAAAAAACTCATTATAGCGTTATTTATTTGTAAGATATCAACACCATAAATTTGTCTGATATAATCCAAGTTTTGAAGAAACAAAGAAAATAATAATTTTAATTTTAATGCCTAACTTACAAATAAAATCTATTTTAAAATTACGAACTAATTTTAGTCTCTCGGTTATCTACGAGCTTTATGGGAAATGTTAAAAAGGGACTTAAAAGTTAGTAGAAACCTCTTAAAAGTTGGTTTTGTGACTTGAATTGATGAATCGGATCGGTTTGATCTTATTAATTACCATTACCATGAGAATAGCTAGTGGTTATGCTCTATGCATGGTGTTAAACGGTCTCGTGCTATACGCAAACTCTGAGACGAAGGGAGTTAGGGATGGAAAAGAAATTCAACCAAGAGCTTTTTAAGATTTCAGAACGTTTTTGGTGACTCCATATCTATCTAAATCAAACATCTTCTGTCATCACCAAGAACACATCTAAATACTGATGGAATTCATGGATCAGTAAACAAATCCAATAAACGTTTAGATTAGAATATAGTAGTTTCAGCATATAGGCCAGTCATTTTAGCGATCAACCTCGAGATGAGAGATAATAAGCTGAATTTTCGTATATGGGTAATTCTTTTACAAACCGAACACCTTTCTGACCGACTTTTATGATTTGGCTGAAATTTTTTTCATGGGTTTTACATACGTATTCGAGGATTTTTTTTTTTTGGAAAATATAGCGGTTCTAAATTTCGAGAATTTCGTGATTTTTGGCTTGACGAGCTATTTTCAAATATTCATAACTTCGGTTCTATTTATTTATTTATTTATTTATTCATTTCATCTTTAGTATTGCATACAGGTAGACTACTTTCTTAATTTTAAATAAGTTTTTATATAAATTTACAACAATAAGCTAAAATAATAAACGATTTTTAAAAAATTACAGCTTAAAAAGAAACAATAATAATAAAATCAAAAATACAAAGGAAAACAATAATAATAAAATTAAAAATCAAATGTTCGAATTGAACTAAAACAAATTAAAAACTCCTATTAGAGTGTAACATATCATTTTTTAATGAGATCTTTAAACTTCTTTTAGAAATATTGAAGTCAAATACACTAAAATTTTCATTAAAATATCTTATACAATTATAAATAGGATTTGACATTTCGCTGTTTGTACGGCAAAACGGTACCTTGAAGAATTCATCGCGATGACGAAGCGTCCGCGATGGAACATTAATTTGAAAACAACCCAAAAGCTCAGAACAGTCTATTTGAGCTGTGATTACGTCATAAGTAAATGTAATAAAAAAAATTTGTCGTCTACGGAACAGCGGTAACATATTAAATAATTTCAAACGACTATTATACGGTTCCCTTACAAAAGTGTTTTCATTATTGGATGGTAAGTTGCGTAAGGCAAAGATAAGAAATTGTTTTTGTATGCTTTCTATCCTCGATGAGTGAATTTCATAATTTGGTGACCATATAACTGACGCATACTCTAGCTGCGACCTAACGTATGACATATAAAGAATTTTGATTGTGTTTGGGTCTTTAAAATCTCTACTATTTCTTTTAATCATACCAAGCATTGAACAAGCCTTGGCTATTATCGTATCAATATGTCGGTTGAATGACAGATCAGAGGAATAAGTTACGCCCAAATCGCGCATGCATACAACTCGGTTAACTTTCGATCCATATAGATCGTACGAATTAGGGCTTCCAATACCGGTATCGGTACTACCGAAAATACCGATAATGGTCTTAAAATCCAATTTCGGTACTACCGATATTTAGCATCGGTAATACCGAATTTAAAAAAAAATTTATATTGTCTAAAAAACTTTAACAACATCTTTAACTACAAATGTGTACCAAATATCCATAATTTGAGTTAGGCAACACGTTTTTGCAACACGGTTTTTCTTATTTTCTTATGTTATTTTTTCCAAATGAGTTAAAAAGAGATAGTATGTACATAGAATACGCAGAATATGCAGAACGATGAATTACATCATTCAAATGCCCGACTAGAAATTAGTTCAGGGAACCCGGATTATGATCAGATCCGGATCAGATTTTCCGTAATACGGCAATCTGATCAGTTCCTGATCAGCGTACAGTACCGTTTCCCTTGATCCGGCCATCTGATCAGCTCCTGATCAGCGTACAGTACCGTTTCCCTTGATCCGGCTATCTGATCAGTTACTGATCAGCGTGCAGTACTTTATCCGTTGATCAGGCTATCTGATTAGTTACTGATCAGCGTGCAGTACATTATTCGTTGATTCAGTCATACGATCAGTGTCTGATCGAAAAAACTCATCTTATCCGATGTCCTGAGCTGGATAATAATACAAAATTTAGTTTTTTACCTGATCCATTCTGTATATAATATTGCTCATTAAACAATAAATTCGTTATTAATGGTATAACTTACTGTTTAAAAATATAAGCATTTGAATTGTACTTGAAATTATATGAATAAAATTAAGGAAAAATGGTAATATTTTTTTCATTTATTGAATGTCAAATTAATATTTAAGAACAAAATTAATTCTAAACCTTTGAACGGATCTGGTATGGATCTCTTGACCAGACCGGACATGAAACTGTTGAATGGATCCGGCATGGATCTTTCCGGAATAGATCTTTTAAATGGATCCGGAATGGATCTTTGAATTGGATTCGGAATGGATATTTGAAATGGATCCGGCATAGATCATTTAAACGGATCCTGTACGGATCATATATGGCGTGACGATTTTTAATCATGTCCGGATCAGGAGGCCTGATTCATCCTTGATCAGTCTTCAGGCAATCCTGATCCGGATCGGACCCTATACTGATCTAATTTCTAGTCGGGTGAGTATGTTATTGCGATCTAATCTTTAAATGAAACTTGTGCTTTTGTGTAGAAATATTAAACAAAATAATAGTTTTTAAGTTACTAAACTATCCAATCAATTAGTCAATAGTGAATAGACTATCGAATAAATCAATCATTTGATTTGATGTAAGTAAAATATTGTTTTCAAATACTTTAAGGACATAATTAACAACTCAATAAAAACAAATAAATATTTACTTACAATAAACATTTTAAAAAAATTTAAAGTTGGTTAATTAACTTAAAATAATGATGGTTTGGTTTCCAGTTGTTTACATTGATTTAAAATAATTTATTTAAAATAAATTTAATAATTTTTTGCTTTAACAACTTTTTTATATAATATTTTGTTACATGTTTCAACCATAAATGGTCATTCTCAAACATTTGAAAATATTATGAATCAAATAAAAACATTTTTCATTCAACAAAATTTTTGTTTGATAAAAAGCATACTACAGAAAATTTTAATTGAAATAACTTGAATAAAAATTATTTTTTATAAACAAATTTTAGAAGCTTGCTATTTTAATTTTATGAATGAAATTAAAATAGCAAATTTACTTACAGTCATAAAAAATATGAGTAGAGATAAAGAGTCTCCGTGGAAATACTTCAAGCGCACTAATGACGGTGGTATATGCCAAATTGATAAATGTCGAAAGCAAATTAGAACAGCTGGTGGAAGTACTAGTGGATTGTATGTTCATTTAAAAAGCAAACACAAAATAAACTTATTAAAAAGAGACGTTAGCAATTACGAAGAAGAAAACTTTGCTGCAAAATCAAATGTTGTAGTTCGTGGAAAAATACCCACATATTCTAAGAATTCTGTAGAATGTAGATGACTCTTTACAGGCAATTATTTCGCGTTTGGTAGCGAGGGATGGTTTCCCGTTTGTTAAAATCTGTACGTAATATGATATTCGTAGTCTACTTCAATTCAAAGGTTATACAAACATTCCAAAGTCACTCAGTACTGTCATCGTGATTGTTTTGTTATTGTAACTAACTGAACTATAATTAATGTTACAACTGATAAACCTCTATATATTATTTATTATTTATAAAAGGTAGCAATTAATTTATTTTTTGTTAATTAATTTGCTTTTTTGTACTCTTAAATACTATTTTGTATAAAATTGGTTCTTTTTAACAATTGAAATTAAATAAATCTTACTAAAAACTGACAATTTTATTTTTAATTTATTTATTTTAATCAATTTTCAAACCAAAATTCTGCAATTATTTTTTTTCTGGAATATCGGTAGTACCGCGGTACTACCGGTATTGAGGGTAACTTAGATCGGTAATACCGGTATTAGCAAAAACGGTATTTTTGGAAGCCCTAGTACGAATAATCTGCGAACGATTTGGTCTTACAAAAACTCATAACTTTACATTTTTTTATGTTTAAAAGTAATTTATTTACACGTGACCATTCACAAAAATTATTTAGGTCTTCTTGAAATTTTTTAGAATCCGAATCGGATTTAATACAGGCATAAATTTTTAAATCATCAGCGTACATTAAACATTTCGAAAAACTAAAACAAGTAATAACATCGTTGATAAACAGGTTAAATAAAACTGGTCCTAGGTGGCTTCCCTGGGGTACGCCGGAAGTAACTGAAAAAGTCTCCGATCTACAATTTTTTATCTTAACATATTGCACGCGGTTTGTTAAATAAGAGGCTAACCATTTCAATGATATTGCGTTAAAATTTGAAATTTCAAGTTTTTCTAGCATGATAAGATGATCAATACAATCAAAAGCGCTTGAAAAATCGGTATATACCACATCAACTTGATAATTAGTAATGTTTTTGTATAGGAAGTTGCTAAAAACTGCCAGATTTGTAACTGTGGAACGTCCCTTCATAAAACCATGCTGTGTTGGAGATACCAAAGAAGATAAAGAAAAATCTATTTTTTCTTTTACCAATTTTTCAAAAACCTTAGGGATTGCAGATAAGATGGTAATTCCTCTGTAATTCGAAACATCACATTTATTACCAGATTTAAAAATCGGAGTTACATGTGAGATTTTCCATTCATCCGGAAATATGCCGCTTAATAAACTCGAATTAAATAACATGGTAAGCGGAACAGATAAAACTCCAGCACACTGTGATAAAAACATTGGTGGAATTCCATCTGGGCCAGCTCCTTTGAATCCATTAAGTGATGCTAGACTTTTAAACACATCAGTTTCATCTAGACGCAAAAAACATGAGTTGTAGCTGTCGCACTGAAATTTAGAAATATCTTTACAGGGATGGTAAACGCGTTTAAAAAATGAAGAGAACAAATTGCAAATTTCAGATGGACCTTGTGCCGTTAAACTTCCATAGATCATTGAACTTGGAAGTGCTCTGGAATTTTGTTTGCTATCAATAAATGCAAAAAATCTTCTTGGATTAGAAGAAATTTCACTTTCAATGTTTAAAATATAGTTGCCGTAAACAAAGTCATTTAAAATTTCAAATTCACGCTTAAGATTTTTGTAAATGTTCTTGTTATACTCTCTTTCAATTGCGGACTTAGATTTACGTAATCGCGTAAGAGCTTTAGATCGACGATTTAATAAGTTGATTAATTTCCCATTAAACCACGGAGGATGATTGATGAATTCGGTTTGCTTAGATGGCACGTAATTTTCAATACAGGTGTTTAAAATATCGTTAAATTTCGCAATATTATCACTCACATTGCTATGGTTTAATACATTTGACCAATCAATATTTCCAAAATAATCGTTGATACTCAAAAAGTCAGAGTTTTTAAAATCTTTTATCAAAACAATGTTAGAATAGTTTAAGGACGAGTTATTTGAAAAGTAGTATTTAATATTTAAAGGCTTGTGATAAATACTAGACGATTTTCCAAGATCCTCACAAGTGGTGATAGTAATGGCATTGCTCGATGAAAATACTAAGTCCAATAGACGACCATTGCTGTTGTATATGCTATTAAGTTGATTTGTGCCAAATCCAAGAAAGCTATCCACAACAAAACTAGATATAGCATCAAGTGAGAATGGAAAAAAGTCATCACCAATCCATTTCCAATCAATCTTGGGGAGATTAAAATCCCCAATGAACAAAACTGGACCATCATCGGTTATCAGATGTAGTAAATTACTGTTTATAGACTCCACAAATTCGCGATATACGCTTTCAGTACTGTTGCATCCAATGTAAATATTGCTGATAAAAATCCATTGACTACCACATTTAACTTTAACACATATAATTTGGCATGGCTCTCTTGCTGAATAGACAAGTTTACTTTCCCAACTATTTTTTACTGCTACGACAAGGCCACCTCCTTTTAATACTAAACTATCTGTATGACGGTCTTGACGAAGCACTGTGTAATTAGAAGGAAAAAATTCTTCACTTTTAAACGCTTTTGTCAACCATGTTTCTGCAAAAAGAATGACATCGTAATCGTTACACAGAACAGAGTTGAAAATACGTTTCGATTTACTGCGAATGCCACTGTTGTTGTGGTAATATATATCCAAGTATGTGCCATCGTTTGAAGATGAAGATGGGAGTATTCTTCGTTGTTGTGTTGTTGTTATTGCAGAGAAGGTAGACGTGGTAGTAGGTGACGGAAGTAGAATTTGTGGACATAATAGAAGATCTGTATTTTTTAATTTGTTTTCAACTGGACAGGAGGTGGTCGAAAATTTTCTTTTCTTGGTGCTCTCTCCTCAAAGGGTTTGACTATTAGATGTTGTGGCCAAATTGTCGGATTTAATATGTCCATCGTGAGTTCACTTATATGTACTCCTATCTTAAATGAAATAAATGTTAACTCATTAAGATCACGATTTTTAGGAATGAGTTTAACACATTTCACGTTTGTTACATGTAATAATTCACTAAGCCATGGAATCATATCGACTACCTCAGTGGTGGGTTCAAATTGTGAAAGATGAAACCAGGTAACTGGCTCCAAAACCTTTACCGGCAATTCCTTATTTTGCAGTCTTGATGTCCCAATGACCACGTTACTATTTGAAGGCATGGCTGGTGTCAAAGCCATTAATTCTTCATTACTTTCCTTGACAACATTGGAAAATGAGCGATTACTGGCATGCCTTTTTCGCCTAGGACTCAGATCAGATGGTTTAATTGTTCCACTTAAAACATGCTCCCCCTTGCTAACAACACTCTTTATAGCAGCTACATCAGCCGTTAACAATTCAATTTTTTCAATCAAGTTTCCCAAAACTGATCCATTGGCGTTACTGTTATCAATTGACGGAGATGTTATAGTTGATGCTGAAACTTGATCTACGTGTCTTCGCTTTGAATTTTTCGAAACATCATTATCAAGACAGTCATCACAGATAAACTTCAAATTTTTAATTACCTTGACTGCAGCACATGCATCCTTGGTTAACCCTCCACAACGTATGGCATGAAAAACATTACAGCAGAACAAACATGACAGCATCTCATCCTCATCTTGAGCCGCATGATCACACCAAAAACACTTTGACATCTTATTATGTTGTAATCAAAGAGTAATAAAATTTATTTTGTTCTAAAAATTGTCAAAACAAAAACGAAAACTTATCCAATATCCACACAATCAAAAAAAAGTTCTTAATAAAAAGTTGAAATTGAATATTGTTTTGTGTCAATATTATTTATTATATGCTTTTATGACCTTTAACTGTTTAGCTTATGTATTGATCGTTTAACATTAAATATTAATTGTTGAAAAAACGGAAAAAATTGAAATGTTTGTGCAAGCCGTTACTGTATTTTTAAATTCAACCATTAGTAAATGTTTTATTTTTTTCTTACAAAATTCTTCAAATCACAAACTATTTGCACTGTTTAAAATAATATAAAACATGAAACTTTTCAAAATTAGATATGATAAAATATATTAAAAATTTGATTTCACTTCACGGTAATTAATATAAAAAACAGGAGAAAAATTTATACACGTCTGTTCGCTTTAAAAATATTGATTATTAAAAAAAAAAATCTATTAAAGATAGAAACCTCTATTTTATTTTAAAGTTTAAATATGCTAGCTTACAAAAAATTATTTTTTTTAATTAATAAAAGTTATTAACAAATGTCTATTGTTATAAACAAATAAAATTTTCAAATCGATCTGTAGTAATTGAAATGAGTTTTTAGTATAACCATCGTATTCTATGTTTCATTTCCTATAAAAAAAGTATTTTTAATTAATGGAAAAATGATTTTACTGTAAGAAATAAATTTATATGTCCTATTTATCGGTCTTCTTCTTTTTTCCTTTTACATCCTGAACAGATTAGGATAACAAAATGTGACTAAGACATTTTTGATTCAGCTGAAAATTTGTTTACGTGTTCAATACAAACAGAACGATATACTTGTTTTAGAATTTTTTTTTTCTTTCTTAGGAGAAGTAGAGCGGATTCGAGAGTTTTGTGATTTTTGGCTTGAAAACTTATTTTCAAAGATTCATAGCTTCGGTTCTGGTAAAGATAGAAACTTTTTGTCTGTTTTATTTTAAAGAATAAAGATGGAATTTAAAAAAAACTGTTATTTATAAAAATTATTAGCAAATTTCTATTGTTATAAAGAAATAAAATGTTAAAACCAATTTTTAGTCATTGTCTAATAAAAATAAAGAGTGTTTAGTGTGACCATCGTATTCTTCGTTCAATTTTCAATAAGAAACGTATATATAATTAATGGAGAAATAAGTTTTACTGTTACAAATAAGTTAATTTTTACAGCGCCGGACGACAAAAATTTATAAAATTTTTTATCGTCTCGCGCTCGATACTAATAACAAATAGTTATACGTCTGGCCTACTGGGATATTAAAAATTATCAGCCTAACTTTGAAATAATTAACTGATTTCGCAGTAGGCTAACGTATAATTCATAAAAAATATATAAAGAAATGAAAAATGGCAAAAATTTTCTAACCGAATTCCCCTCGTTCGTTGATAAATTCTCATAACTTTTGAAAAATTCCTCAAGCAAGTGGTATTGATAATAGCCCTCGTCCTACGGCCTCGTGCTTTTATCAATATACTTGCTTTCAAAATTTTTGGCAAAAAATTATTTCGAATTATCGAATTTATCGCCCTTGGGAAATTACAACTGAAAATTTTTTGCCTTAGTTTTATTTTAATTTAAACCAATGAAATTCTCTAAAATGTAATGACATCATTCAGTTTCACCAATAACATTTGAATTATACTAATAACAAATATTTATACGTCAAGCCTACTGGGATATTAAAAATTATCAGTCTAATTTTGAAATAATTAACTGATATCAAAGAAAGCCAACCTATAATTCATAAAAAATATATAGAGAAATCGTTCATAAATTTTGTTTATATTTACTTGGACATTTTGTAATATGGGGGCAGTCGTAACAGTTCCTTGTACAACCTGGGGATTAAAATGTGGTGTTCCGTGTAGGTTCAATATATTTATGTTTCTTTTGTTAATTAGCTCTTACGAAGCCACTTTAACCCTTTGAGTCCGAAGACAAAAATTTTTTGAAATTGTTATCAAAGTTTCATAAAAGCATGGTTTCAGTGGGATACCACAAGGAACATTTAATTAAAAATAATACGGAGATTTTATTTATTTTAAGTATAAAATAAAAAGTTATTTCCCTAGTGGATTCGCAACAAACCACTTACAAATTAGTAGTTTGGAACGTAGTGTTCGATAAAAACAATTGAATTTCAACAAAGTACGAATGAATAAATACACATATGCACTTACCAGCCATATTTACGGTTTAAAATTTATTTAAAAGTCTGTTATTTAATAAAACGTATGATAAAGGACCATAACCTAAACACAACCTATTGTATGTATGAACTAAAATCGAAACATGTGATTTTTCTGAATATTTTGAAGTAAAACTTCTTTATCGGCGTATGAGAGAAATTTTAAAGCAGTGTAAAAAAAAATCGTCACGATTTTCGGTTACGCGCCATTTTGTTTTTTTATAGATTTTAATTTTGTTTTGGTAATTTTATTTTTATTTTTTTTGTTATAAATAAGAAAATTAAAAATAGGAGTTTTTTTGTTTTTAAGATACGGCAATGAATATTATGAAAGGTAAAAGCTTTAATTTCTCTTGATTATTGTGGTTTGTTGTACGGTTATGTAAAAAGCAAAAAGAATTTATATTTGTTTTAAGATTTGTTGTTGACGATTGTGATTATGGTTGGTTGGTCAGAAATAACTTATCCGAATTGATTTTTAAAATAAAATAAAAGGAAAAGATTTAAAAGTTTTTATATTGGGAAGGTAAACATAAACAAAGAAAATTATGTTGTTGGTTAAATTAGTAGTAATTTTTGTGGTATGAGTTGAATTTAAATATAATTACTTTACAATGTAATCTTTTACCGTGGGCAAAATTTAAAGAAGTAGAAACATTCATAAAGTTTAATCTGAAAATGTTAATTGTGAAAATATTTTCTAAATTAATTTCAGATTATTGAGAGATATAACGTTTAAAAATATTTTGAAATATTGCTGAAAACCCTTTGGCGGCTAGTAAACAAATTTATAATTTAAATAACGAAAGAGTTGAAGGTTCTTTAATTTTTCCAAGTAGTTAAATATAACTTTAGCGAATTCTCCTCTAAGGAAATTCAAAATATCCTTCCGTCGTGTGTGCAGCATAAACGACAAACAAGAGCTGCTGAGTTATCCCATCCATTTGTTGTAAAAATACCTCGTTGTAGAACTGTGTCCTTCCAGAACGACTATTTTAATAAAGTGGCCAAATAGTGGAACTCAATGCCTTCCTCTGTATTTCCCGATGAATTTTCCCCTCACGCATTTAAAGAAAATGTCCATCATCATTTAAAACAATTAGTATAGTTATCCCTATATCCCCATTCCTTCCTTTATAGCTGACATGGTATCTTCGGATATTCAAAAAGTCTAAATAATGAATATTTCATATTTAGTGTGCTAAACATGTCTAACTAATTAATAAAAAAAAAAAAAAGTAAAATTTCCAAATCAATTCGAAAAGGAAGTAATAGCAACGAAAAATGATATGTCATAAAGAAGTTTTACTTCTTACCTGTGTACTCTGGTACACACACACACACACACACACACACACACACACACACACACACACACACACACACACACACACACACACACACACACACACACACACACACACACACACACACACACACACACACACACACACACACACACACACACACACACACACACACACACACACACACACACACACACACACACACACACACACACACACACACACACACACACACACACACACACACACACACACACACACACACACACACACACACACACACACACACACACACACACACACACACACACACACACACACACACACACACACACACACACACACACACACACACACACACACACACACACACACACACACACACACACACACACACACACACACACACACACACACACACACACACACACACACACACACACACACACACACACACACACACACACACACACACACACACACACACACACACACACACACACACACACACACACACACACACACACACACACACACACACACACACACACACACACACACACACACACACACACACACACACACACACACACACACACACACACACACACACACACACACACACACACACACACACACACACACACACACACACACACACACACACACACACACACACACACACACACACACACACACACACACACACACACACACACACACACACACACACACACACACACACACACACACACACACACACACACACACACACACACACACACACACACACACACACACACACACACACACACACACACACACACACACACACACACACACACACACACACACACACACACACACACACACACACACACACACACACACACACACACACACACACACACACACACACACACACACACACACACACACACACACACACACACACACACACACACACACACACACACACACACACACACACACACACACACACACACACACACACACACACACACACACACACACACACACACACACACACACACACACACACACACACACACACACACACACACACACACACACACACACACACACACACACACACACACACACACACACACACACACACACACACACAGGGCTGAGCTTCAGGCTACTGTGGGGGTCACAGGTGGCGGATAGTGAACGGCCTACATACTGACATGATGTATGTAGGTGAGCTGCGAATACGCGAATAAGCAGTCCCCGACCAAGAGCGCAACATAAATCCACGAGCGTCTGTCCCACAGTGGGCGGCTCACTGGTCAGCGTCTGTCTTCTAGGTATAAAATGCTAAGAGAAGAAAAACTCCGAAAATAAAACAACATGGAAGGTCATTTAGGATCAAGACTTACGGTGCAGGGATTAGGTACCCCAGTACCGGCGACTGCAGTGAGTGAGCAAGCAGGCTCCCAGTCGTCGATATCCAGCGACTGCAATGATACAGTGGTGGCAAACTTGGCCGCTGTATCAGCTAGTACTACAAGTGACAAGAAGAAGCCAGAGCAGGTGTTTGCCAGGAGCAGTAAGATGGCTAGGTCACCATTAAAACGAAGCAATAGTTTGAGCGACAGTCCATGCACTTCCGCTGGATTGCAAGCCAATAACAATAAAATGGTGCCAAAAGTGCCTCCTGTACCATCTGCTGCGAGAAATGCACCGCAAAATGCTACCGAGCGCCCGGATCTAGGTAACACGAAAACAATAAACGTCAGTGGATCACCATCAAACGTCACGATGAAGGCAGTTACACCAAAACAACCAGCGACAAACCAGGTGATACCAGTAGGAGGTACACAGGGTGTCTATAGCAATGGCATAGAAACCTTATTGGTAGTCAGCTGTAAAATTGAGCAGCTGCAAAAAATGATGTCGAGCACACGGTCTATAAATCTAACGTTTAGGAACCTTGTGAACGATATCGAACAGTTGCACAAATCGGCTGTGAATGACCTCACTGTTGTCCAAAGCGTCAGGCCACCAGTGAACAAAGTGTGTCAAACTTCACCGACCTTAAAACCAAGCGTCGATGAAAAATCAAAAAGACGACGAAGTGGAAATGGTGAGGACATGAAAGGACAGCTGCCCTCACCGAAAAAAACTAAAACCGGAAGAAGGATCTTGAAAGAACAAAGATCAAGATCCGAGCAGAGCGTGATCAGGTCAAATGAACAGCAGGTCGAGCCCTCGAATCAAAACGCGCTCCCTGTGGAAGCATCCGAAACGGAGTGGCAACACGTGAGAAAACGGAAAAAGAGGAGAAAAAAAACGCGTCCTGTTGAGCCTACGCGAAATGAACCACGCAAACCTACGAAAAGAGCACCACGGTCGGATGCTTTAATAATATCTAGGTCCGGTGAAAAAAGTTATGCGCAAATGCTCAAAGAAATGAAAGAGAACCCGGAACTAAAAGAGCTCGGGGATTGTGTCACCAAGATTAGGAAGACAGCTAAAGGCGAGCTGCTTCTTGAACTTAAAAAAGGCGAACACAATCAAAAGCTTAAAGAGCACGCAGAGCTAGCACTCAGAGACTCGGCGAGTGTTAGGTCGGTGTGCCAAGAAACTCTTATAGAGTGTCGCGACTTAGACGAGATCACAACGAGAGAAGATATTTGCATTGCAATCCAGGCACAATTTCCTACAATTGGGTCTGTCCAAACAAATGCAATCAAATCGTTAAGGACATTACGAGACGGGACTCAGACGGCACTAATCAGCCTCCCTGAACGATCAGCGCATGCGCTCGTTGCGTCTGGACACATCCGAATAGGATGGGTAAGATGCAGACTGCGCGAGCGAATCACTCCAACACGCTGTTTCAGATGCCTTGATTACGGTCATGTAGCAAGGCAATGTAAAAGTGATGTGGATCGAACGGGGATATGTTTTAGATGCGGAGGAACAGGACATAAATCAAAAGGATGCAAAGAGCCCCCAAAATGTGCTCTTTGCCTGCCGGGAACCACAGGGACTAATGGGCATTCTACAGGAGGCAGTAGATGTCCAGCCTACAAAAGAGCGCTAAAGCCGACTTCTGCCCGTCATGGTTAAGTGTATCCAGATAAATCTTAACCACTGCGAGGCGGCACAGGACCTACTGACACAAACCGTTAGAGATCAGAAAGTGGACGTGGCATTGATTTGCGAACAATATCGAACCCCTGTTGGCGATGCGAACTGGGTTGAAGACAGGACGAGCAAAGCTGCTATCTGGACCTGCAATGCTCTCCCTTTTGAACGCAGATCTAGTCGTCAGCATGAGAGTTTTGTCTATGCCAAAATCATTGTCTATGCCAAAATCAAAGGTGTCCACTTCTACAGCTGCTACATTCCTCCTAGCACCCCACTGGACGAATTCGAAGAGACACTTGACCGACTAGTAACAGACGTCAGAGGTAAATCACCCATCGTAATTGCGGGTGATTTTAACGCTTGGGCCGTTGAATGGGGAAGTAAACGTACTAACCCTAGAGGTAGGGCATTACTTGAGGCATTTGCCAGACTTGATCTGGTACTGCTCAACCATGGTACCACAGAGACATATAATAAAGGAGAAGCAAGTTCAATTATCGATATCACTTTTGCAAGTGGGACACTCTCGAGAGGAGCACAATGGAGGGTGTCTGATCTGTATACGCATAGTGATCATCGTGCTATTATATTTGAAACCCAACCCCCACAGCGGTTTGAAAGGCGCCAAGTCAAGCGGAAGGCGCAGCAAAATGGGTGGAAAATCAAAGAGTTGGACACGGAGATGTTGGACTACATGGTTGAATGCATGCCAATACCGGAGAGTGGTGCCAAGATAGGAGCAGAATTTATTGCGAGATATCTTAAAAGCACCTGTGATGCATCTATGCCGCGTAAAAGCAACGGTAATGGACGGTCCCCAGTCTTCTGGTGGACCGAAAACATTGCCCGTCTGAGAAAAGAGTGCCTCAAACTCCGGAGGAAATGTACACGAAGGAGAAATCATGAGCACTATGAGCAGTTCCAAAATGATTTTCGCGAAAAGCGGAAAGAATTGCGGAAAGCAATTGCTAATAGTAAGAGCAGATCATTCCAGTGTCTTATAGATGAAGTTCAGAATAACCCCTGGGGAAGTGCGTACAAAATTGTGCTTACTAAACTCAAGGGTGTTCAATCAGCTGCACCAGTGTGCCCAGATATAATGGCTGAAATTGTGTCCGGCCTTTTTCCACACCACGTTGACTTCTCCCTACCTCGTGAGCTGCAAATTGACGAAAATTCAATTTCGGCTGTCACCACCGAAGAGGTCCTAAACGCGTTGCTCAGATTATCCGTTAATAGCACGCCCGGTCTAGACGGCATCCCAAATATCGTCTTAAAAACAGCGATAAAGAAGAAGCCGAATGTATTCGAAAATATCTACACTGCGTGCCTAAAAGAAGGGATATTTCCTGAGGAATGGAAGCGCCAACGCCTTGTGCTTATACCGAAAGGTGACAAGCCACCAGAAGAACCCTCGTCCTACCGCCCACTGTGCATGCTGGACACAACTGGAAAGATCTTTGAGAGAATTATTGGTACTCGACTTGAGCAACATACTGAAGGCGAGTGGGGCCTTTCTGACCGGCAGTTTGGTTTCAGAAAGAAGCGCTCTACCGTTGATGCAATATCTGCAGTATGTGAGATAGCGCATAAAGCTTTGAGTGGTAAAAGATGGCTAGAAGGTGATAAACAGTATTGTGCTGTTGTCACTCTGGATGTTAAAAACGCCTTTAACTCTGCCAACTGGAACCAAATCATGAGAGCCCTAGACGAACTGCATGTACCTGACTACCTGCTACGTATAATAGCCAGCTACTTCACGGGAAGAACTCTGGTCTATGATACCGAAACAGGTCCTAAGAAGTACAATATAACAGGAGGAGTACCCCAAGGATCGGTCCTTGGACCCCTTCTGTGGAACATCATGTACGATGGTGTTCTCAGAGTACGTGTGCCGGCACAAACAACGATTATCGGCTATGCAGACGACATTGCCATAGTTGTCGTAGCCAAAAACCTTACGGACATTACGAGCAACTGTAACCAGACCATAACCAGCGTTAGAGCATGGCTGAACAGCAAAGGACTAGAGTTGGCCGATCACAAAACGGAAGCCGTACTAATGAGTAGCAGAAAAGTGGTGGAAAGTATCGATACCCAGGTTGGTGGACAGATCATAAAATCTGGCCAGCACCTGAAGTATCTTGGAGTCGTTCTAGACCACAGACTCAACTTTAGAGACCACTTGATGTACGCTGGTGACAAAGCCAAACGAGTGGGGGCTGCTCTTGCAAGGCTAATGCCAAACATTGGCGGCCCTAGACAACCGATCAGACAGCTTCTCGGTAGCGTTACCACATCAATATTGATGTATGCGGCCCCCATATGGGCCTCAGCGGTGGAAACGCCATCTTATGTTAGACCTATCAAAACGGCCTACAGACTGACATCGTTGCGCATTTGCTGTGCTTTTCGCACGGTGTCTGACGAGGCTGTAAATGTTATTGCGAGTAGGATGCCGATTGATATTGCAGCAAAAGAGGTATCGGCTCTGCGTATAGCAACACGAAATGATAGGGACCGACGAACACGTGAAGATTTCAACATGGACAGTCATATAGAATGGCAAGCGAAATGGGAAGCTTCCACCAACGGACGATGGACCTTTGTGATGATCCCTGACATAAAAACATGGACATCAAGAAAACACGGTGATGTCAACCATCATTTGACGCAAATGATCTCAGGCCATGGATGTTTCCGTGAGTACTTATACAAGTATAAGCACGTAACGGATCCATACTGTCTCTACTGTGAGGGTAAGGCCGAGAACGCTGAGCACGTGCTAATCGAATGCGGAAGGTTTGCACATTCGAGAAGACTTATTGAGCAGCATATGGGAGAGTCAATCACTCCGCATAGCCTCATGCAATTTATGCTGAGCTCAAAAGACAACTGGGACATAGCGAATGAGATCATCACAAGTATGATGAAACGACTGAGACAAGACGAACGAAGAGCAGCCATGCTCCACACTACACAGCGAAACCACGACAACACATAATAACCGAGAGAGTACTACACTCAACCCCTGCCCTGCGAAGGAATGCCTTAATTGGTGGTACCGCAGGGATACAACAGGACTACAAGAGCAAGGGAGATGTTTTTACCCGGTAAGAACCCGCGGTCGCCTGGAAAGTCGGGTTCCAGGTGGATTTTTGAAACGTTTCATCTTCCTACGAAAAACAAAAAAAAAAAAAAAAAACACACACACACACACACACACACACACACACACACACACACACACACACACACACACACACACACACACACACACACACACACACACACACACACACACACACACACACACACACACACACACACACACACACACACACACACACACACACACACACACACACACACACACACACACACACACACACACACACACACACACACACACACACACACACACACACACACACACACACACACACACACACACACACACACACACACACACACACACACACACACACACACACACACACACACACACACACACACACACACACACACACACACACACACACACACACACACACACACACACACACACACACACACACACACACACACACACACACACACACACACACACACACACACACACACACACACACACACACACACACACACACACACACACACACACACACACACACACACACACACACACACACACACTTTTTTTTATATAAAGCGCATGCCAGACAACGGTTTTCATTTTATACCATTAGTACTCAAGCTAAAAATAATATTGCATGTGGTCAAAGGGTTAAACAAATTAAAGATTGCTCAATGCAAAAATTGGTGTGGAATTTTTTTTGTAAATAACTGAATATAAACCAGGACAGAGACTAGAACATTCAATACCAATATTTTTTACACAATCAACATCGACAATACTGTTAAAATTACGATTGTTTAAAAACGGTATTGAATGTCCTCACTTTTATAACACAACCAAAAGAAAATGACATAATATCTTTTTAAAATATGTTTTTGTTTCGTGTAAAGAAGCTATGCAACAATTCCAATTTCTTTAGATCGGTAAATTAAAGAAATTTTATCATTCTATTATTCTATTTTTCATACAAGTTTGAGCTACCGTTCGCAGGTTCTGTGATAAAAAAATTCTCTTTAACGATAATTCCACACGCATCTCTATGATCATTCCGTTCAATATCCTAAACAACACACTATGTATTGCTTACAATATCAGCCATACAGGTACAAGATTTTGGTTAAAAAGATTAAAATTTAGCTTATCCCAAACGCTGTTCACTCGGCATTGTAACGTTTTGATTTATTTTGTTATTTTTTAATGATAAATACCTTTGTTGAGTAGTGCAGGTCACACCCCATAGCGGCTCGGGATATTCTCGTTTCCATGGCTCAAATCTTACCTGCTTATGAACGTTATAACAAAGAAAGAAAATGTGGGTATGCATAATGATATTCCAAAAAATATATTAGGGCCTAGATCGTGATAGACCCTGGTCATTTAATAAGGCAGGCAAACCACATGACAAAAGAAATTCAAAAACTCGAAGAGGAGAGAGAGGGAGAAGAAGATCAATTCAACATCACCGCCATTGTTTACTTTAGCCAGACATTCCAAATTCTATCCAATTGCATTTCATTAAATAAATCAAGATGTTGATTATCCCAGTCATATCACAAATTCACTATTTACTTTAATTTATGTTAGCTAGGCAACCTAGAAAATTTATCCACCATAATTCAATGAAGAGAGGAAACTGTATTTTTGACTTAACTTTCCGAAAACAACAAAAAAAACGAATTTATTTACGTTAACTCAATTTTTCAAAAAAAATTAGGAATATTTATTTAATTTTAATTTAATCTAATCAACATTTATTTATGTTTAAATTCAGAGAGAGTTGTGATAATAATAAATGTTTTATATAATAAAAACTAAACGTAACTTACAGTAGTCCATATGTGTGGATGATGATAACTTGACTTCCTTGATATTATTACTGGTTTTTACACATCGATGTTGCCGCCATTAAACCAGTTTTGTAAATTTGAACTCCTAGTTATAATACGTGTTAGTTCTAAATTGTTACGAAATCCTGTCCTTGATGGTCTCATATATAGTTTATTTTTGTCGAGTATCAACTTTAAAAATTCACGTTCTGCTTTAGGGTATCAGCTAAAAACCCTACAATATTTCCTCTATTATGCCGGTTTCGCTTTTTTATGTAAGAAAACACTACACACGAAATTTTTATTTTGTATTTATAACAGTTTTAAATTTATTGATTTGCTTTTTTTTATGGTAGTTAAGATTAACTGAGTGTATTCTTATATTTTAATTACAATTATGATTTTTTTTTTGTTTGTTAAAATAAAATTATTAGGAATTATTCACTGTCCAGTGATATTTTTTTTAACTTAATAAACATTAGATAGTACATACACAATGTTATATTACTTGCAAATTTAATTATTACACATTTTAAAAATTGTGCGTAACTACACTATGTACATTGGTTTTTATTTTTTTAAATACAATTATGAATACATATATTAAATACAATTATGATTCACTGTCCAGTAATATTTTTTTCTTAACTTCTATACACAATAGATAGTACATACACAATGTTTTATTGCTTGCAAATTTAATCATTACACATTTTAAATATTCTGCGTAACTAAACTATGTACATTTGATTTTACTTTTAAATACAATTATGATTTTTTTATTTTTACTTATTACATACATACACCAAAGAAAATCGTATCAACACTTTCATGCCCTGCTCACTTTGATAAAGCACTTAGAATACTAAGAAATAAAAGAAATAAGGCGCATAAAAAATACAAACAAACAAAAAGATTATCTGATTTTGATACATTCGTTAGACTTAGCGAACAATTTAAAATTGAGGAACAACATGCTCTAGTTCTACATAAGGAAAAAACTGCTTTAAAACTGATCGATGATCCTAAACAGTTCTGGAACTTTATTAAGGATAGACGTAGTAATAAAGGATATCCCACTTCTATGACTCACATGGGTAATTCTTTTTCGAACCGGGACCAGATTTAATTCCTCCAAAATTCATTAAAAGGACAGTAACTAGTATAGCAAAGCATCTTCAATATTTATTTAATCTTTCTCTAAGTCAGGGTATCTTTCCTGACATCTGGAAATCATCATTTATAACTCCTATCTTTAAAAATGGAGATAAGCGTAAGATTTCTAACTACCGAGGTATTGCCATTCTATCTACCATTCCTAAACTCTTTGAAAAAATTATAAGTCAAAATTGTACATAGTTCTTAGAGACTTGATCCACCCTAATCAACATGGATTTGATTCGGGCAAATCAACAATTTCTAATTTGGTACAATATACTTCTTTCATTAGACGTCAATTTGCATCTGGTCTCCAAGTTGATGCTAATTACACAGACTTTTCTAAGGCCTTTGATAAGGTAGATCATGCTTTATTTATTTGTAAGCTTAAAAAATATGGAATTAGGGGCAAACTCTTGCAGTGGATAGAATCTTATTTGACAAATAGACATCAGGTCGTAAAATTTCAAGGTAAACATTCACGGGCAATCAAGGTTACATCCTCTGTACCTCAAGGCAGTCATTTGGGTCCTTTCTTATTTTTACTGTTCATTAACGATCTCACATTATTATTCCGAGATTGTGAATTTTCTTTATATGCTGACGACTTGAAAATATATAAAGTCATTAGGTCAATGTCCGATGCCTATACACTGCAACACAATCTCTCAACTTTATACAACTGGTGTCTACTAAATGGAATGCATTTAAACATTGAAAAATGTATGACAATTACATTCGCCAGAAGCAGCCATAAAATAAAATATACATATAATGTAAATGGATCTAATATATCAAGGGTTAATATTATTAGGGATTTTGGTGTTATGTTAGATAGTTCCTTGACATACAAACAGCATATCAACCAAATCTGCACAAGTGGGCATGCTATTCTCGGCTTTATTAAACGTAGAGCAAAAGAATTCAACGACATCACCTTGACAAAAACTTTGTACTGTTCATTAGTTCAATCAAAAATGGAATATGCTAGTATAATTTGGTCGCCTTATACCGAGTTATTCGCAAGCTCTATTGAATCAGTACAAAAACAATTCTTACTCTTTGCATTAAAACCTCTCGGTTTTACTGGATACAGACTGCCTAAATATGAAGAAAGACTCTTACTGCTGAATATGGTCTCACTAAAATCAAGACGTGAGCTTGCTTCTGCTTTATTTGGTTTCGACCTAGTCACAGGTAATATAAGGTGTCCTGAATTGTGTGAAATGATGGTTCCTAATTGTCATACTTATAATACAAGACACAGGAGGCCTCTTATTGAAGAACTTCATAGACATGATTATTCTTTTTATAACCCACTTAACGAATGTATCAGAAATTTTAATAAGTATAGTGCTTTTTATGACTCTAATATGAGTAGGGATCAATTCAAGAATAAAATTCTAGCTAAATTTAAAACTTTGAATTCCTCATAATTTAAATATAAATAATATTATGTGGTATCAATACAATCATGTAGTAGTATTATTTAGTATTATAATTTAGGTTAGAAATTAAGATAAATTTAAGTTTAATTTACATATGTACTGTCTTTATTTGACTGAATAAACTATTATTATTATTATTATTAAATTAACTTATGGCAAGCAAGTTTTTTTAATTTATTTTAAAAGTTTTGTTTTTGATCTGTCTATCCTTAGATCAGACAGTTCATTAAAATTTGGTACCAAAATCATTTACTTAAATAGGCGCAAATGATTTTACATAACGAGTAAAAAAAAAATCTATTTAATAGCAAAACCTGATCAAAATCAACAACTTTATTTGTATGCACTCGTCTATTGAAATTTATAGGATTTTTTTCTTGTTTTATAAAAGTCAGCTGTTTTAAATACAACAAAATACATGCCAACATTATTTTTGTTCTTAGATATACAGGGCTTTACAGCATGAATTGCATGAATCTACTTTTGTTCACTTTGCTTAAATTCAAGCTTAATAGTCTTTTAATTGCTTTTTGAAGATTAGCATTTTATAGTCGATCAAATTACCCGGGTAGCTAATCGAAATACCCGGGTAGTTGACTTTGTTGAAAAAGCCAAAAATACCCGGGAATCGGGGTACTCGATAATCGGTATTGAATACTCTACTCACTATATGCTCTGTTGCATGGAGGGATCAGTTTTTATTGTTTTGAAATTTTTTTCTATTTTTGATCTACGGGTGTGACAACCCCGCGTACTCCAGTCCCTGCTATTGGCATACGAGCTAACGTGAGATATCACATACCACTGGCAATAGCGGTGAGATATCACTAGCCAAGGTGACATCTTAGGGGTGGTGGCGGATGAACTGTATTCAGTCAACGGTAGCACCCTCAATCTTAGCTGTGAAATAATCCTTGATGACGGGACGCTATTGTTTCCTTCAAGAGACGAGCCTTCATATAACTACGTGTGGGCTTTGATCTTCAAAAAAGACGGTGCGTCTCAGGATCAAGGAATATGCAACCGGCTGGATTATTGGCAACTACGTTTTTGTTTTGTTTCAGCAAATTTTTGTAAAAATGTGCTATTTACTTTTTAGTTTACTTTTATTTTCTCTATTCTATCATAAAATATTGGCCTATGTCATATTTTGTCAGTGATAGGATTTTTTGTTTACACCCAGAGAAATGTTTGCTTATATTATGCATATGACCGTATAAATTATGCATAAGACCGCGTAAAAAAGAACTAAGAGGCGAATTTCATAAATCATGCATTTTCGTTTAACAAGTTTTTATAAATTTGACAAACAATATTTATGCTTCTTCCGCATAAATCATAAACTATTCTGTGATTAATTTATGAAATAAATTAAGGTAATTATACGGACAAATGTATAAATTATACATTAAAAACATAATCAATGACAATAAATTATCCATTAATTGGTATGATTTAATAGTCGTTCTTTATAATTCAACGGGAATACGCATGAAGCATACTTACATATGTTGATAAATTTGTTTTTAAATAGTTCGTAATTAAGGAAAAATACATACATTTATTTTTACTAAATTAAACTTTATTTATTAAAAAAATATTTTACATGATTTTATTTTAAGAACTTATTTCTAATTTCAGCTCTTGATGATTAATTTAAAAGTTTGAGTTTATATAAAAAAATAATTTAAAATTTTGGAATTGACTATTCCTTCAAACTACTATAAACATAATTAACTAGATTTATTTATTTAAGAAACAAGTTTAAAATTTTCAAAATTAAAAATGACAAAATCATTATTGGGTACAATTTTACCAAAACTCAAACCTTTTATTATGTTGGTTTTGCTTTTACAAAATTTTGCTTGAAGTCGAACATGCGTGTTTCCCATAATTGTTAGTCCTTTTTGGACATGTTTCCATGCCTGCAATTCTGGAAAAAATAGAGAACAAAAATAATAAGTTTAAAAGTATTTGCGTTTGTTTATTTAAAATTACCGTTCCCAATATTCAAGACAACTTTCAGATTAATAATTAGGAACTGGTGGATTTCAGATGTACAAATAATAAATTGATCTATAAATAATATTCCCTTCATCGAAGCACATATCTGATGCTTATCTATATCTAATAAAAAGTAAAAACGAAATGCTTAAAGCCGTTAAATTGATTTTAAACTGCCAATATTTTTCTGCAAGTGGACCTGTCGAAGAGTCTTCGTAGTATGCCTTCTAAATAATCTTAGTTTTGACCTAGTATACTCTCTCGCATGTGTACCTCTTATCTTGGCTAGTTATCACTTGAAAATGTAGCTGTATCGCTAAAACAAAAACCCTTTTTAAAATTTTGATATTGGTTCCTAAATGAAATACAAATTAAAGTATAAAATATTACCTTTTAAGCACAACAACGTCAGTTCACAATTTAGAGGTTTTGGTTTTTCATGTTTGTTCCAAAATTTTGTTTTGATTTTGATCAATTTTTCTGCATAAAAAAGAAACATAAGATAAAATAAAAAAAACCGATAACACCATATAGGTATGCGATTTGCCCATTACAATGGAACAAAATCATTCACTCACCTTACATACATATAGTAATTTTTAAAAACTAAAAATATTTTTTGAAGGATCTCAAAATTTAAAATTCTAAAAAATTTTATCACAAAAACTATTATTATTTGTTGTTGCACTTTATAAATTTGTCTACGAATAATATTACAATTTATAACATATCATAAATACTAACAATAGTTTAAACACTTTTAAAGAATTTGCCAATTTTGTAAGTGTACATTTTTATTTTCTTCTGTTTTAAACCGCGTCAATCTTATATAATGAAAAAATGTATACAGAATCAAATAAATTCTGTTCGTTGTATATTCTGAAATCTGAAAATAAGAAGCTTAAGGAGAGTAAATAAGAGCAATTAAAAATGAATTAATCGTCGACCGTATGATATATTGTTATTTGTGTACAAATCATAAGACATTGGGAGAAATTACTCGTTTAAAAAAATCATGAATCACACTTACTATGAGTAAAATATTAATCGTTAAAATATCATAAATAATTCCATCTATGTATAATTCACCCGAAATTATGCAAGATTTGTACAGATTATTCATAATATAGAATGGTAATTACAAAAATGTAATTATACAATCCTTATGCATACATTATGAGGAGAAATTTCTCTGGGTGCAGTTTTCCATTCTTTAACAAAAAATATAAAAAAACAAAAAAAGAAAGATTTACGTCCATCAACACCTTTGCACGTATGTTGTTGTGGGACCTTGGTCTTAAAAGGTTTTTACATCAGCGTCGCAATATTTCTTTTTGCTTTTTTGGAATGACCTAAAACGTCGAAAAATATCCCAAAAAGTGGGGTAAGAATTTCACTTTTGGCTCATGAATGTAATATTTAGGTCTTTTAGACCGAAGTAATTCTTTGTTATAATAATTTAAAAATTGTGAATATTATTTCCATATAATTATTATACATTTAGTGATTAGTTAATTGAACCAATTTTGGGGTGAATTTGGGTAAATAGAAAAAAAAAATAATAGTAAAACAAAATGGGTGTTTAAACTTTATGGTATACTGTTAGTTATTATTGTAAATCCAGTAGTAAATGTTTTATCGAATATTGCAGTTTTTGGGATTAAAACAAAATAAATGAAAACAAATCAGTTTTTTTAGTGAATTTTAATAATATGTAACATGAGAGCCTACATAAAATGGGGTATGTTACTATAGTGATGCATTTATTCCTGGTTTCATTAAAATTAGAATTAATTAGATGTGTGGTAGTAATTGAAATTTTACTAACGACTACATCTTCAACTTTTACTCGACTACATCTTCAACATTAAATACTTTGTTTGACGGTTGTTTTATATCCACGAACACCTAACTAACCTTATAATCGGTGGGCGTATCATATTAGCAACCGTTAAATAACTGATGCACCATCAACCCCAATTCAACCACTGCATAATTAGGGCGACAGTATTTTACTACATCGCTTAATATATTTTTAACAAATTCAACAATTGTCCACATTAATTTTAGTCTTTCATTGAATATATCACCAACAAATTCAACAATCGTCTGACACATTGGCGCATATTTTTTGGGGAAAGAAGCTAACTCAATATTATACTAGTAATTATTCTAACTAGGAAGGCCCGGCGTGCTTCGCTACGCTTATAAATAAAGTTTTTGCGTAGACATTTTGTTGACGTAGAAGCAATGATTTCAAAAAGTGGTAACGAGAAATGCTAGCATATAATTTTTAATTTTTCTTTTTAAATATATGAATGAAAAATAATCAGAACTCTAGCTGATCAGTTCGGATATATGAAAAATTAGCGATCAAATAAGTTTTCAAGTAAGCTTATTTTATCTCTAACTTATTTGATCGCTAATTTTTCATATATCCGAACTGATCAGCTAGAGTTCTGATTATTTTTCATTCATATATTTAAAAAGAAAAATTAAAAATTATATGCTAGCATTTCTCGTTACCACTTTTTGAAATCATTGCTTCTACGTCAACAAAATGTCTACGCAAAAACTTTATTTATAAGCGTAGCGAAGCACGCCGGGCCTTCCTAGTTAATTTTAAAGCATGAATAGAACACATTGAAATTTCATCTATAATAATGATTGATGCATTATTAATATATGTGCCATGTACACTGTTTGGAGTTATATTTGGCATTGAATTC